>VZRN01001317.1:3134011-3260096 GCA_013397935.1 Dasyornis broadbenti | reverse complement strand
TTTTTTTTTTTTTTTTTGCAAGTCAGAAAGGAACTTTTTATGTGGTAACTTCTACTGGTGCTTGCCAGGTATCCTTAAGTCTGTAGAAGTTGTGCATTTCTTTAATTGTGGAACTCGTTTGCCTGTAACTGAAAAAATAACTGTGACTACACGTTTATTAGAAACAAAACCTTTAATTTGAGCAACCAGGCATCGCACGTGAAACCTGGGCCGCAACAAGAACCTGTGTTTTTATGGTGCTTTCTGTGGTGCTATTTGTGTGTGCACCTGTGGGTCATGGTAAGCGTCCTTTGTTGGTAGGGCTGATGATGGAATTCAGGCTGTGTTTTGAATAGTAACATGCTTTTGGGATAGGACTTGTTGAAAAAAAAATTTAAATATTAAATGTACCGAATTTCAGATTAAAAAAACTGTGTGTGTTTGAACGACAGCATGAATATGTGAAGGATTTCTCTAGAAAAGGAGCCACCCGCGTGTGTACTCAGGTACCCTTCCAGGTTTGTTAAAGGGACGATGCAAAGTGGTTGTCCTGCTTGTCATATACTTTTTTTTTTTTTACTGGAAGCTCTACATGTTGTTATTTCACTGGGAAGCTAAAGCCTGTACGCAATGATTAAAAACCCCAAAAACTGTTTAATGAGCTATAAGAATACAGAAAAATTTAAAAGATAGCAGGCCAGGTATCAGTTTGCATTTTGAGCTGTGACTGTTCAGCTTATTTTAGTGTTTCAGGGATTTTTTTTTTTTTTGATAATACCTTGTTTCTGTTATTTCAAGTAACCCTGTTGCACTGCTAGAGGAAACAGGCTTGACTGATACCTGACTTCAGCATCACCTTTTGAATCCCATAATCTTCTTCAATTACTCCTACTGTGTCAGGTTGTAAGAGGAGCTTGTCTGGCATTGGTATTGCGAGAAGAACCAAAACAACAACAAATCCCCTTTGTGTTTTTTTTCCTCAGTGTCATTGTTGCTTTTTGTTTCCCTCCTCCGTGAGGTGCGCGAAGTGTGCTGGCAGTCCTTGTGAGAACTCCAGAATGTGGGTGCTATCAGATTCACATTATGGATGGATTTTGTGTTTTTGATGAAATTTGCTAATATATAGGCACATATCTCAGCGAGTATTTCTTACTCAGCTGACTGCAAGGCAGGGGTTTCACATCTGTCTGAGAAGGTTTTGTTTCCTGAAGCATCCTGGTTGCTTCCTTGTTGTTCCATATGCATTTATGAGATGCTAAACTAGTCTTTGGGGAAGCTTAGTTGTGCTGTCTCTTGACTTCTGTCTTTGTCAGGACTCTCAAGCGTAGCTTCTTACTCACCTGATGCCTTCCCAAGCTGCAAGGGGAAGCTGCCTCTTTCCCAGGCTTAGTAGTATTTCAAGGGAGCCCTGAAATTTGCTGTTAATGCTGTTAACACAATGAATATTTCATACCAAGATGAACACGGCTTCTGAGTCTAAAAGATCGTGTAGTACCAAACTTTAAATTAGGAAATGAAATATATTTGAATTACGTTGAAGAAGGCTCTGATTAACAGCCATTAGCATTAAACTTGGCGTTTTATTAAAAACACATGACATGCTCAGGAAGAAGTCTGTGTCTTCCTAGGAGTATTTTTCTGTATATATTTGTCTTTTCCTTTATGCAGTGACATACTGAAGAGTGAGTTTTACAGAGAGTTTTATGAGTGTCTGCAGAGTCTTCCCAGTGTCAGGATGACAAACCTGCCACTCCCAGCAACTGTTTCACCTGACGCAGCCAGAGCTGGTTTTGAAATACTTGAATTTTGTGATTCTCTGGTGAGCTTTGCCAAGGTTGTATGTAATTTATGATGCCCTTTCTGAATCCTATCCCTGTGCAACTCGTACTCTTCTTGCTTCCAGGAAATATAATTAAGTTTAGAGTAACTCATTGCCTTGGCTTGCTCCCTGTTTGGTAACTGTGTCCAGGGAAATAGTGTGCAGCACCTCCTAAACCTTCTAGTCCTGTACATAGACCTCAGTGAGGTAACATGGACTGTGATCAACATTTTAACTGTGGCACAGGTTTTTTTAATTTAATATTTCTATTTTATGTTTGTAAATATGCCTTTTAAGGTAATGATCTTTAAAAGTATCTGTGCCTTTGTGAAGGTACAGACAGGAAAATTAACATTCCATAAAGAGAAAAATAATCTGCAGTCTTTTGTTGCCAGGTTTACCCACATAGTGATTGTAAATTTTATTTGTGTTTTTAGGAAGTTGGCTAATACACTCTTTACGTGAACGAAAAGTAATGAAACCTATTTCAGAGATATACATTGAAATGTTGCCTGGTTTTGCTAGAGGTGAGATAACTAAGCATTAAAACTAGAGGCAGCAAACTAAATATTTCATATTCTAAGATATTAGGTGTTGAGTAGATAAATGAAAATTCAAATGACACCTGTTAGCGTTTCAACTTCAGAAAGTCCACATACAATAGTAAGGTGTCGTTATTACTTTGGTTTTCTGCATGTAAAATGACATCCTTTGGAGAGCAACTTGATATTCACGTGGCTGGCTCATAGTTGGGACTATTAAATGGGAATTGGCCTACTAAGTGTTGGTAGAGGATGGCTGGTGAAAATTATTCTCCAAGTACATTTTTTTGTGCAACAAAATAAAAAACTCTCTATATTAACTGATCAGATTTGTTGGATAGTCTTTAAAAGTAGTGTGTTTTCATGAACTGCCTCCCCAAGACAAAATACTTTCCTTTAAGATACAGCATAGGTATGAAAGCCAGGTTGAATCTGTGAGTTGAAAACTTGATATTCTCATGAAGACCTTTGTGTGGTACACAAATACAGCACACAGTATTTGATTGAACAATAATAATAATAGTAAACCAGATTAGGCAGAAAATTCCTCAAAATGAAAGAACCAACTGAAATGTTATTGCACGAATATTTTATTTAAAGATTGCAATCATTATTTCTGTTGTAAGTTTTACAGATAGTTTATTACAGTACTGTCTCCTGCACTGCCAAACAAAAAGATGTGAGTTTAATGCATTCTTCAGGAACAGCAGTTTTGTGCATCTTGATTTAGGAGGAGAAACTCATCTCTTTCCATGAATTATGGGTCTTTGAGTTGCTTCTTTTAAAATCTGGCTGCAAATAGAGCTGGAAGTTTATTGAGGCCAAAGTGTAGCTCCTGCTTGCTGGTGATAAGAGGTGCCTGGCAGCGGAGGCATCTGATAGAGGGAGGACAGGCTGAATGTCAGCACCGGAATGTGAGCAATGGTCGGAAGTCATTGAAAGTAATGGTTTGCAGAAATTTCACTTGGTTGCTTCCAGTGTGGTTCGTTTCCTGCCATCTGCTCCAAGACATCAAAACAATAAGATGAAACATGCAATTATCTGCACATGGCATTTGCATAATGAGGATAGAGATGTGAGTTGTCCTGTCTGACTGTTCGGCCTGGGCCAAAACCGGCTGTTTAAGTTGTCAATGACCAGTTCACGCCATGTTAACACATGGCTGAAATATAAATCAAACCTGGAAACCCAGAGCTAAGAGTAAAGAGCTTTGCAGCGGGTAAAGAGGGACAATTTCAAATATGCCATATTTAGTTTGTTTTGGGTCGATCTAATAATCCACTGTGTAACAGCTTAATTTGCCATGCTTTAGAAAAGTCTAGAACCTCTAAAATGTGCACTGTGAGCCTGTGAGAGTGAGTTGACACCGTTTGCAGGAGTTCCCAGAGAGGCTTGCCACGAGCAGAGATTTTTGTCAGCAGTCCTGTGCAGTATCACCAGAAAGCAAAGCTCTGGGAGAAGCTAAAACCTGTCCATCAGGTTACAGGGGGCTGGATTGTCAGAAGTGTCAGCACAGGAGATCAGGCAATGTCAGTCAGAAACATCCTTCCTCGAGCCTCAGGGAGCCTGCAGTCACGGTCACAAGGTGTTTTTATTTGAATTGCTTGCTTGTTTACCCGCTTAAAGAAGAAAAAAATCCAAGAGAACTTTATCCTTAGTGGTTACCTAAAAAAAAAAAATCGCTTAAACCCCCATGGTTGCAGTTGTGGATGGAGGCAGGCGGAGATGTTTTTAACCCTTTTTAGGCAGCACTGCACTGTCAGTTCATTCTCCCTGCCCGGGAGTGATGCCGAGTTTGAGATGCTAGCGGATTTAAAAAGAAAACCCGTAGTTTTCACACAGTTTTGCTTGTTGCCAGTCCGTTCTGCCGGCAGGGCAGGTGAGCCGGGGAGCTGCACCACACGGTGGCACTGACGGCGTGCGGTGACAGGCTCGGCTTGGGGCTGGGCTCAGACCCCTCTGAGCGTCTGACGAGTGCAGAACTGAACTGAGAAACTCCCTCTGACCTCCCTGGGGAACACCTGGGCTGTGCAAGAGGCGAACCCAGCCGGGGTGCGTGTGCTGTCACACGGGGAATGAGAGCGCAGGGAGGGAGATCCCAGCGCATCCTCGCTGGATGCTGAGGAGGGGAGCGTGGGCAGCTTCGTGGGGGAGCTGGGCTTCAGTCTCTGGATTCGCTCTGTAGTAATGCCTTCTCTAATGATTTTGAAGATTAGGAAGAAAACCTTATAACTCACCATTCTTATATTTTCTTCCACTCTTTCTCTTTTTTTTTCTTTTAATGCTGCTTTTCTAAAAATGATGAAAATAAAATGAGAAAAGGATATTTTGACTCAGTTTTGATTTAGAGGCTGATGGGACAGGGTGTTCAGACTTGTATCTCCTTTGGTCACTCTCTGAGTGCAGGACTGAATAAGTTACCATCACACTTTCAGATACATGGGGCATAATCTGTTTGAATTACTTTTTCTTCCAATTTTATATCATATTATTGATTGGATTTCTCCCTACAAGTTCATATAGGGAAGCAGAAAATAGCTTTATATTCTTTAGTAATCTGATCTTATTTTCATCTCCAGCATGCTTTCCTTGTATTAGGAGCAGAGAAGAGCTTACAGCATAGCCAAGATGATCTCTTACTCTGTGATGGAATTTTTTGTACTTGGCCTTTGAAAATGTTTCTTTAAATAGCTGCCAGCATCCTGGGACAGCTTGTTTCCAGTTCTCACTTACTGAGAACCCTCTTCCCGAAAGGAAAATTGTTTTTATTGCGGTGTTATTTTTTTTGTCAGTTTTTTAGTGGTGTAATTTATTTTTACTTTGTGCCTGTCATCCAAGTTACCATCCACTTTGACACCTTTACCCTTTTCCTTGCGCTTTGTGTGACATCGAGAGGACTTTCCTTTTCCTTTTCACCACCATCTGTACCAAAAACCTGTGGGATTCAGGATTCTGCAGATGAACAGTGCTAAATTTCTTGTCCAACAGCCACCCCTACAGACCCTGCTTACCAGATTTTGATTGTAGGACCTGCTGTATACCCTCACCACTAATTGTATCTGTGACCTTTTCCTATTTTATCCCCTAGTTGGTAATTTTCAGCTAGTACCAGTCACTCTCTATAAACTAGATTATTATTATAAACATAATCCCCTTTGACATGCAGTGTTTTGTGTTCAGTCTGGACAAGGCTCTGGTGACATCTCACTGTGGCCTTTTCCACGTTAAGCCCTTGTGTCTGCCGTTACCTGAGACTACTTGGGAAAAAATTCCTCGCAGTGGCCCTCTGGCTTGGGTACACAGAGGGGAAAAGGACAAATTAATGGTGTTCTTCTGAGCTGGATAAGATGCTACAATGGTCTTTTAGACCTGTGTGAGAATGGCACAGCCCTTTTGAATGTGGCAGCCTCAAAGGGGTCACTCTGGCTTCTTGCCTCTGTGTTTTCTTTTCTGAAGCATTCCTCAGAGGCCCAGAGGTATACACAGCTCTTTGGATTTGGATTATGTTTGCTGTGAACTTGCAGATAGTTAGAAAATACTTTTTCATAATACACGGAGAATGTTTCTAAACAGAACTGAGACATCCCAAGTCCTTACACCTTTTACTTCCCACTCTTACAACAGTATTGTTTTCATGTGTCAGAGGAGGGAAATGTTAATTCAGAACAACATTAATGTTCTGGCAAGGCTTTAAAACCTCATAATTCATGAGGAAATTACTAGATATTCATGTCTTAGGTACATTGCACCTGTGCATCTTACAGACAACAACTCAAAGCTGGTTAACCATCACATGCTGCTTTCTTCAGTGACAAGCACATTTTCAGGCTTACACAGGAAAATGTATAAGACCTGTGTGATAAGAATTAATCAGAAAGCTGAAGATTTAAGGCTTAATTATAATTCTGTTCCAAAGCAACGGACTGTGTGAACTGCTGCTACTGAACTGCACTGTGCAAACACTGCATACTGATGGAATTTGCTTGTCAACCCCAGTGGCATTTCTTTGCACTAAGCTTGTTGTTCTGTCACTCAAGTGCATCACGGGAAAAGATGAGTATCTCAAGGGAATGTGATCTGCATTTTTAAGAAGGAAGTCGGCCTCAGAGGTGCCACAGAAGGACTAACACAGATTACTTTGCTCAAGAGATAGCTGGTTTATTGACTGTGAATTCTGCATGCTTCCTAGGTGATGACACACATTTAGTTGCTAAAACTTCAGCTGAATATATCAATTTTTGTGTTTCATTGCTGATGAAATGATTGGTAAAAGAGTGCAGTGTTATAGGTTGGCAAACAGTCACTAAATCCAAATGATTCTCAAAATAGATGTTGCTATTCCAATATGTTTTCTTTCTTTTCGTGGCTCAGACTTCAGGTTTGTGTATAATGTTCTCCTCCCACAGAAAGAGAACATCGAGACTCATGACAGGTATTTTAGCACAGTGTGTGCAACAGAGAACTAGATTAAAACAGTCAAAGTAGAGGAAGTAAGACCTGAGCAAGCTTCTCTTCTGCTTACAAGTTAGAACACCAGATTATCTCCAGAATAAAGAAGAAAGAGCAAGTGGAGCTCAGGTTGTGACCAAAAACATTAGTTCAGAGCTAGAAGTTGATGAGGTAAAATGATACAGCAGCTTCTCAATTTGATGAGATAAATTCTTTTAAACTCCTTTGGCATTAGGAAGACAAATGTGTGTCCTCGGGTGTGGGCTGCAGGGATGTAATCTGTCTTTTCAATGCGCTTGATGATGAATACAAGCTTTTTTTCTGTTTTTCTGCTAACAACTATTACTTGACTTTTCAAATTTACCTCAAGACTTTCTTCAATTATGTGTTTTCATGTGAAGCATTAGAGTTTCTAAAGAAGCAGCAGAGATGTTTTGCCTCTCAGCTATTTGTGCTGCAGAAGGGCAATTAAACTGGGAATATTTATGGTGAAGTTCTGTACCTTTGCTTTAACAGGTACAACAGTGCCTGATTTTGCTTCTCTCCAACTTTATGGGAGATTGTAATTGATTTTGCTATTGGGAACAAAACTGGGCCAGGCATTTTGAGCTGTAAATATCGCTGGCATTTTGAAAATGGAAGTACTGTTAAACTGCAATGCTGACAATGGATTATCCCACATTAAGCAGGTTCCACTAAGTTTTATGTGTAGCCTAGTCATCATAATTCAAGATTTCTATGTGTGTGGGAAGCCTAATATACTATGTTTTTTACATAGTCCTGTATATATGTAAATGGAATTGTGGAACTCCCTTAATGCTCCAATAAATATGCCAAATGTCTGTAGCAACCTGCTGTTCTCTGTGCCCAGATTGCTTCTTTGGAAGTAGGTATCAATCTTCAGTACTCACTGCATTCAGCCTCTCCTGCTCTCTGATCAGGATCCATCTGTTCCACTGTATTTGGTAGCATGGTTTTTTTTTTTAAATGATAGATATAGGCTTCAAAAATGTTAATCTCCACGTGGTGCCCGATCCCTACTGGGTTGTATTTGTCAGCATAATAGTTTCAAATTGCCAAGAGATAGTCATGTACTTCCAGGTAAGAAAGTGTTTAGCTGCTTGGTACATTTACAAAGACAAGGCAGATTTTTTTTTTGTGACAAATGTTTTTCTCAGTCATACCTTTATGAAGCTTAAAACCCCCTGTTTGTTTTTATTCTGATTCACTGGAATAAAGATATGTTTTTTTCTATATGGATATTGACTATTGAAAGACAAAACTGGATGCATCATGGGAAAATAATTTATTTGATTTTTTTTAGACATTGTATCTTTTTCTTTGGTCTTTACTTTCTTCCAGAAGTGCTGGACCATGTCTGTTAAAATGTGAAAAGCATGAGAAATCTAAAGTGAGCATGTGGATACATAACCTTTGAGGATTTATTTGCAAATATGATTTTGTATAAATGAATTGTTGAACCATCAGTTCAAGTTTAGAAAACATAAGTGTGCAAGGGGTTAAACATACAGGTTCTGCTGGGAATAGTTTTGCAAATGTATTTGTGATCTACTGCCTGCACCAAAATACACTTTTGTTCCTTATCTGATCCTCTTACAATAACAGAAGGCATTATTGTCTGCAAATAGGCAAATGTTAGGTGTGATTGTGAGTTTGGCACTGTCAGCATCTGTGCTTGAGTCGTGGCTCAGGCATTAAAGTCCATTAATGTACTGATGGCACTGGAGTGGCAGGGCTGCAGCTGCCGACAGTTTCGGGGTGTGTGGAATTCACCATAAAAGTGGCCATGCCCAAAGGGAACTCAGGAACAGCCACGGGAAACAGAGTGTCTGACGTTTGGCCTAGCATGAGAATGGTTTGCAGGGAGAGTTTTAGTTGTGAAAAATGGTATTAGGAATTACTATGATTTGAAATTTATATTTTTTTTAAAAAAATGAAAAGATATAAAGAAATTTACATGGGTGCATTTGAATGCCAGGTAAGATAGATGTCTAAATAGTGAAGGATTCTAGAAGATAGCATTTAGTTCTTTAGTTTAAATTAAATAACCTTAAACATTGACATTGTGCTCTGAATGGTCATATAACTGGGCTGGACATACTTAGCAACCCCGAGGCAAGAAATATATCCTGAAGCTTTGTAATAAACTAAGTTTTCTCTTTCAATGAATTATGCAAATCAGCATAAAATTGAAATTCTGAATTGAATATATGCTTGCATATTTTAAATGTTTTCAGGTTAAAAATGAATATTTCATACTCACATATTCCTTATAAATAACATCTAAGACTTGGATAATAAGATACATAAAAGATCTGAAATGCACAACAGGGCTGGAATATCAATACAAGGGAGCAGCCATGAATTCTCCTGCAATTTCACAGTGCTGCATAACTTCAGAGAGGTGGAATTCCTTTGCCATTCACTAAGGGGAACGCCTTCTGCCCTAGTAAATGGCAAGGACAGGGTTACTACAGACACTCTGAACAGAGCTGGACTTTTGTCTGTTTGACTGGGAGCTCATTCCATCAGGGATTAACTGTTTACTCAGATGTTCAGCATGGAGGGGCCAGGGAGAAGCAATGACTCTGCTGGGTCCATTTGCAGCCTTTGCTGGTGGGACTGCGTGGGTGACACGTCCTGGACTGGCTGTGCTGTTCTGTTTGGTGTTCTTGGCTCAGACAAGGCACTGCAACTGCTTTAAGGAATCTGAACATTTATTCTTACTCTTATTTTTCTTACCAGTCACACAATAATCTAAGTTTCTTCATCTCCTTCACCATAAAACTTCTGTTTCAAGGACTTAATATTTATTATAAATCTTGGTACACCACTGGCATTTGAAATAGCTGCTTCAGCTGATAGGTTCTGCTCTTGGGAAAATATTTCCATTTTTTAAAGTTCAGTCATAAACTTGGCATCTTTGTGGCTTTTTGGAATTTGCCAGTGCAGTAGCCTTATTTTTTTAAAAATGTTAGGAATCTTTCAATATCAAAATGTTAGGTTTTATTTCTAGGAGAATACTAAACTCAGGAAGAAACTATTTTGATGTACATTTTTTAGGCTTCTACAAATGGTTACAATCAGAAAAAAACCCAGTGGACTTAATGTTACAAGCAGAGAAGGATGTAATTAGAACACAAACTAAAGAAACGAGCATCAGACACTGGCTCTTAGGAAGAACGGGGTTCTACCAAATGTGCTACTCTAATACTGCAATTCTTGCATTGCCTTTTATATTGAGAATAAAGTCAATCTACAATTAACTTGGAAACTTTGTATTAGTCGTAATACAAGGTTAATCATATTACAAAAAAAGTCAAGCTAGTATTTTGAAATGAATTTCGTTTACTAGATTTCCTGTTAATGTAGAATAGGAAACACAATTGTGTTTTTTTTCCTAACAGCGAGCACTGATGGCAACTGAATAGCTCTGTATCACAAACTACTAAAATATGATAATAAAGAAAACCAAGTATTTCTTTCTGAGTGGCTGTTTTTAAGAATGATTTTTCCAAAGTTCAGAATTGCAGAGTGCCTTGTATAGTGGCATATAAAAGCCAGCTTTGAACATGTTTTAATCCTGACTGTCTCTAGAGGGAAGATGATAAAGAATCCACTAAAGATTATGCCTGAAATTCCTATGAGCTTTTCAAAAACATATAATAAGGTGAGCTTCTGTGGGCTGAGTGCTTAGGTATAGCATGCCTGGAATTTGCTTGAAACTTAGCATGGAATTCCCTTCTGATGTGGGGAATTTTCACCAATAGCACCTGGTAAAGTCACTGCACTTTGTGATGGTGGCCTTAATTTTCTCTAGCATAAAGAGAAGGAGTCTTTTACTGAATACTTTGCAGGATTGCAATTTTCCAAAGCACCAAACCTACTTTGTACTGCAGCCACTGCTCAGACAGGCCATCTATAATGTATGAACTGATTGGGTTTTTTTCTCTGCCGTTTTAACAGAAGCAGCTTTCTGAGCAGAAAGTTTGAAGCCAAACCGTTTTTTGTAGTTAGAGCCAATGAGTGTACCAGGATCTGACCCTTCAAAAGTTCAGTCTTGCTTAAGATACTTTAATTCATGGAGTGATGTTCAGTTCTTAGCTATGATTTAGCCATTTTTTTTAGAGCCCCTTAAGTTTATAAATGTCCAAGTCTGGGGCATCCAATAGAGGAAAGATGATCTGCTGGAATGAGTCTGGAGGAACCATGAAGGTGTTCAGAGACTGGAGCACCTCTGTGGTGAAGACAGGCTGAGAGGGTCAGTGTGGGTGGAGAAGAGAAGGCTCTGGGGAGACCTTAGAGCACTTGGCAGTTCCTAAAGGAACAGTAGAGCTGGAGAGAGACTTTTGACAAGGGCAACGGAGATTGGCCTCAAGCTGAAGGAGGGAGGATTTAGATTTTACATATCAGGACAATTTTTTACTCTAAGGGTGGTGAGGCACTGGAAGATGTTGCCCAGAAAGGCTGTGGACTCCCCATTCCTGGCAGTGTTCACGACCAGGCTGGATGGGGCTTGGAACAGCCTGGTCTAGGGGAAGGTGTCCTTCCCCATGGGGGAGCTTGGTCACTTTCAACCCCAAACCTTCTGTGATTCTGAATAACTGCTCAACAGCTGTTTGCCCCCCAGCTTGCACTGATGGATTTTTTTTTTTTCCATCCTCAGCACCAGACTCTGCATTTATCTTTGTTTCAGCATGAGATTCCTGTCAGCCTGTAGCTGCAGCTTCTCAAGGTCACCAGCTGATCAAGCACTCCTCCCAGTTTCTTCCTGTAAGACACACCTGAGGGTCTGACAGGCTTCAACCCACAGGAAAACACTGGTCCAGTGTATTGATGTAGATCCCAACTGCTGTGACCCCATTCTTTTTCTCAGTTGCAATGAATTCTCATAGTCCACACCTTTTGTGAGTTGCTGTTCCTTTGCAGAAACTGAATACAGAAAATCCTGAGTTGCTTTGTTCCATTTCTCCTTGATTCTGCTGATGCCAGGAGCTGTAGGATTCCTCTCTCCTGACAGCCGTGTTCAAAGATGCAGGGATGATGATGATGAGGTTTTATGCTACTTAAGGCAAGTCAGCTCATCCCTACTAAAAACCCTGTAAGCTGCTTCCTTGCTCCTACTCTTTTTCCTTGGGACTCAGGAAGTGGGAGCAGCTGCTTTGCACTCCCAGTGTGATGCTGTGTTAGGTTTTGGCTCTTTTAATAACAGCTTTTTTTATCTCTTGCATTCCGTGGTTAATGGTATTTGTACAAGAAAAACTGATCCTTGGTCTTCAAAACAATTTTGCAGTACTGTGCTCGTCAACACTGGAAACTCACTGCGAGTCACTGTACTTAAAAGATACTGAGATGGGGAAGTAAAACAATAAGAAATGGAAATTAAAAGTGGTAGGAGAACATAATGTCTTTTTCAATAGCTCTGAGGGATGATGTGGTTATGTAGTAATGAAAAGTTACAGCTTTTCATTCTTTTTTATTTGAGACAGTGAAATTGCATCTGGAATTTTGGAGCAAAGAGTGGAGCACCCCCACAATTCAGAGACACCGTATTAAACCTTCCCTCCATCTCAGAAGTTACTTTTTCTGTTATTTGGTAATCTGTACAACATATTACTAGATTCCTTTGGGAACTGAGGTGTGGTTTTCAGAGGAATTTAAGAATTTAGGTGCTGATGCTCTAAGCTCCTTTGGAAAGCTTAGGTAGCTGATAATTTGGCATTGAGAACTGGGCCATATGCTTTCCAAAATCTGTCCCACTGCTCCAGCATACCTGATGCTAGAGCTTTGCAACCACATCACAGTAAAACTTGAATTCCTTCCAGAACCACATTTTTACCTTTTAGCAAAGGTTAAGAGGATCTTGTTTTCTATCTGATTGAAAACAAGAACTCAAGGGAATACAGGGAGTTTTCCTGTGTTTCTACAACTTAAGAGTGCTACAAAACAGTAAACAGGATTGCAGAGTAACAAGAACTAACCTGGCTCTGATTGACCAAGTCCTCACTTCATGCCTTGGGTTTTGTTCTGGGCCCTTCACTACAGGAAAAACATTGAGGGGCTGGAGCTTGTCAGAGAAGGGAACAGAGCTGGGGAAGGGTCTGGAGCAGCAGGAGCAGCTGAGGGAGCTGGCAAAGGGGCCCAGCTTGGGGAAAGGAGTCTCATGGGGGACCTTCTCACTCTCTCCAAGACCCCAAAAGGAGGCTGTAGCCAGGTGGGAGCTGGACTCTCCCTGGGTACCAAGTGACAAGGCCAGGGGATCCTGCCTCAATTTGCAGCAGGTGCTGAGGAATGCATTCAGAGCAGATGCCTGGGGGCAGCTACTGGTGAGCTCTGGGTAGGAGCCCCCGGGAGAGGCTGGGAATTGCCACCCTTTGGATAACAAAGGGCACCTGTGGCTCACCTGAGCCTGTCATCCCTGTGCTTGGACTGGGAGGAGATAAAAGCCCAGGGGTTGCTGTGTTCAGGGTCCCTCCTTGGAAGCACCAGCTTGTTATTTTATTATTTAGTTGTTGTTGCACCCAGATTCAATTATTTTAAGGATCTGGATGACTGAGACTGTTGCAGGAATCCAGGGGTTGAGCCCATAAGGAAACCTGGTGTGGCTGTGAGTGTGGGGTGGCCCGAGTCTCCACTCAGGTGCTTCAAGTGCCAGAGTGGCTCCTGGACTCCTCAGACAGGGAAGTTTTCTTAACACAGGGGAGTTTTAGGTTGGAAGCTAATAAAAATTTCTTCTCGGAAAGGATGGTCAGTCATTGGAACAGGCTGCCGAGGGCAGTGGTGAAATCCCCATGGCTGGAAGTGGTCACAAGTTGTGTGGACGTGGCCCTGGGGGATATGGTTTAATGGTGAACACTGTGGTGCTGGGCTAATGGTTGGACTGGATGATCACAGAGGTCTTTCCCAATGCTAAGGATTGTATGGTTCTATGGCTCTGTACCAGCTTTCCTTTCACACTGTGAGTTGTGATAGCCCCACAACAAAATGTGCTTTAAATTGAGGAATTTAAGAAATAATAAAGTATTCCATAGAAAATAATTTAGGGAGTCATGAAGAAAATTAGACAAGTGTTTCTAGGGATTTCAAATTTTGTTTTTTTAGTGCCTTTCCATTGGGCCGTTTTTCACATCTGGTGTGAAATCCAGCTGAAGGCAATTTGAATGATTACATTTACTATTGCCTGTCATCTCAAAGGCCTCCCCTGCAGTATCCTGTTGTCAGCTTCAGCTGAGGAACTGGTGGGTTAATGAGGGAGACTGAAATACCTTCTGATCCAGACAGGTGATATTTCCAAATCAGACAGAGCCGGCAGGACAGCACGGGGAAACTCGAGCTGCCACTGCCTGCAGCTGGAATCCTTTGGTACCTGGAGCTGTCAGTACAGAACTGTTCATGAGCTCTGAGTTTAGGATCTAGCAAGGACTTCAAAGCTGTGCTGTGCTCGGAGTTTTTATACACAGCTTGAAGATCCCAGTGTTTCTGAATATGCATGTGTTTCAGCTAAACACCATATGGTTTTGCTGACCTATGCAATGTTGATATTTCTACCCTAATTTGTATGTGTTTCTCTGTGCACTGCCTGGTTTAGTTCTAGGAAAATGGTTAGAGTGCTGCTGAGTCAGTGCAGCTGGGATAATGAGCTGACCTACTTTTCCTGTCTCATTGGGACATCCATGCATTATTGGAAGAAAAAATTAATTGCTAAAGATAATCCTTTCCATGGTAAAGTCAATGTGGAAAATCACTTCACCTATCACTGTATTTTCTTTCCCTTTGCATGATATTTGTCCCTAAACCCAGCCATGAAAGCAGCCTACAGCAGTGATACTAGGAACAGTACTAGCTGAAAAAATATTAAAGTAGCATTGATGTGTAACACCTGTAAGCCCAAGGTCGTAAAGCAAGTACTCAAAGCACCGAAGGGTGGGCTGCAGCAAGCTGCTTTTTGTACACTTTGCAATGCAGTGGTGAAGGAGTGAAAAGTCTTGATTAATTCTGTATCTCTTGATATGAACTATTCACTTTTTAAATGAACAAGGATCTATGCAAAAAAAAAAATCTTGATTCTTATCTGCAAGTCTTTTATGTGCTGGCTTGAAGGTAAAACACTGTGTTCTGTTGTTCTGCGATATGTGTAGGAGAGTTGCAGCACCTGGAATTATTTCAGTAGAATAGGTCTGAAATCAGGGTGATGTGACTTCCAGGTTCCTGAAGTTACACATTCAGGTACACATTCTACCCACAACACCTGACTTGGCCAGAATTCACCACTTTATCTGAGAGTTTCTGACTTTGTGGAGTTTTTTACCAGCAAGGCAACTCACCTGTGGTGATGCTGGTAGGAGACAGCACCAAGATTCAGCAGAGCTTGGTGATGGTGATAGACAGACCATCAATTTGGGGATTTCTCTTCTGTGTGCCTGCTCAGATCATTCCTAAAATAGCCCTGGGATTGCTGCCAGGTCCAGAACGCAACGTCCAGTTTCATGCAGAGGTACTGGCTTCAGTCCTAGCAGCAGTGAACTGTGTCCAGCATACCCAATGTGCTACCCAGGGAAGTTATGCTTCCAGTTCTGGAATGCAGATTATGTTAGGATTAGCTGAGCTATCCCAGCATGGTGCATCCTCACACAGTCATGAAATATCCTTAGCATGATCTGTGCAGAGAGATCCCTGCATCCTGAGTGCCCTGATCAGGCAAGGAAGTGAACTTGAGTCGGTGTGGAACATAGCACTGTAGAAGAGATGACATCAAATGACCCAAAAAAAAAAAAGTGGCCAAAACATAACAGTTTATGTGGAAATGTGGACGTGAAAATCACCTGGATGGCAGCCATTTCACTGCTGAAGTAACCCTGGTACCCTGTTTTTCTAGAGCTCATAAAAGAATATAAATTAACAATGCCAGCTGTCTGCATGGAACACGTTTCTGGTATTTGCTGTGTAACAGTATCTTTGCTACAAAGCTACTCAATTTTCAGTGCTATGGGCAGAGCTCTGTGTTCCTGCCAGGCTACCAGAATATCTGCTCCTCTCCTGCCAGCAGAGTCTGGCAGTAAACCCAGTGTGTCTGGCACAGGAAGGTCAGTGCAGATTTTCTCCCTGCGTGGAGCAGGTTTACCTGCTGGTCTGAATACACCTGGGCCGTGTACCCTCATTCTGGGATCCGCATGGAAGGAAGAGGCTGCTGCTCATCCATTCTTTGAGCAGATGTAATTTCATGGGTTTTAGCAACTTAAAGTATCTCTTGGGCAGTTTGAGTTTATGCCCATGTCCAGTGGTCCCAGGGTTACTGGGGCAAAGAGTGTTGGATTCTTGTCCTTCCTGGCTCATCCCGTGATCTCTGGGATGTTATGTGAGCCTTTCTCCCAAAAGGCTTTACCTGGGTGAGGAGTCACAGCCTTCTCTGTTCCTATCACTGATTCCATTTACCTGTTTTATCTGTGTGTTCTGCCCTCTCTCTAGCAGGAAGGGGGCAGATTTATGTGTCTTTATCTCCAGGGACCTCCTAACTGATGCAGCATTTCAGCATTGTATATTAAAGTCACAGAGATGGTTTATGGAGCCAAACAATAAAGCATTCATAATTCTCCTTCACATGAGAAATAAGACAACCACACAATTTAAAATAAATCTTCAGCTAACTCTAGACATATGTAAAGTTGCTCAATATTATTAGTTTTGCTCTTCCACAGTCCAGTCATTTTCTTCATTCTCCTCTGAGATTTCTGCCTGTAATTTCTCTCTGAACTCGGCATTAGGTGTTCTGTTTCAATGCAGTTCTGAAAATTGTGCATTTCTTTATTCTAATCCGTGTTTCAGACATACTGAAAACATGCTCTTGGACACTGCTTCGTTTGGAAGATTTAAGGATCTTATAAGTGAGCTGCCTTCCCATGCTAGGGTTGAACAAACTATGAGCAGGAAGAAAACCACTTGTTATTCATATGAGAGAACATATTTCCAATTAAAATACATGCATATAGTGAATTTTAGATTTCAGTATTCATTTTCTGTTGATTTCCATCCCCCCCTTTCCCCAAACAGAAATGCTCTTGCAATCCTGGAGCTGTGAAACTGTAATATTTAATAGTATTTGGGAAATAATGCTAATATTTTTGTTTGAATTCTGTTCAAGATTTCACTTGGGCTGTATGCTGGTGGATTAACATCATAACAGGAATGAATGCACACATCAAGTGCATAAAAGAAATGACAGGTAGATACACAGTGAATTTTGGGTTTTCTGAATGTGAATGGTTCAAATGTTTTGAAGGTAATAATGAACCCCCATAGACCTCTCTGAGAAAAAGGTATCATAGTAGTTCTTCCAAATGATATTGCTACATGTAGAAATTATAATTCCAGCTATTAGAGCTAATCTTACAGTAAAAGATTTTGTTTCTCATAGTCCTGTGTGTGTCTTACTAGGGAAGAAAATGTTGTGGGGTCTTGTTTTCCTTCTATCACAGAAAACCATTCTACGTGATCTCCTTCCTGTGCCAGTTTAGTCCTGCCTTGCCATGGAAAGGCTGTGGAAAGACTTTTTCTCCAGAACTTTAGACATTTTCTTGCTTACAGAAGGATATATAAGGGAGGATTTCAGAAGAGGCTTCTGGACTTGTGGATCTCTTCCTGGATGCAAACTTATGTTCGTGATTGTTGAGATACTCAGAATAGCATTACTCAAAATCAGCTTCATCTATTATTTAGGTGTTGATGAGACCCAGATTTGTCCCCTGTATTTTAGCAGGCTGGGTGAAGAGTTAGAGCTTTTAGTTATGGAGACTGAGAGGCAGAAAAAAAATGTGGTGCTCTTATAGTGCTTTGTCAGGAATACAGAAATGATTTCCTGGGTAAGGAGAATCAATTGCATTGTCTACAGACCCACACTGAATGACAGTGATTCTTCCAGAGCACACAGAGCTGTGCAATTAGTATTAATAATGTAGGGGATTAAACATTTTGCAATTGATCATACAGTGCCAAATCTTAAGGCCTTTATTTTAATACTTCAGCAAGTTCCTAGTTTAAATTTGTCTTGAAAAATACTTATATTCAATTGTATGCACAGCTGCTCTGTGTAATAGCCTGTTCCTTTAACTTGCTTTGCCTCTCATTCCACTTGTTCATCACTGTACCCCTTGCATACTTCACCTTAAATTAGCGCCTAAACTCCTGAGGGATGGTAGTGAAGCAGAGTTTGTATTTGGATTTTCCAGCACCTTTCAGTAGATGTAAAACATGAAAGGGCTCTATGTGCCCTCTGTGAAGGGATGAGGCAGAATTTGACCCGGAAACACTTGATGTAAATGGGAAAGAAGGACCTGTGAGTGAATCCAAAGAAATGTTATGTTTTTTAACACAGCATTGCCATCTGATGTGACTGAAGATGTTAAGTTGTGCACATCTTCCTGCACAGCAAAGCAACAGAACAATTGATGCATTAGCTGCTGCAAGAGCTGGTGTAATTTGCTGCCTGGAAGGAAAATCTTGAAGCACTAATTAAAGCTCCCTATTTTAAAATCTTTTCAATAGCTTTATTTTTAATGTAAGTGTGAATGCACTAAGAGCTGAAAATGCTTATTTTGACATTGTAGCTGGTGTCTTGTAGAAGTTACATTTTGAGAGTCCCTCTGATAATATAAACAGCTCTGCCAGCTGAAGGGGATGAGGGGTCTTGGGAAGGGTAAAACTTCAGCACACACAGCAGCCACTGGAATAGTTCTTATGGCCAAAACTCCTTCTCCCAGTATCCTGGCATATTGCTGCTGTTTCTTTTTGAAGGTGTTGGCTGTAATAGCCAAACTCTTCTTTTAGTTGTTTTGGGAAGAGGTTTTTCAAACATGGCGTATTTGAATGTGATTACCATGCTTGTGCTCTTCTTGCTAGTGAGGAACTTAATCAAAATCAGCTGGTGTTTAGCATTCTGCTGTTTCATAAATTGTTGGCAGGGATTCAGAGGTCTTACAGTGCAACTGGGAAAATTGAAGGTGTTCAAGGACTAAGAGAAGAGCAAGGTTAAGTGATCTTAGCTGTCTGCTTGAAAATACAGAGAAAATGTACAGGAAAGAGCCATGGTGCCATATGGGGGCTATACCGTGTAAATACAACTCTGCCTGAAATGCATACCAGAATAGACAACCCACAGCTGCTTCCTGGTGTTTGTAGTTCAGCGTGGCCACAGATGCATTGAGACGTTTAGAATTGATATTATTGTTAGCTGACTAGAGAAATCTTTTAATTGGGTAAGTCTATGAGCAAATTGAATGTACCAGTCCTATTTTATAAGGAAAATTGTCCTTCAGCTTAAAGCTTTTGGGATATGTACTGTGATTACTTTACTAAAACAGTATTATGATTTATAAAACATAACAATACCTTTTTGCAATTAAGTTTATTTTAAAACAGGACTTGTATTTTCTTTCTGGAAACTTAGTATAACTAGGCAATGCTACAGTAGTTGGTTTCTGTTCATACTTTTCCATTTTTATTTTTTTAGTGAAACCTACTTAATCTAGACTACCCCCTATATACTCCAAGCAGATTTTTCATTTTTTTCAGGGTACCATGTAAGGCCAATGAAATAATGAAAGGAAAACCCAATCTGGCTGCTAAGGTCGTGACTTTATACAGTGCTTTCATTTGAACAATCAGAATTTATGCTATATTTTAAGGAACTTCTTGAGTGATGTGGTTTACACTTCAGATTAGTTTACCCCTGAATTTTCTCCGAAGTTATACAATGTCTTCAATTACACAAAAAGCTAATAAGTAATTAACCCATTTTGCACACAAAAAGCCTCTAGGTGAAATACAGTAATTTGTAAAGTACTTCAATAAACCCTATATTTCACTAATGAAATAATTAAATGAAAATATCTCCTCTGTATATTTCCTCAGGGAGAGGAGATTCCGTTTTGTCACTACTTACTGGTGGGTCTTGTTTTAGATTCTGCAAATGAGCTTTTATTCTATCAGATTTAAATTAACAAAATAGTTCAAAATACAGCTGGATCAGGGATTAGGTGAATATCTGATGAGACTGTGGAGTGAGAAAATACAAACTATTTCTCATGGAAATCGGCAGCAGGTCAGGGTGCCAGTTGTGCTGTACAAAAAGAAAACGCAAACATTCCTATATTTAATTCAATCATCAGCCTGGAAATTCCAGCCTGAAACTTGAAACCCCCGTTCAGAGCTGGTTATGCTCACAGCTGCCTGACAGCTGTGCTGTGTGACTTCACCTTCCCTGCCCTGCCACACTTCTTGGATAGCAGGAGATTGTGACAGGGAGACGGGGAACTCGGGTGAAAATTCTGATCTTCAGGTGGAGGGTGATAAACTCTCTTTTCAAATGAGAACATGGTCTGGGAGAAATGAATGGAGAGGCCTTTGAGATGTGTCACAAAACCCACATGAAAAACAAAAGTCACGGAGGGATTGTCACAGGATATTTTTTATAACCTTGATGGCTTAAATCTTCTAAAATTAACTAGAAGATGGAGCACTCTGGTCTTCTGTCTTTTGCTTTTTCTACGCACCGAGTAAATATTCTCCCAACTCTGTAAAAGGGACTTTTTCTGAATTGGAGCCAAAAACCAGCTGAGCAAAATATTTTGCTCTACTGCTGTCCTTAGAGCAGACACAATTCAAGTGCCTTTCAAAGCAGGAGCATCCTAATTACCTAGAGAATCTCTCAGCTGCTTGTAGGACTTCTTCTGCTGGGTGACAGAGGCAGGTACAAAAATATCCCTGTCCCCACCGCTGCAGCTCTGCTGTACATAACAGGTTATTTTATATATCTAGTTCTTTTAACCCTTGTCCTTTCTGGGTGCTCTGAATAATTTGGTTTCCAGCCTTTAAATCTGTACAAACACTTTGTGATGCTTTTCAGTTCTGTGATCACCTTGTCTCTGGTGCCTCTGTTCCCAACACCGCTGACATTTTGTCAGAAGGTGCAGCGGTGCTGCTTTTTGCTCAGGCTTATGATGTGAACTCGTTTCACTGGCTCGGGATAATGGAAGGGCAATCACCTCCCGTGCTTCCATCCTTCAGTGAATCCACTCTCATTCAGGTGTCTCTTTATTCCTGCTGTGAGCAGATTCCTCCCACACAATACTGAAGCTATCTAGGAGTGATGTTCGTTTCATCAGCATTTCCTTTTTGTTGCCTATTTGGGTTCTGCAACTCTTCTTGCCTCTAAGTCCTTCTCTTTTTATATTGCTATTCCTGTTTAGAATGGGATGCACTCCTGAGTCCTCAGGAATACATTTCTTTTCTATTCTCCATTATTCCCCCCAAGCTCAGAATTTGATGCCAGTTGCTTTAGCCTTAGTACTTCATTGTGCTTAAGCAGCTGCTCAGATTTAAGTATAAAAGTTAAACTAATAAAATGTAAACACATGCTTTCCCCAGTTCACAATGGATGGTATCTTTATCCTTTTCCTGAATGGGAGGCTGAAAGCCTGAACATGAATGTAAATTTAATTAATCTTTAGTGAATATTGAACACATACCTATAAGATGTACGTACTTAACTGCTTTCCTAAGTACAGTTATTTCACCCTGATTTTAAGTTCTTCCCAGGAAGAAACATATTTTTGTTTCTCTGATTAACTGAATAGAAAAAAGATATAGTGCTTTTAGAGGTAATTAGGGGAGGATGTTTTACTAGTTCACTTCTCTATTTTCTCATTAGACCGGCATCTATTCATCATTCTCAGATTCTGTGGACAAGATTTTTCTGCTGACCATGTACAAGTGTAACTTATTCTTACACAGAGCTGGCAGCCAAGCTTTAGTTATAACATTTTGTTGTTAGATGCTTTTCCTGACCTGCTCTTGTTAAAGTGTGTAAATGTATTTACTTACCTGTCTCTTTTACAGGTGGAAGACAGCATTTGAAAAATAGGGGCCAAAACTGTAAAACTAATATTTAAAGTGTGGTTTAAAGACAGTTCTCTTGCACATTATTTTTATATACACTGAATATAGACAACTATTACTCCCCTCCTACCCCAATTTTTTTGAATACTCTGCTTTACTTCCTTGAAAATATTTGTTTATGGACAGCAGAAAAATCAAAATAAGTTCATACTATAGTGATAGAATTAATGAAAAATGCAACTTGAGAAATTCTCTCAAAATATTTCAGCTTGATTTGCTTTGAAAAGCTTGCTTGTCTGAGTAGAATGACTGAAAAAGGGTATTGTACAGGAAAAGCCCTGTTATGAATGCCTGAAATTTTTGAAGTTATTTTTGAATAGATTGATTCATATTCAGATTAGCTTCCTGCCAGATGGAGGGAATTTACAGTAAATCAGTTCTTGGCAGGAGAGAAATAAAAAACGAACAACATCTGCTTATTTATAAAAGTTGTCCTATTCTCTTCCTATATTGGTGGTGCACAAATTACCTGCCCAAGGAAGGTTTTACAGCCAATAAGCTGTGGAATGTTAAAGCTTACAGGGATGAGAAGGCATTTGTGTTTACAAAAGAGGCTGACAGCAGAGCATGTTTACAGAGAGTACACAGCACCTTCAACACAGCCCCTGCTGCTCAGCATCTCTGCCTTTTGAGCTTCTGTTCCAGCACTTGGTGCAGCAAAAGCCTTGCAGTCGCTAGAAGTTATTTTAGGCCATGATCTTGCAGACGTGTCTCTGTAGGCAAACTCAAAGTCAAATATTCCACGTTCACAGAGGAGGAAGACTCATGAGCGTGCAAAATCTTAATAGCCTCCTCTGACCCATGCAAATCAAAATATTCTATTAATATTTTTGTTCCCAAGTTCATGCGTTGCTCTGTAAGTTGGATATTGGAGTGCTCAGATATTGGGTCAATACGTTTGACTGCTACTTTGTAATGACCTTACCGCGATGGGTGTGCCTGAGTTTTTAATAAGCAGTTTGTTTACACTATTGACCTTTTAATGTACATGCACATAAAAAGAGAAAGCTCAGGCCTTCTCAGTGTCATTGATGTCCAAAAGCACTGGCTCAAAGCTGCTGAAGCCAGAGGTTAGATGACTGAAGCAGGAGTTAACAGCATCCCTCAGTAATTGCCACTCATGATCAACAGTAGCTGGAAGCTACAGGCAGTGACAATATTTCCTGCACCTAACCTTGTTTACCAAAAACTCCATGCTGTTCTCTACCCAAATATTTCTAAGTGGTAATAGATGTAGAACAGTGTTTTGTCGTATGAGTTTAGAGATAAGGCATCCTTGGAATGTTGGTCATTTATTTCCGTTACCTCACTAACCGGGAAGCAACACTTGGGCAGAGGAACACGAGTGGAGACAAGGCACCATTGCAAGTGGTCCGTGCTGGAGGATCACTGGTGGCTGTTCACACGTGTTTGTTGAGGTGATCCCCAGCTGCAAGGTCACTTGAGCACTTCAAAATCCTCCTCAACAGCCTCTTGCTTTCAGTCCAATTCTCCCAGAACGGCTCCCCTCCCCTCTGTCTGTGCAGTTGGCCACGGTCTCTGGGAGCTGCTGGTTCTGAGTGGATCCTGGTGCTCCTCTGGGTTTTTTCCCCCCAGCTCAGGAAACCCCGCTGTGTGCTGCAATCCCCTGCTCTGCTGGTCACCTTGGCAGATAAAGTCACAGCTTCCATGTCTTCCTGAGATTTACGTGGAATGTAATCATCTATGGCAGATATAAGATTGAAATTTTTTCTTCCCCTCTTATTTGTGAAATTTTATCATCCTGACCTAGAATGCCAGACATTTTGATTCCCCCCAGTTAAAAATGTAATTATGTCAGATGTTTTACTGGCAAATCCACCAGGAGATACTATTTCTTTCTATTTTTCAGATGCTGCCTGTCAAAGGACTCAGAATTAGCACTCTTGTCCTTGGCCAAAAAAATGCCAAGGTAATAATCTCGATGATAGTCAGAAATGGCTGATGAATGAAGCCTGAAGTAATACAGTCATTAGATTACATTTTCTCTTTTCTGAATGTGTATCTATATAATATTTCTATTTCTTCGTAGGTAGTAGCAAAAATGTGCTAATGTAATTTGAAAATTACACTGGGAGAAATGCATATTTTCAAATAATTCCCACTTTGTTAGTGGTTGATATGCAGAAATTGTAGGTGTTTTATAAAATGACTGTATTTTGGAGACTGAATTTGAACTTCTAAGTGAATTAAAAGATTAGGCCATGATTAATGTTTAACTTCTTCTGTAAAATATATCTCTGTTAAGAAAGCAGCCTTACAGAGTAGTCATTTAGCATGAAATTCAGTGGATTTAAATAGGTATAATATAGCAGACTTGCAGCAAGAAAAGACCATGACTGTCAAAGGGGAAGCACAAAAGTTCTGCAAACGCCCGATACTGGAGGACAGCGATAAATGAGTAGAAAATGAAAAATTTGTTGCTTTATTTTTAAATTGCTTTACAGGGTAGGGTCCTGTGTCTTTTAAATACTTGGATAACAGGGGTGTTCCATGTGATACCTCTTGGATGCTGCAGGGAGCTGGAGTTAAATGGGGTGCCCAGGGTTTGCAGAGTCATTTGAAACAGAACCTGTTCTGCAATTTCTCCTTGTAGATTTACAGCCTAATCCTGTAAGATCCACGCATACAAACCTCGCAGCAACTCTTCAGGAGAATTTGTTACCTCTTAGAGGAGTTGACTGAAACTATTTCAAGTAGGTGGGTTTTAGAGGCAAAACCAGAAAGGTAGACGATGCTTTTCAGTCATGTGTTGTATCTTCAGTCATCTCAAAGTTGCCAATATTAATCACATTTTATGGCAGTGAAATGGAGATATTCAAATGAATATCTGGAGCACCTACTGCACCCAGAGATGCAAGAATGTGCCTGTTGACTTTTCCAGTGTGTGGTTTGGTTTGGTCTCTTTCCCTCTATGTCCTTCCTGTTTCTCAGCCAGGTCCTGATCTTCTGCGAACCTCTCTGTTGACAAGAAAGGTATTGAAGCAATACTTGCACTTAAATATTGCAGGTGATTGGTTTTGCCCTCCTTAGGGACAAGAGAGTCCCAAGCAGCCAGTGCACTCAGACTCCTAAACACATTTCCACTTTCACAGTGTGTAGTTATGAACACAAGAGAAAAGGGGAGGAAGCCAGGGACTTTGTGGGTGACAGGAATTATAATTGTCTGTGTGTGTGTGTGTCTGAACATTAGATTTTTGCTGAAGAGCAACAGTCTAGGCCATGCAGCAATTATTCAGTATTCTATCAGGGAACACAAAACACATCACTGACCTTGACTGTCTTAGCACTTGTATTCAAGAAAATGAAAATTAATTTATGCAAATAATAAAGGACAATAATTAGATAAAATATAATTTAATGCTTGGAAGACTTCTAAAAATTAATTTGAAGTTACTAATGGTGTAAAAATGTCAATTGCTTTTCAAAAATGTTTTGTTACAATTCATGCTTAAGGAGTTTAATATATATGTTGCATATGGTAACTCAGATTTTTTTTAGTAAAGTGTTGGAGCACATTGGCACTTCAGGTAGAAGATTTACTGATATCAGGGCAATTACTTACCTGAAAAACCTGTTAGCAGTGTTTTATTATAAATTTGTTTGCGGTGGCAAAAGCAAGTGACAAGGTTCTGCAGTTAAGTTTGCAGCTCTGCCATTCCAACTACTCTTTCAAACATTGTTTGCTTCTTCAGACTCTCCCTCCTTGTATTTGAAAGAGAAATAATGAGGAAAGCTGAGTAATTTTGGGGCATGGTGAAAACAGAACAGAGCAAGCTGGTGTTTCATGGGCTTTAACAAAAGCTTTTAATTTTGAATGGCTGATTAATCATGTTGCTGGGGACTGATTGGCAAACACTGGGAAGAATCCTTTGTTGTCCATTATTGACGGAGGGGTTGGCTAGACATGGTTATGAACCTCTGCAATTTTGTTCTCAGTCTGCAATAGTCTTTCATTAGACACTTTATAAGATAAGTGAAGGAACAGTTTTGAACCCTGAGCTTTCACTACGTATTTACTTACTCTCTGCAGTGTCCTGGAGAAAATTTGACCATAGGAGTATTGGGATGGGCAGTGAAATTTGAACTGAAGTTAAAATTGTTCTGTATTCAAAATATAATTTTCTTAGTGCATATTTAAAATTAAAAATGAAAGCGTTTAATTTTAAAATGGCCTGGCCCAGTGTTCAGCAGGAATGTTTTAACTAAAGGCAAAGTCAGTCTGTATTCCCTTTGAGTTTTTGTTTTATTTTAAACAGTAAATATCTGTGCCCACTGGTGTTACAGAAACCAAATTCTTGGGGGGAAAAAAGAATACTTGTGCCTTATTTATGCAAATATATTGGAAAACTTTGAGTTCAATAAAAGGCACTTTTTTCTTTCCTGCTTCTTTATTCTTATCCCTATGTGTTAATTGAGGGAATAAGCATACCATAAATAGATGCATAAATGAGATGCTTATCAAATTAATTTTTTATAGTCTTACTTTCTTAATTTGACCTAAGAATGGGAAAGTTTGTTCCATGTGTTTTGTCAAACTTATATTTAAAATAAGAATCAAATCATCTGATTCTTTGCAGCCGTGGAAAAATATTAATTGGCAATAATAGCAGAACAATATTTTGACCTTCCACAGCCCAAAACTATACTGTTATTAATTAACATAAATTGATTATGTTTAGTGATGAGCAGAGTCAATAGAGCAAAACACTTTCCATAAATATTCATATGAATGTTAAATGTGCCTGTTTCAGGTGTCTTTGTGTTGCTTCCTGGGCTCTCTTGTACTGGCTGTGCTTTTGCCAGAATAAGTGTTCACAGAAAAGGAGAATTTTAAAACTACATATTTTAGCACTGAAGTTGGTTTCCCATCAGAAATTCCTGCACGAATCTGAAGACTAATCTAATTATCTAATCAGTGCCTGATTAGGAAAGTTGATGTCTGTTCTGAAAAAATCCCACACCACCACCTGTGGTAAATAACTTAAGATCATATAAAGTGTGGATGCCAGAACCTAAAGTATCTAATTTCTGATGTCACCTGGGTCATTTTAAGCAAGGAGGTGCCTTTTTTATTTTTTTTACTTTTTACATTGTTCTTTTTTGTGTCTACCCAGCAGGAACAAAGTCACTTAAACAGGAGGAAAAAAAGCCACTAATAGAAGCAACAGAACCATAATATTATAACAGAAAACAATTTTTTTTTGGTGTAATTTATAACTTAATTTATAGAAACTCTCAACTGGTCTTAACATTTTCATGATTCTGAAAGGTTTCTGTAGCTATACCAAAGTTCCATTAGGCTTTCTGCATTATGAACTAGACAAGTTTCATACTCATTCTATTTCCATTTTGAAAAGATACAATAAAAGCATAAAAATCACAAGATGACAGAATTGTGGATGATTCAAGCGAATTTGCTCAGGAGGAAAAGAGATCTGGTGAAAAAGATCTTTCTCACAGTATATTCAGTTCATTACTTGCTTTTAAGATAAACTTTGTGGAGTGTAAGTGGGAGAGGCTGATTTATGCCCTACCTCGATCAGATATGCGAAGAGCTTGTGCATCTGCGAACATTTTGAGCAGCGAACAGTTTTGGTTTTTTTTGTTATTGCTGTGTTACACGAGTACTGCAAACGCATTGCCAGTAATAAAATGTTAAACGCCTGCCAAAGTCATTAGGTTCTATACACTTATTATTAAACTGAAGAAGTGCTGCGTGTTTGTCACCAGCTGCTTTTCCGAATGCAGTAATGCACTAGAGAGGCAGAGTGCTGTATCCAGTAAGCGTTGAAAAGATAATATCACTTGTCTTGTAAAGAATCACAGATTGGTAGAAATGTTTTCAATTCAATTACGGGTTCCAACCTCAATTACTTTAAGAATCTCTCTTGTTAATTTATGGAGATGCTCCCTGACAAATATTCTTCGATGTAATTATTTTTCATTCGATGATAAACAGAGGAAGCAAACCCAATATGGTCCAAATTTTGCATGTGTAAGCCAGGTGGTAAATACGCATTACTCTCAGAATACCTGCTTACCCATGAGTTTAGGAGCAGTTTATCTGTAATGACACTTCCAGACTAAGAAATTCTTTCCTCTGGATGAGTAGTTTGTAATTTTGCCAGAGCACACCTTTGGGGACCAGCCTTTACCAGCCTTTCCGACGTGATGGCAGCACAGTTCCTGTGTCTCTAGGTAGAAGAAGGAACAGCAGGATTTCTACTTTACTGCTCATCCATCGAGGCCTTATGCAATCACTGGATGATCAAGTTGCACTGCTCGTTTCCTGCCTTGCTGGAGAAAAATGATAAAGTGCAAGTTTTTTTTTTCTTTTGCATATGCTGATACAGAAGGTTTTAGTGAGAAAACCAGGGGAAAAATGTTTTGTTTCAGCAATAACAGGAAGGCATTTGCTCTGTAGTCGCCTTTTGAGAGCCCTTCTCAGCTCATTTTTGAATGGAGGTTGTTCTGTCTGAAACTGAATGGCATTTGGAGCTCCCTAAAGATGTCTGGGTTCCTGAGCTTTTTCTTTGGCCCCTGGACAGAAGCTTCTCTTTCCAAGGCTGGTAGTGTTGCTGTACTTGTTAGTGAGGGAGGATGCTTGAGCATTAAGGCAGATTCTTGTGGAGAACAAAGGATGTGGAAACAATGATACTGCTGTAGTCGTACCTTCAGAATCTGGATAAATTTTTTCTGTCGTGGGCTGGCTAAGTTGTGAATATCGATAGTTTTCCATCTTTCTCTTTTATTTTTATACCTTTCAGGATTTTTGCTTCCCTTTTAAGATTTTTCTCCTTTTAAGACTTTTCTCCTTTTCATCTCGTTCCTTCTGTTTTTCTGATAGCATCTGCACTTTTTTGTGGAGTTTACCCTTTGGCTGAATCCTGTGTGATGGTGAAGTAACTAAGGGCAAAGTCTTCTCTAGATTATCTGAGCTAAAAATTGATAAAAATAAAATATGCGCTGGCAACATGTTTTCTATTGGCAAAAGTTTAAGATGTGTTGAGAAAAATCAAAGAAACTTCACTAGTAGTCCTTTATGAATGAGGTGTTTTAAAACAACCAACCCCCCTCAGTAAAACACAACCCAACAACAAACACCCCCAAACCAAAGGAAAAAAAACCAACTTCATAGTCTTTTAAAATATTTATTTTCATGGAATGTGTGTAGCCGTAGTGGAATGTCTGATATGCACCACAGGACCTATGTAATTTTGTTTTTTTGAGATCAAATGGTCTTACTCAGAGGTTTTTCATTTTTGTTCATTGCTGGATTGGAAACAAGAGTGCACCAACCTGATGAGTTCAACCTCTGAGTGGGAAATGAGGTTGGAAATTTCCCAGGCACAGATTATCATAAAAGCCATGAACTTTTGCCTTCTCTACACGCCCTAACACTACAAATTACAAGCATCGTCCTCAAATACACGAAATAGCCGTAGCAGATTTGGCACCCACTACCCAAGAACTTGAAAAGGCAGCTTGTGATGTCTGTGCGGGTTTTTGGCACCCAAGACCCCTTCCCTACACAGAGGAGCCATTACCTCTTACAGGAAAGACTCGTGGCCGTCACAGGTGGGCAGTTTTCAGGGTAGATCTGCGATGATCCTGCTCAGCAGCCCACTCGCAGGAAATGAGAGCCAAGCTTTGCTGGAGCTGTTAATGCTTCTGTGCCTTTGAAAGTCAGCACTGAGGAGCCAAACCACGGATAAAGCATTATAGGACAAGTGGCTTATCACAGATATCATGAATAATGCATCTTGGCTTCACTGAATATTTGTAATGGCACTGCTTACATTTTTAAGGTAAGTTTTTAAAACAGTGTGTTAATAAACATAAAAGATATTTCTGACCTCAGTGATAAAGACTACGCTGCGGCAATACACTTTTGTGACATAAATCTAACTGCAGAAATGTGGCTTATTAGTGTGAAGAACATTGTTCTTCTGAAAAACAAGTAATACAGACACATTATTACTGTAGCAGAAGGTGTTATTAATCCACACCCTGCCTCTCCAGTTGCACGGTCTCTGTTTATTATCTGCAAAAGGCACATGACTGTAGCTTTCTCTAACAAATTGAGGAAGTAGCTATTTTATCATGAGACTTCTCCTGTTTGCTCTTTATTTTCATGGAGTACTTTCGTGTCTTGATGCAATTTTAGGTGTTCACTTGCTGTACATAGGTAGAGGCATATGTTGATGAAGCTTTCGGTATTTTCTTCTTCTAAATTTTCTTTCTGGATTTAAAGAAAATAAACAAAACCAAATGAGAATGTTATTGTGCATGGTGCAGAGTGGGAGAGGAAGAATTAACAAGACATTTGTAAGAGCTGCCTGAGAAACAGCTTTGAAATCTCAAACAGAGGCTTAGTGCAATCAAGAAATATAAAAAAATAAGTGGGAGCGGGAGCAATAACGTGAGAAAATAATCCCATTTGCCAGGTGGTTAGGAGAAACCATTCTGGGGTGGCCTGTTGAATAGAGATACTCCAAAGAAGGTCTGGTAATCCACGTGTGTGGAACAGGAGATAGTGAAGCCTTTCCTGTATTTCCGCTGCAGTCGCCTGCAAGTTCAGCAGCGGATTCCTGTCCTGAATCCCCTTCTCTGTAGCTGAACTAGCTGCACTTCCCAGAATGTGCTCAGCATTAGTGAGGTCGTATTTGGGTAGCCTTTGTTTAAAATGCAAAGACCAGCAGGACTTGATGAGGTTCTGACAAAAGACATATTCCTGAGCAGTCAGTGCTTTACTTGGGCATTAATTTCAATCTTGTGCCTCTTGTAATTCAGCATGAGAAATGATTATTGCTTTCATGTCCTTTCGTGGTGTGAGGCAAACAACACTGCAGATCTCTTTCACTTTCTTTTTACTTGGTCAACTTTTTGGTCCACGTTTTTTGCGTTAGTTTTATTAATGAGAGAGAAATTTTTTAGGGCTCAGTTCCTCTAAAGATATCAATTTCTGCTCATGGCTGTTTTCCAGTAGCATGTGAGTGGCTCTGGCGTTCACAGTCCTCCTGCACGATGCCCACTGCACAGACACCAACGCTGCCAGAGCTTAAGATGAAATGCTGGGTGAGGTTGAGCACAGGCTGGTGGGGGTGCAGCTGGTCACACGTATTTACTGCAGCTGGGAGAGAATATTGCTCCACAGCTAAATTTCGCTAAGTATAAAACAGACAGGATCAAAGTATTCGCAAACAAGACCCTAATGGATTTCTTTGAAGTGGAACTGTCTGAATTATTTATTTTTAGTCTTATGTGGCATAATTGGCTTAGAGAAGTAATGCTGTATCTAGTTGTAATTAAAATAAGGTAACATTTTTAATATTAATAAATAGTTTCTCTATTACTATGACACAGTGATTAAATAGGGTACAAACCTTATTAAGACTTGTTTTTGCTTGATAACAATGCGTGGCTGTAATTGACTCTTGTTTGATCCAACGTTCCTCTAAATTACAAAGAGCAAGGCTATCAGATAAAAATGAAATAGCACAGAATGCATATTTCAAATGCATATTTCACAATCCTTTTTGAAATGCAAATGTTGCAAAACATATTTCTTATGTTCTCAAGTTATGTTTGATATTTGTAAAGATTGCCCATCACTGCCTTCAATTACAAGTCCACTTATCAGGGATAACCTCTGTGTTATTCATACCATAATTGATAAACCTAATCCTTTCATTAAGATGAAATGAAACCTTCCCTAATAACCGTAACAGAGCCACATGGTGTCTGAGGGAAAAATACAGTGCTTTTGACTTTGTTTTGACAGTTAAAATTTTAACAAAAACACACAAAACAAATTTGCAGCAAAAATACAAGTTGCCTTTTCCCTTCCCCAATATGTTTTGTTTGTTGTATGGATCTGAGGTAAAAGTAAACTAAAATAGTCTCCAATAAAGTCAGTCAGCTGTTTCAATGGCAGTAATCTTGTTTCGTTCAGAACACTTTTAAGAAATGTCACTAATTTAATTTTGGTACGGCGAAAGGAATACACTTCCTTTTTCCCACTGCAATATGTGGGAATACTCTATCACAGCTTGAGAAGCACCTGCACTGAGATTTGCAGCTTTGCTCTTTTGGTCTGTGTGTCTGTGCATGTTGGAAAGAAGGTGTAGTGGGCAGCCAGGCTCAGCTGTGGTACCTGCTTGTCACAGCAGGTCTGAGCCGCACAGGTGTATCTGCAGCCCTTGCAGGGCTCAGGCTGTCCTGCTCAGGTTGTGTTCTGCAGCTGGAAGTGAAAGCCCACAAGAGGTAAGCTTGATTTGACATTTCTGGCTACATCTTGAAAGTATCAGTTGGGGAATTTATATTGTAGAAAGGAGCCGGTGGGAATGTAAGGTTGGTGGTAGAAAGAAAAATGATCTGAACAACAGAGTTTGTAGCATGCCACACATCTGCTAAGCCAGGTGGATGTTTTCCCAACTCCAGAATTCTGTCGAAAGAGAAAGATCGCGTAGCAAACAGTATTATATTATTATACTTCAGTCTGTACCTGACCAATTGTGTCATTTTTGCCAGGATCACATCCAGAAGATAAATTATAATATTTACGGAGCAGAGCAAAACACACAGGTCACCTTAGAAAAAGGCACAGGTGTAATGGAAGAAAAGCTGTCGACCTTACTGAAGTGCTTTATATGTCCAGATACCTAGTTTCCCTTGAGGTTTTTAATGGAATTTTCCCCCACTCATTAGTGATTTTGGTTCTTATCCTCTGAAGCTCCCAGCAAGGCTTCTCACCTTGTTCAAACTGCTAATATTAACGTGGTCATGCAACTGGCCAGTGACAGCCTAGTTTGGCATCTGTCTGTGTAAGCAAACTCATTTTGCTGCTTGCGTGTGACAAATGCATACTGTCTGCTCCTGAAATGTCTCTTATCTGCATGCCATCCCTCCCTTTGCAGATGCCATCAAATCATTGTAGTTCTCTGAAATTCTCAAATATCTGTTGCTCAGTTTCCCCCGTTAAATCATGAGTCTGTTTTTCTCTCTGCAGTATCAGCTCTGTTTCTATGATGCCTTGTTTTCTTAGAAGCTTTGGTATGAAAATGAGGGCTTTAGCTCTTCCCAACATTCCCCAGCACCTTCTGTTGAAAATGTGATCTTTTTGAAGGTTTGGGAAATGGCAAAGCACACATAACGATTTTTTTTTTTTAGCAGCTTAAACCAGCATTTGCTTCTCAGTCTGCAACTTCACATTGATTAGGTGGTAGATTTTCTGGATTAACTCCTGACCACTAAAGCACTTTTGTTCTCTCCCGTGCTGTTGGGAGATTTATTGATTTAATTGAAGGTGTTGTTGAGTTTTTCAGCTGTACATATGTCTTTTCCTCCTTAAGCTGTTTGCTTTACTCATTTTTATCATCCTGTGGGCTATAACTTTTTTTTCCCCAGAGGTTATGAGCTAAAACAAAGGCTCAACTACTTTTCAAGAATCTACTTGTAATTAACTTGACTTTAACTCACCCTCAACAACAGATCAATTACACCTATACCTGTGCCACCTAGGGAACCTCCCTGGGGCTATATATGGATTAGTCACAAGAATATGAAGGTAATTTAATTTAAAGAAAACAAAAATGGGTCATTTTAACAATGCAGTGGCATCTTTGTGTCATATTTACTTGGAAGCTTTGTATGACTGTGATATTTTCATTTTTCTCTCCTACCAGGTATTTCTGAAAATTAATAAAGCACAAGTTAATAAAACCAATGAAATATAAAGGTGATGTTACACCAATACAAAACTTTCTATCCTTGCTCTCTTTCTTCTGTGGCAGCAGTAGAAGGGGCATAGTAAAAAACCACTGGTTTTGTTTCAGTTCAGATGGTGGAATTATTCAAAAGTTATTTGCTGTTCCTCAAAGTGGTGCTTCAGGTTGTATAAAGATTTGGAAAAGATAAGGCAGGGTCTGTGGCAGCAGTCAAGAACTTGTAGAAAAATACAGTTTTCTCACTGCTCTGCACAACATTTGAAATCATACTGGCTCATTTTGAAACTCCGCATTTCTGTTCTTATTATAGAAATCTTTAGCAATTTGTAGTTAGGCAAAATTGCCAACTGTAATGATAAATAATAGCATATGGGTGTATGCAAATACAGAAAACACCCTTTCATTCCATATGCAGTATGGTACAATTCCCATCATCTCCATTCCATCAGCATTGCAGATATGAAACTTGCTGTGCTGCCAAGAGAGTTTACAGAGTTTTGTTGAAATCAACAGAAACTGTGCATCTGAAGTTTTAAGAAATCCCTGAGTTTTTCTGCTCAAACATGCCTGTTGTTTCTTTTTCACATTCCAAACGAGTCAAAGGAGGACAATTTGGATCATCATTACCAGAGAACTATTTTTTCCCTTGTAACCATGGTTCAGTATGTGTCCAGTTTTATTTCAGACTGTAAAAATGTCTTTTTCAAAATCTGATCCCTTTTCCCCCAGCTGACAGAAAAGCAGGGCAGAATAACTTTTTTTTCTTGCTGTGTATAATTATGAAAAAAATATAAGAATCTAAGGAACAGATTAGCTGAAGGCAATAGTTAAGAGTGACATCTGCAAACCTACCAAAGAATTCAAAATAGAAATTTCTGGGTAGCACTTCAGTTTTAAAAATTCCCATTGTTACAAAGAAATTTGATAAAAAAAGCTCATGATGTATTATTAATGTTATCATTAATATTTTAATTATATTATAATATTATAATATTATTGTTTTGCATATTAATGTTTTGCTAAAGAACAAGTGTGATTTAACAAGTAAATATATTTATATATTTACTTGTGGGAAACTTTCATGAAAAGAAAATTCAAGTGTAGAGAAATATATCAAAGTAGCCAATCAATAATAACAACAGTGAAATCATCTGCCAGAGGATTCTGGTGGAGCCCTGCACTGAGGTTTAAAGCACTCCCATCACTGCCTCCCTGCCCCTCTGAGGTGCTGCTGCCCTCCCTGCAGGCCCTGGGCTGCTTTGGCCCATGGGCACAGGTTATGGGTTAAATGACCACAAACAGCATGAGCTGAGACACTGGGGATGGAGTGTCTGATGGACAAGTGCCTTAAATCCCCTTTTTCCAGGTCCGGGAAGAGGGTTGGAAGGCAGATGAAAACAGAATAATCTTAATATATCAGAAGTTCATTGTGGCTTATGTAACTGGGCTCACAGTGTTAAATTCTTTGGCTGTGACACACAGCGTGAATTTCCATAAATTTGGAGTCCTCTGGATGTATCCACATCTCTTCTGTGCATGCGTGAAGTGGCTTGGAATCTTCATGACAGCATTTGGGGAAAAAGCTTTGTTTAGAAAGCGTACCTGCTACCGATTTTTCAGTGCCATATTGGTCTCTATTTAAAGAAAAAAACCTTATGTAAATTAAATAAGGATGAATTTCACAGATCGTGCAGAATGTTCAAATAACCCAGGGTTACCCTGGGCACTGGCAGTGCTGCGATACACAGGCAAAGGCACACGTATGAGTACGCACTGGTGCTCTCCCACACTGCTTTTCCAGCTGCTGTGTTTGCCCCAGGTCTGACTGACCCGAAAACAGTGTGATTAGAAATTATGAATTTTTCTTCTATGAATTTTCTCAGTTGGTTCTTGAAGTCAAGTGAACATTTAGCTTCCTCAGCATTGTGGAGCAGAACGTTGCCAGGCTTAAATGTATTTGATTGGAAGAATTTTTTTTTAATGGTTCCCTGGCCCTCTGGTGTTTCTTAAATGCTGCATCACATTAGCCATCCTCAAACCCCCTGCTTCAGAGGCAGATTTCACTGGTAACTACACCCTGTGGTTATAGGACTTTTATTTTCTGTGAAGTTAGTTTGGATTGCTGGGTAAATACCATCTGGTTTTGGCAATTTGTTACTGTTCACTAGTTCTGAAAACTCTTCACATTAATATTTCTGTTTGAGGTAAATCCTTCAGTTGAAATAGCCTTCTCAGTATGAGTAATTCCCAGATCTCCATGGTGAATGTGGCTGTGTCTTTCCTGCACATTTGTCTTACATTGCAGTCATCAGATCCTTCTGCATAGCTGCTGGTAGGTTTCCTAATAATGTGCTTTTAAGAAGTTTTATATTTAGTTTTCGTGCCTTCTCCAAACTCTTGGGTTTTTTAATTGTGATATTACATATAACTTGCTAGAATTTGTTTCTTGTATGGAGAAGACTTCAGATTTTTATGGTGTTTTTATTACTTTGAAAATATTACATATACCATTGTGATAAATGGTGTCATATTTTTCCCCTTCAGTTTTTTTTAGTAGTTTATATGTATGCATTCAAACCCTCAGACATGCAGGTTTCAAATGCCTCAACACCTGAAAACAAGAAGGTAAAATTGATTCTCAATGCTGACTGCCCTGCCTGCATAGGGACTAGAGCTGTACGTAAAGTCCTGGTGTTTGCCCTGTGCTGTTCACTCTATTATTTACTTCCTGCGTGGATATCTGAGGCTCCAATCCAGCAACATTTGCACTTGCAACTAAAGTTACTTTCCTGTTGCTTTTGTTGCAACTGCTGTCGCAAATACTGCCTTGGATGTATCACAGTCAACGATGCTGATGGTTGCTTGCCATGGTCAGGTCTGATGGCAGAAATATATTTACAACTGAAACCTGAATCTGATTCTATGAAAATGATCCAGGTTACTTCAAACACTTCAGTTTGTTTGGTCGCTCTGTTTATAATTCAGGTATATTTGGAAGAATAGCTTAAGGGATCATTCTAGGCTGTGCCAGCAGACTGGGCGTTCTTAACCCCTGATGGAGGAAATGTTTATAGGTAGATGAAGAATGGGCTGGGCTTGTCATTTTATACTCCAGAGCAGTATGAGGGACCATAAAGGTCATTTAGAGGATTTTTGTTGCTGTTGGACTTTTTCCATTTGGAAAATTAGATTGGTTTATGGTTGATACTCAAAAGGAAGCCTCCTAAAGGCGCTGGTGCAGTTTGCTGTGTCACAGGACTACGAGTTGTCCATAGACTGAAGCCAAGAGGCAGAAGGCAGTTTCTACACTGCAGTATAAAACTGTGCAACTCTTTTGAATAGTGAGTTTATCAACAAGGTTATTGCTGAATACTCCTCACAACTTTTTTGAAGACATCCCTGACAGCAAGAAAATTGTACACCATGGAAGAAAACAACCTTAGATGATTTAATGTCAAGGACAGTATCCCACATATTTCTGAAGATGTCAGCAAGTAACTGGCTACAAGTTTCTGTAAGGTTAATGCTCAGTGTGGAACACAGCAAAGTGGCTGCTAACTGACAGCAATGGTTCACTGTGCTGTTCATCAAAAAGGATTATGCAAGGGAGTGACACCTTTGGTGCAGTCAATGAAGTTTGTGAAAACATTACCTTGAAGAAACTGTTTTTCAGTGACCATTAGTGGTGCAGTGAAAGTGGTTTGTGATTTATTTTTTTTTCAGGGACTCAGGAATCTGATGTCCAGGTTCACTGACTCTTTGCTAAGAGGCACTTTGTCTCAAAGACAGTAGCAATAATTTGGAGAATGTCCTGGAAATAGTTGCCAAAACTGTAAATTGAACTGTGGTCTGAGTGCTGAACTGCTGCCAGTTCCGGGCACTCCTTGATGAAGATCAGTCACAGTGCTTAACTTTGCTATTCTACAATGTCATATGGCTCTGCAGGAACAGGAGTTTGGGTGTGTAACATGGCTTGATGAGATAAGACTTTTTATCCTAAATAAAGGTAGGAAATCATAATTAACTGAAGAAATGATAGGTTGTTGCCAGTCCATGTTTTGCCATAGGGATATCATAACGTGTAAAGTCATCAGAATTGTGAACTTTAGGAAAATACCCAGGGAGACATTTCAATAATATCATGGATCACATTCTTTACAACCTTGAGAGCTGATGATTAAACAGTCTCAAACTTTGAGTTTTATGCTGTTAGAATTTTGTCAGAACCGGGAATAGTGAAGCCTCTCTAAAGAAGAGCTCTTATTACAGTAATACATAATTTGTGGTTTTCTCCCAAAGTTCTTACATTTTATTGCAATGTTTCTATTTTGCTCAAACGGAATGAATTTTTGAGAAAGAGCTAAATTTCTGAAAGGCAGGAACCAATTTCATACCCCAGATGTGGAACAAATCAGTGTAAAAGATGGAACCACAGAAATTTCAGTGAAAAAAAAAAAATTGACTTTTGCTTCCTGCTCATGTGTTGTGAGGTGTTTTATGGTTGTCAGGCTGCACTTCTTGGGTTATTCTTTCTCTATATATGTTTCTAAGTTCTTTCCTTGGTGTTTAACTTCATCAAACTGAGCTTTCAGAAGCAAGTCAATAGCAAGCAAAGAACTGAGTGTATCTATCAAAAAAGCACAGGAGATTTTTATTCAAGCAAAGTCTTCAGTGAAATGTGAGCAGCCTGGACGATAGTGGCTTCTGAATGTGCCAATGCCACTTTAATATTGTTACTTCAATGGTTTCTCCAAACCACAAAGTTATTGCTTGGAAAGTTTATGTTCATAGTGCTAAAGGTTATTTGTTTCATTTGGAAAGGATCCAAAACCTGCTTCCTAAATGGCTGTTTTGTTCTGCACAAGATACTCCCCAGCATTTTAACTTCAATTGGACTTGAATTCAAATTAATGCCATCATTTTACTTTCAAAGTGGAAAACATTTTCAGATGTAGCAAATTACGTTGGAGTCATGAAAGCCAATACTTAAGAATATTTGGATTTATTTGCATGTAGACCATGACACATTTATTGCATATGACTACGTATTTAAGAGACATACTCCACAAGTTTATTAACTTGAGAATGATTTGGTAGTGGTGTTGTGAGAAGTGGCAGTTAGACTATAGGCAAATTATAGAGAGGCAGTGGTATCTTGTTTTTGTTCTACCCTCTGGAATTTGGTTTTTTTCCCCCCCTCCCCCATATATTTTTTCTGAAGTGGGGATGTTTTGCTTAACATAAAAGTTTGCCAGCATTGCTCCCCCTCATAAAGAGGGAGATGCACTGCAATTTGGCAACTCCCAGGCTTTTTCTGAGCCACTTCTTATGCTTTGTATAAATAATTAAACAGCTGGTAAATAAATGTGTCTTGTCTACTGTGCTTTATAATGCAATACATTGTTATTATTCTTGGCTTTATCGAAGCCAAACTGTATCCTGAGCTACCTGCAATAATAGCATTGCTGCTATGTTCAGTCTGTGAAGGGCAATTAGAGTTGGAGATAGAAAAACAGGACTTCTGTGTCAGCCCTGCCACCAAGTTACAATGGACAAGTAATTTTACCTTTTCACTATTCTTCAGCCTTTGTCTAGCTTGGCACAACAGCTGTATCTTATTATGCTCTTAAATTTTGGAATGTATTTTGACATGCAAAGGTAGGGCACAGTCTGTCTGGAAAAGGGCTGATGAGATGATTTGAGTTAAAATATCCCCACCTTGTTACAGGCATGAATGGTTTAAGGGCTGGATGAAGTACTTAAAGTGAGAAAGGCTTGACCATTCTGGGCTGTTTGGGATTGTGTGGGGGGTTTTTTTTGTTTTGTGTTTTGTTTTCTCCAATTTTTGGAAAAAGTTTTTCTTTGATTCATAGTAGCTCTCCCCTGTATCCTCTGTGGCTTATCGCTCTTCCCCAGCTAAAGGTTTTCAGCTCCTCACAGCTTGTTTCTAGGAGTCCTTCCTTTTCCAAACGAACCAGAATGAGCCTGCTCAGCTGGAGGGCTGTGGTGCAGTCCAAGTGAGCTAATCTGCCATCTGCACCTTCCCTGGTGAGGAGCTGTGACTCCAGAATTCCTGGCACGGCACCTGTGAGGCGCTGGGATCAGCCGCCCCACCTCGCTGCCTGCTGCCTAGGGGCTGGAGCTCAGCTCTCAGAATTAGTTCCTCTTGGCTTTAGTCTCCTCCTGCACAGATGTATCTCTTCACTAAACGTGGCTTTGGTTTTAGTTATTAATCAGTCATTTATTTTAGTATCAATTTCTTGATCACTAGAACATATGACACGATGAAATAATCTTCTGTATGTTCTTCTGTCCAATATTGTCAGTTATTTACTAAGTCAGCTATTTAAAGAATTGTTTATACGTGGTAATAGCCCTGAACAAATTCATGGGTGAATTTTATGGGTAAAATTATAAAGTAGTGATGGCATATTTTAAGGACATTAACACAGTTCTGGAAAATAATTCCAGTTGCAGTCTGTACTGGGAAGAGAGATCATTCCTGAAGTATTGCAGTCTCTTGCAGTAAATTATTACAGTAAATACTATGTGTCCTTTACAGCCATTAAATATAATCTCTGAATATGTAAGTGGATGTTATAATTCTATAAAACCACTGTGTTTCAGCTCATATCTTCATGTCTAAAAAACCCCCCATTCCTATTTAAGTGTTCCAGTAAAAGAATCTGAAGAATTCAGCTACTACTTCCTTAGGCAACTCATTTATTACGTGAGTAACACAAATGAATTTAATGGTTGATTAACACAAATATAAGCAATACACCAAGAAGGGTAAGATTTCTGTAATTATGATCATGGTAAAGTAAATTTTGTGAAATTGCAGTCAACAAATAGGCTATTGTTCAAACACTGTGCCCTTGAAAATAAATGCCAGATATATCTGAAACATGTGAACAAATCTGAAAGCTAATATGGACCTGATCCAAAGGCTACTGAATCAAATGGAAAGATTCCCACTGACTCCAATGAGCTCTGGCTGAGGGCCAGCGAAAGTAACACTCAAGTAACCAAAGAGCCAAGCTGCCAAAATGAAATTGGAAATTTTTCTTGTCCTTTGCCAGGCTCCATGGGAGAGACATCAGCTGCCTGGATTCTTGTAACAGAAAGCATGTATTTGGGATGTCCATCTACTGCTGTACAGGTTATTTATAAACACTGAGGAACCACAGGCTGGTTGAGGTGGGAAGGGACCACAGTGGGTGCCCGGGGCCGACCTCCCTGCTCAGGCAGGGTCATCCCAGAGCACATGGCACAGGATTGTGTCCAGACGGTTCTTGAGTATCTCCAATGAGGGAGACTCCACACCCTTTCTGGGCAATCTGTTCCAGTGCTCAGTCACTGCACAGTAAATAAGTTCTTTTTTATATTTAGGTGAATTCCTGGGCATCATTTTCTGCCCATTGCCTCTTGTCCTGTTTCTTGGCAGCACCTTTTTCAAATGTCTTTTTTTTTCAGTACCCTAAAGCATGTCTACCATTGTGCTAAAGATTGGATGTCTTGAAAATTTAGTTCTCTTTCTGTGTCATTTCTGCCTCATTTCATTAATGTGTCCTGTGACTACGACAATACCTGCAGGTGCTCATTATTAATAGGCCACAAACATGCACACCTTGCTGATGGAAATTCTACCAAGTTGGTGCCTAATCAGCTCTGTTTTGCATGTCAGGTGGAAAGGTTTCCAATTTAATTTCCAAATTCATAGTTACACTTCTTACTTGGCCAACTGCCCAGGTTTGGTGACTCTGTTGTAGTGATAGCCTGTTATGAAAACCTTGTTGTCTTGATATTAGGCACTATTTGAAGTGGCAGTTAATTTCTGGCACCTTTAGAACTGAAAACCTTTACTGAACATTGAGAACTGGGGCTTCTAAGTAGTGGTTGTATAAAATGAACTCTTACTGAACAGATTTTTTGACTGGAATTGTACTTTTCAGTGAGAGATGCAACACTATGTTAAAAATAACCTTTATTTACCCTAAAGAGTAAATTTTGCCTGTTATGCTAAATTGTGCTGAACAGAACTATATGGAGAACCCCTTATTTAAGTTAAACTCAAGACAAAATGCCAATCAAGTTTTATTCAGTTTTTGTTCTTTCTTGTGTTTTTGCAAAAGCCTCACTTATGGCCAGTGCTATCATAATAAGATACATCAGAGTGCAAACATTTGTTTATTTTAGAACATGGAAGAAAACATGGAAAAATGGTTTCTTCAACCACAGTAGAAGATAGTTATTTATTTTTATCATGCCTATACCCTATGATTTTAATTAAATACCTTTAGAATCACGTTTTTGAGTTATAGAAGGATTTTTACTTTGGTTCAAGATTGTCTATTTTTATTTTTTCTGGCGGGTTTCTTCTCTCTGTATAAAATGGAGGGCTCAATTCCTGTATTTATCAGTCAAGGAAACTCAGAGTTTACTCAGTAATATGCAGCTGCTTTCAAATCCATGGATAACTCTTCCTTGTGGCCTACAGTATCACATTGCTATGTTTTTTTCAGGTCAATTGGAAAAGAAAATCTTTAGGACTTTACACCCAAATTCTGCCAACAGAGCAATCTCCAACCTTTTGGTGTGTTGAAAAATCAAACCTGAATCCAATGCCAAGTGCCAAAACTTGTGTGGAATATCATGACCTGAAAAATAAATAGTATTTTAATAACCTAGTTTACCTAGTGCTTTGAAATAAGAAATATCCACTTCACTTGTGGAAAAACACTATAATGTATAAACAGGGCACACATTAAATGCAGCTGGGGCTTTTTTTGGTGTATGCCATAAGAAAGTTGGTCCTTGACAAATTTTCAGTTTAACTGAACTCTTTGCCCAATTAATTGTTTCAGTATCTGAGGCATCTCTAGATCAAGAGTGAAGGAGCTCTAATTCTTCTCTTCTTGTTAACAATAAAATCTTTTATGTTTACTCAAAGAAAGGGGTTTCATTTTCTCCTTTCATTTTCCCACAGCTGGGTTAAGAGATGTGAGTGCATTTGTTCTTGTATTTTAGCAAAGCTGGAAACTCTCAGCTGTTCCTGGAATTGACGCCACTGTAACTTAAGGACTTGCAGTACAAGAGTATTGGCAGCCTTATTAGTTAAAAATAGCTCATATAAAAGATGTATCTTGGTTTAGATGTTGTTAACACAGAGGCATCAACACATGCTCCAAAATGGGATTTGAGCTGTTAGAGCACTGTGGGTCTTGGGATGGCTGAAAGACAGCAAATGGCAGTAAACTGAGAACACATCAATAAGTTGATAAGAATGCTGATAAGCACTGCTTCTTGCTCTTTCCCTGCCTCTTCTGCAGTCCAATAATAATTCTGAGCATGCAGTAGAAGGATTTTGACACTTGTATTATGGTCACTGTCAATTCATTCCTCCCTCTCCCCTGAAAATGCAGCTTCAAAACATCATTATGGTGAAGTAAAGAGGCCAGATCAGGCAGCTCTTGCTGTGCTTTCAGACAAACTCTTGCCATCTTCAGGCTGATTCATCTACTCTGAGTTACACATTCTTTAAAAACCCCCACAGGCTCTGGGTGACACAGAGAATACAAATATGCGAAGGTTGCTTTCCAACTCCTTGGAGTTATTTTATCAATTTTGGCATTGGTAAGGCAAATTTAAAGTAATCTACCTGAGCAAAACAACTGCTTGAGATGTCAAGAGCAAAGGCTATTCTAGGGCATTGAAACTCTTGTTTTCATGTGCATGATTTCTACAGGAAACCTAAAACTATCCCTGGCTATGTATTTAAGCATAGGATTTAGTAAGGCAGGTGTTTTACTGACATGCACCATTTTGAAGCTGACATAGGCAGAAAGACATGAGACTGTTTCCCTCACATCATTTAGGTACAACACTTGCTATTCCTGTATTTGGTTTTGCACCACCATCAGATCTGCAATTACCACACTCAAAAACCACTTAAAATGTTCTAGCGAATTCTATTGTCTAAAAATATGTCAACTTTTGTGTCAAATGTGAAGACTGAAGTTGTCATTTAAGCAACAGAAAAATGTCTCTGCAAATTGCACATTTAAAGCAAAAGAAATAACTGAATTAATTAAACTTAGGTTTAAGGAAAAGATATGATTTGATTCATGTGACATGTTGAGCTTGGTATTAATACTTAATTTGACTAAGACATAATCATACAGTCAAATTTCACGGACCATTGAATAGATAGTTGAGAGGACAAGTAGTTCAGCAGAGTTCCTGTCACTTCTTGATCATCAGGAGGTCTTGGTGACCTTATAAAAGGTTGAAAGTCATTCTCAGGGCTCTTTGGTAACTAAAAACAGTTGACAATACTTTGCCAGTTCCATTCCAAGAAGTCCAGTGATTTCCAATGGCAGTGAATGAGTTGTCTTCCTGATCAAAGTAATTGTAAAATTTTGTGATGTTTCTATACCCATCAGAACATTAGTTTTTGCAACCATGTTGAGCTTTGAATGGGCACTTATTGTGCTGTGTGTTGATCTTGGAGTCACGATTGAATGTTGTATGAAATCAATGCTGAGTGTGCAGCAACAGCAAAGCATTTGGGATATTTAGATTAAAGCAGGATTTGATTTGTAGATGAAGTGTGTGTTCATATTTACTTGTGTTATCTCTGAAATAAATCTTTTGAAGTAGGACTCTTCTAAGCACCCTGCAGGTGAGCACCTTGCTGTCCTTGGTGCAAGAAGAGATCCTCTTAATAAGACCTTAACTCTCAGCTAAGAATTCACAAGATGGAATGCTGCAGTGAGGCCAATGGAACTGTCCTTGCCTAGGACAAGGACAGTTAATTTGCTGTGACTAATTGGAAAACATATTTGCATGTTAATATCCAATATGAAAGTGCAAGCTGTGGTTTTGCCAAGCAATGGAATCATGGATAAGATTGATGCATAAGATAGCATACTCGAACTCTACATTGGTTTGTATACTTTGTTCTCTCAAAAGCAGGAAAGTTGTTAAATCAGGGATGAGAGATGCTCACATTTACCAGCATAGAAAATGAAAGGATGAACTGAGAAAGGCAAAGCCATGGCTATGACTGAAATTAGCTAAATCCATAAAACTTACCTATTTCAGTATTCAAATAGTCCAGTACTAAAGAAATGAACTATAAAAATGTACCCTTGTGTACCCAGACAGCCCAGTCCAGGCCATTCTCTTGGCACCAAAAGGTGGGTTTGGATTGTATCCATTCATAGATTTCTGTACAGCACTTGTAGGCAATGGGACACTACAACCAGGGTGTTTTTATAAGAAAACCTGAGAGACAGAGAAGACCTTATAGTATTTAGGGAACACTTCCTTTCCTTTTCCACTATGAGGCCTCTAGAGGTAGGAAGGTAGGAGATGCATTTGAGAAGCACTGTTTATAATCTGGTGAAGCTGCTCATTTAGGCTTAGCTGAGACTCAGCTGCGTTAATGAAACAGCTTTATGAAGCTGAAAAACTTGCAATTTATGACTTACAGTTTTCCTAAGCTCTTTTAAGACAGGGAGAAAAGGAAGTCCCCCTGAACTTCTTATCTGGAAAACTGAAGTTACTTGTCCAAAGACACTCCTTGTTGCAAAAAAGGGAAGGGATATGAAATCCTATTTGTTCCTTGAACTACTTCAGCAACATTTCTCTCTCAAGAGTTTTTGTTGGAGTAGATTTTACCATTTCATGTACCTCTTTCCTAGGTGCTGTTTTCTCCAGTAACAGGTGGGGATCTGTTTAAGCAGATAAAGGTGATGCCATTCAGAGGCATCAAAAATAGATAAGAAAATGATGCTCTTCTATCTTCTCTCGTTCATAGTCCCTCTCTGTTGAATTTGGGGATGTAATGATAGTCATTGCCTTCTCCGTGTGCTTTGTGCTAAAGGGTTCAGATTTCTCCCTCAAACATACATGGTATTTTGAAAATATTGTGCAATCTAACGTGCATTCTTCAATGTTTATATAATCATTCAATTTACCTGAAAAGTAAGTTACCTGTATTATTTATTCCTTATTTTTTATCACTAAAAGAGATGTGAAACAGGAAATTGTTAAGGCTGAACCGTTTTTTTTCTATATTAATAAATATTTGAGACTTAAGCTGTTATGCTTTGTTGTCTTTAGACTTCAAGTTTGTATTTATATAGTTAGATGAAGTTATATGTTTGGTTTAATGAAAACCAGCAAAGGTGGGATTGTCAAAGGCTTGTTGGACAAAATCCAAAGAAACATTTTCAATGCTACCATCCCTTAATATACAACCTGTTCTTCCAGCAGTCACAAAATTCCTGTCTCTCTTGATCTATTTGCTTCTTTATTAGCAACCTAGAATCGAATCAGCTCGTACAAGATTATTTCTGCTCAGGTTCTAATACTTTAGATAAATTTATGTCTATGAAAACTTGTAATTTTCCGTGTTTTGATCAATGAGCTCATTCTGAACCCATCCTTGCTAAGGCGCCCTTTGCTGAAGAGCCTATGAGCTGGAAATCATTTCACTTTGAAAAACATCCAGTATATTATTAAAACCATTTCCTTTGTCATATCCCTACCCTGTTACTCACTGTTCTCTTCATAGGGGCTAATTAAATGTTATGCTGCTAATCAGTGTTGATAGATACAAAGTACTGTAATGTCTCCTGGCTTTATGGATTATGCTAATGGCCATCTGCCTATTATTGATAATTTGTTCTTCAGTTACTGGAGGGGGAAGAAGGAGCTGTTTGGGTAACTATAAAGAGGAGCTATTTGGTTTATGATGCATTCAGCTGTGTCACCAGTTGTCTTTAGCTATTAAAGTTACTATAACTGCAAAGAATGTATTTTCATCAAGGTCTGAATTTTCTCCAGTTATTGTATATGAAATTTGTGTGTTCAGACAGCTAGAGTACATCATGAGCGGTAAGAACTTGATGGCAATGAGCTTATTAAGTACCCAATGTGTTCAACCAAAGGTAGACAGATACATGATTAAATTTCATACTGCAGTTGTCTAAAATGCTATTGACTATGAAGAGTAAGAGGCCATGAAAAAATCTAACTAAATTCTGTAACGTGGAAATCTCTAACAAAGTCTGTATGTATTAGAGACTGGCTCAAATAACTGAAAATCTGAGCATACTCCATCGGCAGCTGGAAAACGTCAATTATGAAAATTTGGAAGCTCTGCTCACAGAGGTAATGTACGCTCTTGTTTTCATGTAGTGTGATAGACAGTGTCAGATATTCTCTAGGATGAAACACATTGGATAACAGTGCTTTAGCAGCTTATTAAAATTTGCAAAGCCATCTCAGGTTATACAGAAGTTTTACTTGGTTACTTTGACTGTCTTATTTCTCAGGCAGAGCGGAGAGCTCTGACACACATGGCAATAACAGATGAAGCCCTGATGCTGTCAGTGATAGAGTTAGCTGGAAAATATCTGCAGCTATTTCAAAACATGAAAACACAGATCACTTTTCTGTAACATTTCTTATTGCTTCTTGGTGAGCTGCTGCAATATAAGGAAAAACTGAAATTAGAAATTTGGAACATTCTGGTAGGATTTTAAAATAAAACACAATAGGGGTTTTCAATAAAACTTTTCCCTAGCACTATTTGGGAATCATGTCAACACCTAAAAATAAATGAAAGATTCTAAGAAGTAATCACATTAAAGAACTTACACGTTTGACTTGTCTTTCTTGAGGAACTATGTAAGTGTGAAGCTTTTGAGCAGATTAAATTTCACTTTCTTCCAAGGCCCTAAACAAATCTAGAAATACTCAGTGCTGAGAAAGGGAAGCCTTCCAAAGAGAGCTTGAAAACTCACTGAAGGAGACAGGATTGTTATGTGGAAGGGGATTGTCTGACTGCTGGAATAGCAATTTTTGGCAAGCACATTAAGTGGTAACCACTGTATGTTCTGCAGCTCCTGCTTTTCGTTAGACTTTACAAGCAGTGAGTGTGAATAGCAGATATCAGTAACGACCTCAGCATTCCTCGGAGTAACCAAAACTTCACAAAAGCATGAGTTTGTATCATGATGCCTGTCAATGACGGGCACCACTGAGAGTTCCCTCAGGCAATCTGAAGAAACTCAGCTTGAATTCTGCAAGTGCTTTGAAGAGCCATTGAAATGCTGTATCAGTAAACTGAAGCACTGAAAAGTGCAGTTTTTTCTCAGTACAGTCCGTATAAACCAGGAAAGTATGAATGGCTAGCTTTAGCACAAAATGAAATTATTGCCTTACATAATCTCTTTAAAACTGATTAATATTCTCTCCTGCGGCAGCAAAGCAGATTTGCTGTGTGTTTCTTACAAAGTTACACTTTCAAGCCTTACAACTTTGCAGAGGTTTTATGTGGTTTTCAAAGCCCTGATGGCACGTGTGGGTCTAATGAGGCACACCTGGAGCCTCATCACCCTCCAGCTCTTCTAACCCTGCCCTCCCCTTTGTCCCAGGATCTTTATTTAAGCTCAGTCCCGAGCCTTTGTTCTTGCCTGAGCAGCGCTTGCAGGTGTTGGTTGCCAGTTTAGCCCCCACCATGCCTGGGCAGGGGCTGACTTCCCAGTTTGATCTCAGACCTGACTCATCTCTCTGGACCTGCCTGGTGTTCCCTGGGCTGTGCAGCATCCTAACCTATGGATTGACTTCATGGCTCGATCTCCCAGCTGCCTCATTCCTGTGAAGCTGCCTGATAACCTGGGCTTGTCTTGACCCTCTCTGCCCCCTCTGGCTTGCTTGGGTTGGACTCTGTGGGGTGGACCCTGTCAGGGAATATCCTGCTCTACTGCCTGGATTATCCCCTGGCCCCCTTGCTGTTCCCTGACAGTTTCTTGTGGAAATGTCTGGAAAGTAGAGTTGCCCTATCGTAACATTTTTCATTCCTGGTTTGTTCACGTTTTCAATTTTGTAGGACAGAACCAAGAAGGTGCCCCCTTCACCCTATAATTGTTGTTGTTTTATTTTCTTTTTAAATTATTTTTTAAAAATTTTGTGTAGTGCTGTAGGTATCTTAGATTCCCTAGGTACTTCACGGTGGAGTATTGTAATTTTCAGTTATACCTCATATTTGTCTACTATGGCTAAAGACAAAAACACAGTCATCAGGGATTCCCTGTGACTGATAACAGGTTTATGTCCTAACAACACTCCTATTTGCTTCCCTCAGGGTCACTCCTGAATCTAGCACATTGCTAGTACTTTCACAGAAGAAAAAGTGTTCTTTAGGCTAGTATTGTTATATCAAGGTGCTCTCTTGAAGACTACCCTAAAAACATTATGGCTGCTTCTAGAAACTGAAATAAAATAATCAAGAGGGATAGTTTAATCTTATTATTGAACAGTGCTGGTCACTTTGGAAAGAACTGACATTTGAATTTTTTTTAAATTATTATTTTGGTCTTTTGAGTACTTTGCTGCTTATAGAATCTCATTTTCCTGAGCAGTTGCTCTTTATTGTGGGTGACCTTCTCTAGGAGGTGTTAAGTGACAACAGTGCTGCAGAAGAGTCACTGTCTCAACAGTGCTGGCACTGCCTTGCCGTCCTGCTTTGAGGAAAAGATAACTTGTACAAGAAGCACAAACCATGATGCTGAATGCAGAGTGCAAAGGCAGTTGGGTACTCCAGTAATGGATATTTGTATATCCAGGAGAATTCTTTGTCTGTCCAGCTCTTTATGTGAATTCTAGACAGACTAACAGGATGCACATTTCTGAGTAAAATATCCCAGCATGGTACCTGTTAACCACCATAATAAGGGCTGATACCTGGCTGCTCAGCACAGCTCTAAGAACAGTTGCCAGACAGAACTGCGAATGGCGAGGAGGGAAATAGCTCCTAATTGGAATTCCCCAGGAACAGCTTAAAGGAGGGGAACTCCCTCCATTTGCATCTTGAAGTGCTTAAATTGCAAACCTGGTTTATAAACCACTTGTCTGCTGGGGTGAGGAATGTAGACACTCTCTTGAAAAAATGTTCTGGGTAGCACCAAAGAAATCAGCCCTGTGCTTGTGGAAAGGAGCCTTAGCAGATGTGAGAGGCTTGCTGGAATGAGTCAAAGTCACTTCTGTGGGTTTATTACAAAAAGTTGTAGCAGATTATAATGAGAGTGCTCAGAGCAGCCAGGTTCTTGTGTGTTGATACCAGTGCTATGACCCTTTGTTACGCAATCCCATGGTCTTCTGAAAATAAGTCAAACTGCAAAACATCCTTGTGAAGGAACCACACAGATGATGGGGCAGCTGCAGAATTATTTACTCTATGTTTTCACGGGGGAAATAAAAAGACACATTATGCCTAGATGAATATTTTTAATTGCTTATGACTGAAGTGGGCTACATCTGTTTTCTGTATCAGTATAAGGAGTTTCAAATAAAAGACTGCAACGTTTGCAGTCCCCTGTGCAAATGAGCATCCTAGGGGATTGGTTAAGGCAGTCAAGAGGAATTCAGTGCTTAAACTAAAAAATTCACAGGCAAATAGACGTGAAGGCATTGTAGATGGCAAATTGATCTTTACATGCAGCATCTTTTGTCCAGACCCAGTGCATTTCTTTGGATACTCATGAAGGGAAATAAATGTTGAGTAATTGACTTGAAAGCAATTTGTGCTGGGAATGATTTTTGTGAAGTGTAGCTTTGAAAGGACCTCACAACTTGTCAAGGAATAAATAATGCTTTCGTTGACCAGCTGGCAGTAGAGTTTAAAAGCAGTCGAAGAAAATGAAGCAAACTGAGAGTTTATAGCAATTTGTTGGTATAGTAACCTCATGACTTGTGTTTATCACAGAAATCAAGTTGTTGGCTCTTAAATGAGGCAACACTTCATGTGACAGTAAGTATGGCTGTAGTGCAGTTAAGCCATAGGTTAAACAGTCATGGGTTGTTTAAGCCTTAAAAAAAAAAGCATCCACACTGTTTTTAAGAGTATTCTGTCATGCCTAATTTCTGTGCCAGCCAGCATCGTCTTTGAGAAGCTGAGCAGCTCATTGGAAACATACCCTGCTGATTCACAGCTCTGTTTCCTCCTGCAGTTTTTGTTCACAGTAATCTACAAAAGAACCTGTTTGCCCTTTCTGGGGGTAGCAGCAGGAAGCAAATCTTGTCCTGCACAACGCAGATTTGACTGCAGCTCCACATGGCAGCTTTTGTCAGTGTGGGAGTCTGCTTTCTTACCACTACTCAGAATATTTATCATAAATCAGATTGTCAGGATACCATAGATTTTTAAGAAGCCTTTCTTGGTGTTAAAAAATGGCCTCGGTGCTCTGGGCTTGTTTTCTGCACTGGTCAGTGCAGGGCTTGTGATGTTTGGCTTTGTGGTGCTGAGCTGGAGTCTTGCAAGCACAACATTGAATTTTAGTAGGAGTTTCTTGTGTCAGAGTTCCAGCTGAAGAGGAGCAAGGCTGCAGAAACTGCAAGATTTGTGATGCTGAGGATGCTGAACAGAGGCACACGGAGATATTTTTTGTCATGGCCAGAGCATGTATGTCAGGGTAGTTCACAAGGTGATTACAGGATCACCAGAGATAAATTTATTTTACCATAAACATAACACTAGCAGTAAGTAATAAACTCACTCAGGGAACACTGTCTTTTGCTATGCCTTGCTTTGTACCAAGGGTTGAGGAAAATGTGTGTAAACCCTGATGATGTCAGAGTGAAATATAACAGATGAATCCTTAGACTGAAGTTTGCTGTGAGGGCAAGGCCAAGGTGTCACACTTTTACAGCAGTGAAACCTATTGATCCTAAGAGGATACAGCACTTTACCACTGTCAGCATAACAGTTCCCAAATTCCTGGCTTCTTCTGAAACAGAATGTAGGAGCAAATCACACTGTGCACATTTACACTGCAGTGCTTTAGGAGGAGAGACCCCTCATTTGGTAATCAAGAGAGACAAACAGCTGTTTTAAACAGTGGCTACCAGAAAAAGAAATGATCCAAACACAACATGATGGCAGACATGGAAGTCTGCCAAAGGTGTAGAGGATTCCTGGTGGAGAGTTAGGTACTTGCCTTTTTTCCACATAGTCTCCTTCAGCTTAAGAAAAGTGTTTCAAATGTAATGTCATCTTTTTCCTACATCACTTTTTAAATCTGATATCAGCAGAACCAGAGATTTGAGGCTGCAAGAGCAAAGCCAGGTATGCCGCTTCCTGACGTTTTGGAATCTGTGGCAGTGACTGAACAATTTCCTTCTCAGATGAGTGACCAAGTTGTACATAAGCAGCTGGTCACTAAGTAGGTGTGGTTTTAGCTATTGTGTCTGTGTGACAGCAGGGGAAGCAGCCATTTCATCACTGACTAGTGGACTTGAACCTTGACACCCCTTTAATAATGTAAAAGTTTTCAGGTTTCAGTTAGAAATAGCTCTGGCTTGGATCTGCTCTAATAAAATATCTCGCAGTTCATCCTCAGGACACTTTCTTCAGTGGAGGACCATATCTTGGTCAATACTAATCTATTAGCAGTGTAGGAACAAAATTCAGTTAAACTTTTCTTGCTGCTGTTCTTGATCAGAGGTTTTGCTGAGGTGTTGCAGCTGAATGCTCCAGCAGAAAATGATGTCCCTTTCAGGTCTTGTGTTGGTACTTAATCTTTATTACTTTATCAGGAAATTGCATCACTTACCATGTTGGCTTTTTAAAAGATGAACAGTGTTAAAAGCTTTGGATGCAAACAGAAAATATAATGATGTCACTGTGGTCTTAAATTTCTAAGTAAGTCTACAGAAAGGAGAGGCTAATGCAATAAGTCTGTGTCTGACCTGCAATGACTTCCACTTTTAAAAACCTTAAATACTGTTTTGCTCAAGACAGCTGCATAAATCTTTGGGCGGAAAAGTGAAGAACAACCTGAAAACTACAGGGGGCATGTTAGGCAGATTGAATGTAATTAGCTAAAATGGGATTTGGCTGGGACACTGGAATTAATTAAAAAAATATTATGTGGTGGTTGAATGCCCAGAAGAAGCGAGAATGCTGGTGGGTGCCACACTGGAGGGATGGCAGGGCAGTCAGAGCTCTGATTTCCTGCGCTGTGCAGGAGCACCGGCTCAGAACTGACTCACAGGAGGCGGGGCCTTGTCTGATTTATGTTGAAGCATGGTGGGTGTGAGCTGAGTAGTTGTTTCTGGATTATTGTGAGAGTGATGCTTGTTTTTGCCTGCTTCTTCTGTAGCGGAGAAAGAGGGCAGCCCACAATGAAGCAGGGAGTTTCCAGCAGATGAGATGTACAACTGAAAATGAGAATACCTTACTTTTCCTTTATTGCTCGGCCTTGGGGGGGAAAAGGTACTTAAATTTGGGCTTTCACTTTGCCTGTCCAGAAAATAGGATAACAGCACTTTCTTATTAAAAACAATCTGAAGCTTGATTCCTTGCAAGAAGGTGTGATATTTTGGAAGAAATTTTTCTAAGATGTTAAGTAAACCAGTCCTGTTCAAGCTTGAATGTCTTAGAGTCACAAGCTGTGAAGTGGTAGCGTCCACAGGGAACTAAAGGCAGACACTAGGAAACTGCTGATGTATTAATTTCAATTTCTGGAAGCATTTGATGAGGGGCCTACTGATGAAATAAGAAAGAAGTAAAGTCCAGACCTCTAGAATGTCATTTTTCCTGAATTCAAAGTTGGAGATAATATTAAAATCTATTCTACCATCTGCCATATTTTTTTAACCAACATCTCTCAGCTAGAGTTAACTTCAGAAACAGGGATTCCCCCCCCCGCCCTTTTCCCTTCTCTTTATTGAAATGTAACTTGGTGAGAAAGGAGGGACCTAAAATCTGTAAATCATACAAAAAATTTAGAGAGATCCTATTTTTTTTCCAAAATTCCTTTTCAAATGATCAAGATGGAAAACTAAGTCACTATAATTCCATTTGTCCTGTGATTCAAATCTTTTGTAATTCCTTTGTTATTATTACAAATTTTAGAATCAGGCAACTTGAAAACTTGATTCTTGGCTAAAACAAGGTAAACATCCACACTTTTCTAGTGAACTCCTTTATGTTAAAGCCAAAGAAGAGAATTTTGTTATTTTCTTTGATCTGCCTCCTGTAGATAAGGGATCACACATTCAGCAAAATGTGTGGTTTGCCTTTTGCAGTGCATGTCAAATATGCGGTTATGGCTGTACCATCCTTCTGTTAAAGCTTACAGCAAAGCTGATTAATTAAAAGTTAGCATTAAAGCAAATTTAAGTCTTATCTGTAATGCAGCTTTGTCTATTTTCTCTGTTAGCCTCAGGGCCTAACCACCTGGCAGGTAGTTATTTATTGTGGTCTGAACTTGTAGCCCAAACACTTATTGTAATATCCAAAATATCATTTCATCTAATCTACTCTTGTTTTCTGATTTGTAATGAGATTTTGTCAGAATATCTACTGAAGAGCTCTTTTTCCTCCACACCAATTTTTGCCACTGTACAAGCTCAACTTAATCTGCTCCATGAACAATTACTTCTAAATGCACTGAGGTACTTTTAATAGTTTCTTTGCTTATAGCATTGAAAACCAGGTGTTGACCTTTCCTATGTCTTCCTCAGAGATGCAAGATAATGTTTGGTTTAGAAAACAGGACGTGCTTTACTCACATTTTTTTTTTGAGCCATTGATTTTTGTCTTGAGCTTTCGTTGTTTGGTTTTTAAAAAGAAGGCTTCCTTTCTTCGGTGGAATGTGTAGTTGAGAAGATGAACTTATCAGTTAGAATTTGAGCCTGAGGAAAATCAGATACCAGCAATTAATAAAATGGTACTTTTCCCCTGTGAGATGTATTAACTGCACAGCAAATATGAAGAAAACAATCACTGTGGCAGGTCTTACCAGACAGAAATGAAATACAAAAAGGTCATGGAGGTTGCTCAGCAGGAGCAGTGCTCTCTCCTACTGCAAATCAATGAGGGCTATGAGCATGTGTCAGATTTGACATACCAGCATATGTCAGATGCACTGGTTTTGGCCTAAAAAAAAAACAAAAAAGAAGAATCAGGGTCTACAGAAAGAGGAGAGACAGAGTATTTTGTGTGGGGAAGTAGAAGTCCTGGGGGTGGGATTGGTGCATTGTGTCTCTTACTGGGTTTATTCAAGTAGCTGAGCAGCTTGCAGCAATATGGAAGAAATAAAAGCTTGACAAAACGTTGCTAAAATAGGTCTAGAGGAACAGAGAAATTGACAGGTGAATAGAGTAACCAGACTGCCAAAAAATGTTTCAAATTAAGAATATATGTTTTTTTTGTTTTCAAAACTGGGTGTCTTGAAGACAAAAGATACTGAGCAAGTTATTGTGCAGTTGCTGGGGATACAAGAAGGGAAAGATGAACTGAGATTTTTTTGTGCATAAGCTTATTTGGGGAAAAGCCAGCCCTCTGCTTGTGTATCAGCCTGGAAATGAATCTCTGACATAGGTTTCTCTGATTCTGCGCTGAGAGAAAATAAAATTTCGTATCCCTTTTCCTGTAAAATCATTGAAAAAGCATTGTGAGGCAGAGAATGGGTATTCTTAAAGAATGGTAAGAGTTCTTAAAAATGGTTGTTGAACCTTCTGAACACCTGGAAGATGTGTAGAAGTCCTTCCAGATGTGAAGATGTCCTTCTACCTGGACATTTCCAAGCTAAGGCCAGAATAACGTCTACATGGAAAGAAAACCATGGCAAAACAAACAGTACATTGTATCTTCAATCTGTTCCACCTCTTCACCTCGCAGTAACAGTTACCCATGGACAGGATGAGACAGAACACATAGAATAGAACACAAAATAATACCCACAAGGGTATATAAAGTTATTTTCTGTGGGATTGGATGCTATTTGATAACTGGGCAGCTGCAGTGAGTCTGTGCCTAAAGGATCTCACACACTTCCATGCCCATCAGGAGGCACAAGAACCAGATATTTAATTACCTGTGACAATTTTGAGAGTGTTTTGAAATCTTTACAGGATTAAGAAAATTTTCAAATGTAAATGAGGCTTTATGCTGAAACTTTATGAATCTATATGAAAAGGAAACTGTTTCCCAATATTCCAGTACTCCTGTCCCTAGGTGTTTGTGAAGAGCAATAAAAAGTGTTTTAAGATCACACCTATCATTTTATTTTGGTGCATCCCCTGTGGGAAGTGGTTTGAAGTCGAGAGAAATACAGTAGTGAAGAACTGTTGATGGCAAACACAAACAGCAGTGAGAGGATGGATGAAGTTGGAAACCAGGCTAGATAAATCTAAGGCAATTTAAAGGAATTAAGAGCAGATAGTAAAATTGATAAATGAGTAATAGGAAAAACAAAACCAGGATTAGAGCTCAACACTTGGAGAAGCCATGGCATTGTGGATAGCTGAGGATATGGAGTGTAATATGCCTGGTGAAGCATGACAGAAGGAAAGGCTTTGGAAATAAAATGATTTGATTTTGGTGTTTGTTAAGACACTGTAATTTGACAAACTGAATCTGAGACAGGACAAGAAAAGTAGAGCTGTGTGCAAGGGGCCAGGGAGGAGGAGTACGCAAAGTTTATGAAATGCAGGAGCAGCCAGCAGTGCTGTAGCTCTTGAGGAGGGACTTTCCTGCCATCTCAGGGACACCTGATCTCCAAACCAGCCCCTGTGCTGCCGAGTCTGTGGTGCAGCACTCCAGAAGCGCTCGTGGAGCCTCCCCAAGTCAGGAAATTTGAAGGGAAGGCGAAGGCAGCACAGGGTGACTGAGCAGGGCTGACAGTGGAGCCCAGCTGAGGGTTCATTACCGCAGCCACCGAAGCTTAGAGACGTCTGCAGAACTTTCAGGAATCCCTCTGGAATTGCAGGCTGACTGATAGTGTCCCCTGGCTCCCAGGCCTGTAGGGAAGAGCCTTCCTGCAGATAGGAAAGGTAGCATCCCCCGAGGGTGTCTTGTTTTCCTCAGCCTCTCCAAGGACTCGGGCTATTCTGAGGTGATTGGCTGTGGAGCTGGGTACTGTATCTTGGCAAAAATATGTGATATTCCCGATACTGCTGTCATGAAAAGCATGCTTTAAAAATTCAGGAGTCTGGCACGAATAGAAGCAGATATTTGAGCTGCTTGATTCCATGATCTGTTTCAAACATACTTGACAGAGAGGCACAGTGTGAATGTTTCCAGGCTTTTCCCCTAATATTTTTTGATGCTGTCACCTTATTTATATAGCTGAGGTTGGCAGCTCATGTGTTTCCATGAAAATACTATAGAAAGAGTCAGGAAAAAATTAGTATAATTCAGTTTAAAAAGGCAATTAATCAAGGGACTTGAATCTACTGGAAATGAGGCTTCATTAGTTCCAATGCTCAGGAACTGTTTGTTCCCTACTGGATTTTAAAATACAAGGCATGTTATATTAAAAATGGAAGAAAACAAGAAACATTGAACTGAAATTGGTCACCCCCTGAAAAACCCTTGCTGTTTCACATGCCAAATGCAATGCAGCCAGAATAAAAAACCTGCTGTCTGAATGAACTGGAGGTTACCCATGCTGGGCTAACAGAGACAGAGGTACTCCCAACGGGATGTGGTTGTTTTCCTTCTCAGCCATCTCAGCAAGTCATGAACCTGAAGGAGAACTCCTGGGGAGGGCTCATTTTTTCAGGCATTCTGCAATTGTCATCTTTTCGCTTTTATATGTGCTCTAGAAGTGTTCTACAGTAGAAAAAATTCAGAAGAGCAGCTTTTGAAGTGCAAGGACAAATCAATCAATTAAAGGCTGTTATGAAGATAAGAGCAATGCTGCCCGCCTTTCACGGTATCTTTGTTCAGCACCTAAAAGTGAAAGGTTCAGATCTAACTAGTCTCAGGCACAGTAATTTGAATTTATAGTTGTTTGTAGCTTAGCAGATGATGTGGAATCTGGCCACCCATACAATCTGAAAGGAATCCACTGAGGTCTTGGCATAAAAATGTGTTTGGAGAAACTGCTTCTGTATTCCGTGATAAAAGTGATTGTTTGCAACCAGCTCTTAATTCCAGTTTTGACAAATTGGTTTGATTTGTACTTCTCAGGACAATAAAAGATGACCATTAAAGAACTTGAAAGCAAAGAATGTGTTTCAATGTAAATACACATTGAAGTAATAATAAGTTTCTAAGTTGCTGGAAAATAAATTAAGCACAAATGAGTGAATAACATAGTTTTTAGTATCAGGATTTTTTAATTTGTTTGGCCCCTTTGAACTTGCATAACTATTATTCCTGATTTTTTTCCTGTTCACCTTATAGTTTCCTGGCTTGTTTACTAGAGCTTACAAGAAGCAAGAAAATAGGAACTTTTTCTTGTGTTAGAGTTTTCTGAGACCTCGCGTCTGCAGTAGTTGTAGAAGGGAGGGTTCTGCTTTTTCTGGTAGCAAATGCTGTTTCAATTCTGATATTCTGAAATAAGGTAGTTACTCATGATGCCATTCATGCAAAAAATATGTTCTCATATTTCACAGGCCCAACAAATTGCATATGAATGTGTCTCCTGAGAATAAAATCAAACTTTATTTGCTTCTGAAGAAGTTATTTTCTCTTCTGACTTAGAAACTTAGCCCTGAGCTTATAATTGCTGGTTTATGTTGGCTCATATAAAACTATACAGAAAAAGGAATGCAGAGCTCAAGGGAGTAGAGAAATAGATAAAACAGAAGCCTGAGATACAAAGAAAACTAGAGTTAGTAGTGGCTTTAGTTATCTGCTTGTTGCAGAATATTATGAAACAGACAAATAGTATGTTCAAATGAGAGTTATTTTATAAACCAGTTAAACCAATTAAAGATTCAGCAACATTAGAATACAGATCCATGGTATCAAATGAAATTGATACTACCCAAAGGACTTAAGGATTCCCAAGATTTTGCAAAGGGTAGCTCAGCTGATCTGTGGGTTATGGTAAAAACAGGTTTCCAGTTGTACCTCCATGTCTTATCTTTATCCTTAGAACAATGGAGCCCTATTTCATGGGAGTATCCAGTCACAGTTTTAAATAAATTTTCAAAGACTTAGATTAGAAAAACTGCCTAGGGGTGAGCACTCCATTCTTTTTTTCTCACAGCTAGATTAATCTGGCTCTTCTGACTGTTTCCATGTATGCTTTTTTCACTAGTGGTTCTCTGAATATTAATACTGGTAGAAGTATAATGACAGAAATATGTGGTTTTGAAAAAAAAAATTATTTCCAGTCTGATTTCTCTGCTATAGATTCAAGTTATTTTTCTGCTGAACTGTTTCTGATCTGCCTCATTTGAATCTGTTGGTTTAGTGGCAACTTGTTAATGAAGTTGAAGTGATTCAGTGAAATCAAGAGGCGAGAAAATGGCTTTATGAGGATTATGTGTTTTTCACTTACTAAGGATGGATGAAGTCCCCAAGTTAAACTTAAGCCATTATTCTAATGATTTGCTTCTTCCTGGTGAGATGATAGCTAACAGCCAAATCCAGCCTAGGTTCAATCTTGTCTAAAGTAAATTTTTCTGACAGTGAATCTACTTAGATTGTACCTTAAACTCTATCCAGACAGGTTGAACTGACAATTTGGTATCGAGCCCTTTTTAAGTGTGTGTAATCTCTGTGAACAGCATGGTAATATTCAGTCTTAGTCATTTTTAGTACTTCCCAATCTGTAGAAAGGAAGAAATAAATTATTAGTTAGAGCTGCAAAGAAGCAAAGAAGAATGAACTAATTTTGGCTATGACTTTGTATTCACAAAAGATAAGACAGAATTAATGCATCATTGTTTTTTTTTTTAAAGAATTTGTTCATCTTATTTTCTCCATTTTATCTTTCTGGTTTCAAGTCTATCTGTATGTAGCAGATACGCAGAACAGCACTTGAATGTGAACTATATCTTAGAACAAATACCTGTTTATATTTATTCCTCATTCCTATCATTGTGTGCAATTGAAGTGTAATTCGTATTACAGCTCACAGTTACATAAATGGGGGATGTGACAGGAGAGGCACTGTAATATTTGTGATAGTGTGGGGGAAACTGCCTTCACATTCTTTTAATTTTTTTTTTCTAAAAGAATGCTTGAACTTTTATTTTTTCAGACTTCATTTTATTGAAAAACTGACCGCCCACACATCTGCTAATGCATTTCCTTCTGTGAAATAGTCGGTTTAGTTCTGCTCGGTGTCATGTGTGGACGACACAAATGTCTTTTGGAGCTGTTGCACCTATTTTACAAAGGAGAGAACAACCACCTCTAGGGGTCTTTCTTCTTCCTTTTTAATGTAAATGTCAAGTTTTCCCCTTGGTTTTGCAGTGGTCCATCCATTTCACGTCACCCCCTGTAAGGTTCAAGAGCTCTTACCAGTTTATCACTTGCATCAGGTAGCAGCTGGCGTGCTTGAGGTGTTCTCCCAAATGGGTACGGCAAGGCTGTGGCTGAAATGTGATCGCTCTCTGCTCTGGTTGTTCTGCTTTTACAAAAATAACCCAGGTATGTTCAGCCCAGGTGCCTTCAAATGAGTTTTCTTCGGTAGTTAAGTGACAGAATAACACATTAGCATTTCACTGAGGCACTTGGTGATTCATTTTCTTCTTGAAATTTCTTAATTTGCATATATAATCTTGTTCTTTTTCACTGAAATTAAGGTTGTGAAGTGACTGAAATTTATATTTCAGCCTTGTTGATGTGTTTATTCATATTGTGTTACGTGCTTGGCTCTTTCTCTTCTACTTCCTTGGTAAAATAAATGGTTTATTCACATAGTTCTGCTGATTTTTTTTTTTATTTTTAAATGTTTTAAAGTGTCAGAAAAATACTGCTGAATTTTGAGACAGTCTTTTGAGATCTCCAATTCAGTCCAGACCAGACAGTCTGAATTCTGAAAGTTTGAGTTCATTTCTGCATTCCCAAAATTGAGCTGCAGTACCTGGGTGTGGCTTGGGAGGAGAAATTTAAAGGGGTTTAGGACGACAGAGACAAACATGCTACACACAGAGGATAGAAGGTTTTGGCATAATGTCTCTTGAGCTCCCAGATGCATCCATAGGCTTCAAGAGAGTTTCGGTTTTTTAACTAAGGCTACTGCATAAATAGCGAAGTAATCTACTGCCGGTACATGTTTGTTTTGAGGGAGAGTTTTGTGCTGGTATAACACAGATTTAGCAAGAATTTTACTTACTGACCCCCTCTTCCAATCCTCCTTCACTTCATGTTTTTTCCCTTCCTGAGTTCCAAGTTGTTTTTGTTTTTTTTTTTAAACCCTTCCCGCCTGAATAGATTATGCCAATTAACTTTATGAGCATTCCTAGGGGGATTTTTGATTTGTTTTTCCCTCCTAGACCCTGGTGTGAGCCAGTCTTCAAAGCTGCTGAAAGCTGAGAGCTCCTTGTAGAACAGGGAAACAACTGGGGACTTTAGCACCCTTTGAAAACACAGTTTTGTGTTTATCTCCTCTATTTGATCAGTGCCTTCTTAAGTCAGGATTACACTGATATCGACTGGTAACATTAGCTTGGCTCTGGACCCGGCACAACTCAATCAGCCAAATTTTCCTTGCCTGAGTTTGTCTGCCTGCTTTCTTTTCCGTGCTTTCTCTGTACATCAAACTCTTCTTTTGGAGTGAGAGAGCTAAAAAGCTGAGCTAGCTAAATCCCCACAGTAGTTTCATTCAGGATTTTCTTATGACTCACAGGACTTGACAAAATGAGAAACAAACAAATAAATGAGCCTTCCCTGAAATGCTATTCCCTGAGTGACTTGTTTCACCTCTCACAGAGAAGGTGCAGAGATAAAGGAGAACTTAGGCTGACTATATCAAAATCTGAATTAGAGACAAAATTTTATTCTGCTAACCCTTCTCCTTCAAAGAGCTGACTGACCTGCTTAAAGAAGAGAATATCCTCATCTATACAGAAAGGAGACTGAGTAAAAAAAATAATTTATTACTGTACATTTAGAGAGCTGTCCTGGCTATTCTTAGAAACAGATGCAAAACATTTGCAAAACGCCTGTTTGAAATCTCTGTTTTCGAGTTGTTACAGTCTCCTGCCTGTAGGACAGACAGTGCTCCTGGGGCCGACTGGCATCCTGGATTGCTCATTACAGAGGAAGAGAACTTTCACAGCATCAAAATGCAATTTTTTGCCAACTTTGTGAAAAATGTCGTGGATCAGACGTGCCTGCTAAGCCTTCTGGGACTTCTTTCAGTGCAGAGCCCCTTTGGGGAAGTGCAGTCTGCTGCCTACATGATGTTCAGGGTGACAGAGGCAGCACAGCAGCTCCTCTGCCAGGTGTGGTGGATCTGAGCAGGCTGCCTGGTGTCCCAGAGATGCCTTTTTTCTCCAGCAGTTCCTTGGACTGTCAGGAGGGACGAATTCTCTTATTTCTCTGACACTGACTAGGTAAACAAACATGCAGCTCGGGGATTATAGCTAAAACAGGAGGAATCAAAACTCTGACCTGTGCTATATAAGCCTCCCTCTTGATGATGCAGAGCTTGTGCTCAGCTCTCACTGGAAATTCTGTTCTTGTAGGAAATGGGCAGTTTTAACTGTGAGAGCCTTTGGCAGGATGGAGGAGGAACTGCAGTTGTATTTTGCTCCTTTTAAAACAGTTTGCCGCATAATGTACAAAGTTCTGCTACAGGAAGAGGTGCTTTACTTGAAAATGGCTAAATTTAGGAGTAGCCTGTGGCAGGAATTGGCAGGGTGGAGGAGCTAAGGTGCCAGGGAGACAAAACTGTGCTTTGTGAGTATTCTCTGGCTGTTGTGAAGGTAGAGAGGCTGTGCCTGGGAAAGGGGAGGTTCATTGCTCCTGTCTGACTTGAGACTGCCCAAGCACACTTGGTGTCCTGATCCCTTGCTGCTCCTGCCACAGATTAAAGCCCTCTTGTCACAGCACCCTCTCTTTTCCTTTGTATTTCCTTCTCCTCAGCACTTTGTGTCCTACTGGGAGCATGAGCATGCCCATGTGGGATTTGCAGAATGAGAGTGGAGAAGCATCAGGGTCTCCAGACTGAGTAAGGTCTGGATCTGAACCTGAGCAGGCTTCATCATTGTCCTATGTGGAATTACTCATCAGTAATGTATAAAAATAAATTCATAAAAGTTGAAGCTTTCTTCCTTATTTTGCCCCACTGCCTCTTCTCCCCAGATTTAAGATGAAGAGTCAGCAAAGGGAACGATGGTAGCCTTAGGCAAAGTGCTGTGGAGATGAGACTGGAAAGGAAGAAAAGAGGAAGCTGAAAACTTTCAGCACAGTCTGTCAGCCTTGGGCATGGAATATGAACCTAACAGCTCTGGAAAGGCTCCACCAGTGACTAATGACTGTGTTCTTCTCTGCAAACCTTTTGTAATATCTGCTCCAAATTATGTTTTCATAGTTAAAGAAGTATGTGGGACAACTGAATGTGCGTTTTGATATCTCTTGTGCATTGCCTGTATTTTTTCACGGATCACTTGCCTGTACTGGACAGGTTCAGCACAGCTGTTGAACAGCGGCTCTGTAGGAGCCGCTTTAATCCAACCCTTAGATAAATTTTTCTCTTTAAAGAAACCTTATATGCAGGCAAGCCTCAGGGTGAGCTAGGAAAGCACAAGTGGCTGAAGTAAGAAGTATTTCAAACTAAGGCCACAGTAATAAAATGATTGTATCTGGTATTGGTGGACTTAAACTGCTGACTAAAACTGTGCTGCATCAAGGTGCTGTGACAGCAGAATATCAAACTTTCTTTAAAATAAGCCCACTTTGGAGCTTCTGGACCGTATTCACTGGTGTGTCACTTCTGTTTATGCTGGTGTGAAATTAATTATAAGCAAGCATTTATTGCAGTGTGGTGGAATATGGCGACTGTGTCTTCGTTAATTACCATGTCAGTGAGACTGCAAATATAACCTAGATCTTTCCTGGTGGAGATGTGCAGAAAATGCACTGAAAGTGTCTGAAGGAGTTCTTTCAGGCCTGAATGCACTAGAAAAGCGAGTTAGAGAATGCTGTTAGTTTTTTTCCTTGGAGATCACGCTCTATAATTGCTCTATGGTCCTTCTGGAAAGCTCCTGTGGTCTGATTACAGCACCTCTGCTGTGATCCCTTCTGCCTAAAGAGTGCCTGACCCAATAAGAGACTGAGAATGTGGGGTAAGAGGTGTGTGGCTAAGCATAAGTAAAGAAATGGATAACTTTTCTTATAATATGATAATATGTGTTAACTATTTGCCCAGAGGCATAAGAAATCATTTTTTTTAGTATCTGGGTCAGATGTCTAGTGTGAAAATGAGATTTTAAAGAGTGCACGTTTACTTTAGTGATATTGTACAACAATTCATTGAACATTAAATTTGTATTGTTAAAGAGTAAAAAAGGTAAATAAGACATCATAAACTCATTGAAACATGAATATTCAATGACTTATTTTCACCTGGATATACTTGAAGAATCATAAATTCCTAAAAACAAGCACTCCCCCAAATTACCCTTGAAATATTGTTACATCTCCTTCCAAATCTATTCGTTAGGTAGCCTAGGAAGTATGTAAGTTAGCTGTTCTGTTTCGTGTTACTTCCTTTTTCTTTCTCTGGACTTACAAGCAGTTTTACTCAAATAGAGGAGGGAAACCTGTATTTTATACAGGGTTAATAAGATCTGCTAGATTCTCAAATGCGATGCATATGCAAATCAGAAGCGCTTGAAACAATTTCAGCCGCTTTTAGAATTACATCAGGGAGAACAATATAAAGGAACTTGCCCAGAGTCACTGCACTTATTAGGAAATGCCTCAGAAACCTCCCTGGTGAAATGCAAATGAGATTCGTAAGTCAATACAGGAGATGCAACAGAACCAACTCTGTGAAGATCAACTTCCCAGAGACATCCTGACATGTCAGTGTTAACGTCCCTCTTCTAACTTCTTGCATTATAAATCCACAACCCTGAAATCTGTTGTATGTTATGAATTTGTAAATTGAAGCTGTGACCTTTTTAAGTTAAAGCAGCAAAACCCACACAAGAAAGCAAATCTTTATAGAGTGAGCAGCTGGGATGTAGCACAGTGATGAAAACAAAAATATGGCATGGGTTTTTTTCTTCCAAAGGAAATCCTACTGTAACTGTTATCAACAAAAGATATTGTGTTGTTTTCCAACTTTCGTGGCAGATGACTGTCAAATGTCACACGAGGCTTTGGCTAAAAACTGGCATTCTGCTGGAGGCTCTAATAAAATGTTAAGAAGGCTCTCACATGGCTCAATCCCTTTACTTAGCAAAGAGGTAGCAGCCTTTCTCTGCCCATCAGGATTTAACAGCCATTTGCCAAGATCAGTCTGAGCTGGTTATTTGAACAGCATTTTTACTTTTGTCCTCAGGAAAACCGATCTCTGCATAACACACTGACAACAGCAGACAAACAGGACAGCAGATAAATCCTCTCAGGAGTTATATCTGAGATTAATGCAGATCATGTGCTTGTAGAATCTCTGAACTTTTTTCCTAATTATTTACTCTGATATGCATAGCTAAAGGAAGAGTAGAAAGGAATATATAATATACTACCAGATAGTTTTTCTTGCAAATTCATTGAGGAAGTAATGTGGTTTTTCTTTCTGTCTTTGCCTGGGTGGAAAAGTTAAGGTGGGATGAAAGGTGGCGGAAGGTTTCTTTGTGAACCTTGTGTTCACCCTATATGCCTGCACTTCAGCACTCAGTCTTGTGTAGTGGATTGCAGTGTTTTCAATATCTTTCATCTAACTAAGAGTAATGATTATCTCATGTTTTCATCTGAAAACTTGTTGAAGAGAATTCAGGTTGTGGACACTTTGTGGCTCGTAGATACTTTAATGTTTTATAGAATGGCTGCTACACTTTTTCTTTAAACATGTTTTCCTTTCTGTTTCTGTCTGCTTGCTGCTTTGACTTTAAACTGCAAATTTTTGAGGTGCAAGTAATGCATTTCTCTGTGTAGATGTGCTCAGCACAGAGAGGCATCGTGATCAGTCTGTTGACTTTGGGGCTCTGAGAAGCAGTCAGCTTTAGCTGATAATTAGTAAAGCAAATAACACTAGGAGTGGAGAGATGAAGCTCTAACAAAATTGGGTTAAAGGTGTGAGAAGGAAAGAAACAGAGAAATGAAACCCATAGGCTGGGTAGGTGACCTTGTGCTGTGTGCTGGAGCAGTACACAGGTGTTGAAATAATTGACATAACTTATAGGAGAGTAAGACTAATGTCGTGATTAAGCAAATCAGAACTCGTGCTAGCCAGAGCTTGGATTGTTATATATTATCTTAGAGCATTTCTCTGCTGCTGGGAGGGCTGGAGGATGTAGGTGGAGAAAAGGGCATGGTCAGACTTATATTGGTTTAAATGACATAACATTTATTCCCTTGAGCTGTCTCAGCTCTGCTAATGCTGAGTTAATTTAATGTTGCTGCGGACACCCTGATGTTCTGATCTTTGTTGAAGGTGATAAAAGTAGTCTCTTTAAACTATTTGGAAATGTGAATGATTTCTGTGTGCTTTCATTTAGGTAAACTGTTTAAATATGAGTTAGCATCAAAAATAGATGTTTACCCCTGAAGTTCTCCAAGAACACAATCTGTTGCTTTCTGTTATTCCTCTAAAGACAATAGATAGGGCACTTCGTTGCTATTACTGTACATATTATGAATAAAATACCTACATACACTGAATTTCTCAAACCTATGCCTCTGTTTCTGGAGCCAAATATTTTCTGACTAAAGAAAATTCTTTTTAATGGATTTTGATAGGTAAAGTAGCATCTTTGTGCAAGGGCCTTTGAATATACAATATTTCCTTTTAAAATACCGTCTTATTGTGAGATATTTTATTTGAATAGGTTTTTTTTCCTCTCCCAAAAGATTAGCTTAACTTGGACTTTAAGATGGACTTTTTCTTGGCAGGCATGCACTTTTTCCTGATTACTAGTAGCAATTACGTAGTTTTGAGATGTATTCTGAAATTAAAGGGCATTAAACCCATCACATACTCCATGATATGTGTTGTTCAGTTGAGTGTAGCTTTTGGAAAATGTCACCTTGATTGCAAGTAATAGTTTAAAAACAAGATTTCTGAATGTGCAGAAGTCCATAAGGAAGACTAAGAGGTCCTTGCAAAATCTGAGCCAAAACATGTATTTTAAACAGTGTGCAGTTACAAATACAATCATTCTCATGGCACATTGAATTTGATTTTAAGTCTTGGGGAGACAAGGTAATTTTGGCTGATTTACTTTATTGCAAACAAATAGTGACTCCTAAGAGGAAGTGCAGTACAGTGTTGGAGGAGGCTTCAACTTGAATCTCCTCCCAATCCTTCACCTTGTCTAACAGCAGACAAGCTGGAAAGCTTTGTGCACATTTAACAGAAGCGAGTGTACACGCTGCAAATTCCTTATGGCAGAAATCCTGTCTGGTTCTGTAAAATATTCTGCACAGCAGTGGGTCTGTGCTATCCAAATCCCAACAGGGCCAGCAGAAGCAACAAGAAAACTCTCTTCTTTTGGGTAAGAATCCATCAAGGGAATCTAATGAAAATGAGAAGAAATGACGTGCCAACAGAGAGCTCTTGATGAGTCAGTGCTCAGCGAGGAACCTGCCAAGCCATTGCCAGCTGTGGAAGAGAAGGAATAAAGAGCCCTCAGAGAGAAGGGTAGGAGCAGAGCCACAACAGTCTGGCTCTGCAAATAAACACCATGAAACTGCAAAGATTCCTCCAAGTCAGGCAGGGAAGGGGACTTGCACACCTGAGAGCCATCGATCTGCTTGGGGGAGAGAGATATTGGCTGCACCAGGAGGAGCAATGCAGCCCAGCTCTTTGGAGAGTGCACAGATGGAGCCATGCGGGTGTCTGGGCTTGTGGCAGCCAATACAAGAGCAGAAACTGAGCTTCTTACTGGTGTTGGACAGTGCTGTAATTTCATAATTAATTTCAGCTGTGGAAAGGGAGAAAGAGCCTAAATCCTTTGGGCCTGTGAGAGCCAGAGCTGTGTGTCCCCTGGATATCAAAGTTTTCGTGAGGTTCTTCTGATTGGAAAGTTGATCAGAGAAGCCAAGACAAGCACTGACACTCTCCCTGTTCTGGGCCAGGTGTTGTGCCTTGTAACACTGGCAACACCTGAAAATTTCCTCAGGCTGCCCAAGGAGTGGGGAACCTTCCCATAACCAACGAGGGTGGGGTTTTTGCATCAGAGTGGCCCAAGGACTTCATCCTCCCACTTGCTAAGAGTCAGAATCTGAAGGTCTTGGAAGGAGTTCCATTCTCCACTGACCATAGGGATGCATGGAATTGGCATCTAATTGCAGAGCTAGGGACCAAAATTCATAGATTGACTTAGAAAACTTAGGAGAAATTGTCATTTTAATCTTTGAATTTCTATAGAAGAATGTGATTTTTTCATGATTAATTCAGAAATTTTGTGGGGTTTTTTTTTGATTGGTTTTTGAAGGGGAGGGTGTGGCTTTTGGACAGATTCAAGGACCAAATACTAAAAATACAGATTATTTTCCTTTTTGATTACAACTTTAAAGAAATTAGGCTTATGCAAGCATCAGTTCTTTAAAATATAACCTCAATGTTATTAAAGGTACAGCCTACACTAGAGAAAATCAATAATAGTAATTTAAGAACACTACATTTTTCTCTTCTCTGACATGCATACATCCTAATTAAAAATGTATGGTTTTTATTCTATAGAAGAAGACTAATTGAAGAAGCTACTAATGTGGGCATAATGTTTTATAAGGAATTTCATTTGACGATGCAAGGGAGGAAAATGGATTGCCAAATGACACTCAGTAAACAAAGCTCTGCAGCTCTAAGCACAAGGATGAACTAAGGGAATTTTTTAATAGAGCATGCATGGATAAAGGTTTTGATTTTTGTACAGCGTGTGTGTTTCAGAGATGTTCGCAGTCCCCAAAACACTGATCCAAATGGAGACTGTAGGACTGTAGCTTCCTTGTGGATCTGATGCAGACAGCAGAGCTGCAGATTCTGATTCTGCAGACTCAAATGTCTCGTGACCCGATGATTCTGTGATTCTGAGTCAGTGGAATGGGTATGAACATGTCTTTAAGACTTTCCTCCAAGCTCTCAGTATATTAGGAAGTCTCTGTTCAGGACACCCTTATTTCAGATGGTTTTTAAGGTTTAAAAAAATAATAAAAAAATCTGTCAGTGCTTCCTGACGCTTCCTTAGGGCAGTAATTGTGCATGGGTTTGAGAAAGAACATATAACAGATGATACATGTTGGTAAGAATTACTCGTTGAAATTCATTCCAACTCACTGGGATCCTGGAGCAGCAAGTGCAGAATCAAGCAAAATGGCTATTGAATTGTAACAAAGCAAAACTTGAAAGAAAAGTGTGTGTCTGTTGGAAGTTGGACCTCGTGCAAGCAGGTGGCTTGGTGCAGAGCGAATAACTAATCAACAGAAGATTTAGGCTTTGAGGCTGTTTCCCATTAGAGCTTTTCCTGTGTAAGCACTTATTGGCTGACCTCAAATAAAGCAAAGCATCCCTTTGAAATAACAGCTTACTTGCAGGGCATTTTATCCCCAGGTGGCTGGTGCAGTCACAAATGAATAAATCATGTATATATCATGTAGATTTGCTTGTATTGCAGTATTAAGAGTCTTTAAAAGTATAAGAATGCTCTTATTAGTGTGCAGGAAGGGCTGTGTGGGAGAGAGACTGAGGTAGTGAGTAACTAAAAAAGATGAGAAAGGATGGAATAATATGGCTGCTAGACACATTGGTAGAAAAATTATCATGCTCATAACATTATCATCTATCCTTGTCAGAAGCAGTGAGAAAATTACTTGTGCTTATAAATGTAAAGACTCTGAATGGAGGGAAACAAAATTTAATAACACAAGTTTGGGTGTGATGTCACCTTAGTAGTTTTTAAGTGTTTTCTTCAACTTTTTCCAGGGAGTTTGGTTACGTTTATTTCAACTTTGGTATCGTTAAGAGCTAAACCTCAGTTTATGGGTTTCAAAGTACCCCCAAGCAGAAATGTGTAATGCTTTGTCAGGCAACACTGCTGCCCTGTCCACCTTTGCTTTGAGCTGCCAGTAACAGACGAATGGAATGAGATAGGAAATGAAGAGAGGGAAAGTATAGAATTGCTTGATGTAAGAAAGGACTTTTAGCAGAGTAAAACTAAAAAATGTGTCGGGATTAGGTCTCTGGAAGCCAACACACTTAGCTCTCTTTGGACCTTGCAAAGCTTTGAGCAAAAATAGGGATCCAGTGTGCTTATGGACAGAAAGAAGTCTGGAGTTAAAAGTCTGTTATTCCACAGATGGACAATAACGTTTCAGGGCTCACAAGCCAACACAATTTATATATGGACTGTGAATTTGTGCACCAAGTTAAACAGTAAAATTATGCAAATCTTACTCTAAACCACTTCAGAAGTTCAATGCAGACTTAAATAGTTCAATTAGACTTGTCCTGGAGGGAAATAGAAGAATGAAACCCTAATCTAAGACCTGATCTTAGCCAAAATCACTGCATAACTAGTGTGTATAACATTTTTGAAGGCAGTTTGATTTTTTTTTTTCCCTTTTACATGACCTTTTATTTTTCAAGCAGTACAACTTCTCCTCTCAGAAAAAATAAAGCCTGCAGCAATCTAGTTTTAGAAGCTGCTGTAAAGAATACAGTTCATCTGAAGAGTTTTCCTGAACTCTCTACATCACAGGTGACGAAGGCATGGATTGTTATTCTGATTACACCTTACCCTGTCTGTGGAATGGTTTAGTGGCCTTCCTGCTTGGACACGTGGTGTCTTTACTGCATCCCCAAGCATGATACTGAGCCTTAACATACACCTGAATGTCTATAACTATTTAAGAGAAGCTATTGATCATCACTTTGAAATTTTTCTACCTGTGAACCTTCTGCCTCACTGAGCAGGATGTAATTGTGTTGGTTAAAACCAGCAGCACTATAAATCTTGCGCTTTGAAACAATTTACTTCGAACAGATATTTCAGTGTTTTAACACAGACACACATAAAAAAAGCCAAGTTTGTTTGTAACTTTATCCAGAGCCAGCCTGTCGTTATGCTGAGCATTATGTAATGTTAGCAAAATAAAGTCGGTGCCTACACATCTTATGCTAACTGGTGCATTTCACAGAAAAACAAATATTGGTTTACAAAAGCAAATATCTGCAGAACAAAGAGCAAAAACTGTAATTCCCACTTTGCAGTGCTAGTGAATAACAGCACAAGTGTTTCAGAGCCACTCAAATGCCAGTGCTGATTTGCACCAGGATAAGCAGGTCTGCAGGTGCTAACCCACAGAGCAGTGAATCCACCCAGCTGAGCAGGGAGGTTCTGCTGTGTTACCAGATTTCTGCAGGTACTCACTGGTGCAGTTCAGCCTTCAGTGGGTTTCAAGTTTAGGAACCTGTGTTTTTGTTACCTGTGTACTCTTACGTTGCTTGGATAGCATCAAAGAATAAAAGAATTAGAAATTATCATAGCTGTATGAAATAATTCTAATCTTACTACAGGAATCTTGAGTTTTCTCCCTTTATTTTTTCTTTTTTTTTTCTTTTGTTTCCCCATGAGAATGTTGCCATCACCTTTTTCTCATGGCTCCTTTTGTATATTCTTACATTCTGTCAACTTAGGTATATTTGACTTCGTATCTCTTGGATTGTTGATCATTATAATGTAATACATAGAAAAACGTAAAATTGCAGAAAAAAGGGAAGGACTTTGAAGTTTTCTTTTTCTTACCTTTTAATGTGTTCCCACTGCACATAAGATAAAAGCAGCCAAAAATATTTCTACACCCAGTTGCTTTGTAGAGTTTGCTTGACCCTCAAGAGGGAGGAAATAAAGCTTCTGTACTAGGTCCTTTTCTCCTTCTTTAGGAAATGTAACAAGATTTTTCCAGGATAATCAAAAAATAGTCACTTTCTAATAGACTGAACATGAACCTAAGGAGTCCAAGCATTTTTTTTATAATATGGGGCAGAATGTAAAGTTTAAGTATAAAAGTGAGCTACCCTGAATCTAATTTTCAGATTACTTTGCCAGTACTTCTTCCTTTGCACATTATGATGGTCCAACAAGGCTTGGATCAGCACCTCCTAAATTCCATTCTTTTGTCTCCTCTAATGCATATATATGCATGCTTGGTCTTTTTACTGAAATAAGGACTACAAAAATTACATTGATCCTGTATTTAGCAGTGTTCTGGGGAGCAAAAGTAATGGCTTTTCTGCTGCTTCCTTCTACTCCCTGCATAAGAAAGATGGGCGATGTCAGAAGGTATAAAAAGGCCATGAATAATTTGATTAAGGAACTGAATTTAAGTATGGTCTATGAGTGTGCTGTTTATCAGTATTTGGGATCTGGGTTTTTAACATAGTGGTATAGCAGACTATTACTTAATAGTTTAGTTCTTTGTAATTTTTTTTTTTCATTTTCAGTCACTGTTTTATTGTGCCTTAAAATAAAAGCAAAGCTTAAAAATCATGATATTTCAGCCTGAGAGAATATTGAAATGAAAGCACATATAAGAAGGATCTAATTACCACCTGCAAAAATAGTATGGTATAAAGCCTTCATTTTTAAAGAACTTTGTTTTGGATTGAAGTTTAATCAAATTGCACTTGGACTGTTTGAGTTCAAACAGAGACGAAGGCTCAGAGTATTAACCTATCCTATAAACCCTTTCTCCTGTGATAAGTCCTTCTTCACCTGAACAGTCTGACTGATGTCAGTGGCTCCGAGTACTCATCAGCCTCAAGTGATGGAGCACAATTCACAAGGAAATGAGCCTTCGCAGCTTTGGCAGACCATGTTATGGCCACATAATGAGCCTGCATTAGTCTTCTGTCTCTGCATGACACAGGGAAAGTTTCCATGGCCAGTGCAATGAGAGTGGAGACTGTGGCTGTCTGGAAGGATTTACAGCAGTGATCCCTTTGTTCGTGGAGGATCACTGTAAGGTCTGAGGTCTGATCGCTGTGTCCTTGGGTTCCCTGCAGCACCTGGGGGATTGCCAGGCTGGAAACAGGGGCTGGGGAAGGATCTGATGGGTCACACCTGGTATTCAACCACGGAATAGGAATGGGAGCGGTTTGGGCAACAATCATTGGGAAAAGCCCACAAAACCAAACCCAATAAACAGACACCTAAAGAACATGGTTAATCCAGCTTTTCAGAGTCTTTCCAGGGAGACTGACAGAGAGCGAAAGAAATGGGGAAAAAGCAGATGTATGACAGAACGAGTTACAAATGCCAAATATAAATAGGGATAGATTTGTTAAGAAGCAGCTGTTGATTCTTCTGCCTTTTCCTTCTGCTTTGACTGATACCTTCTATTCCCTCACACCACACACAATTATTCATTTCTCATTTTTCTTACAGCAATTTTCCCATTTTCTTTGGTGCTTAATGCATGACCCCTCAGGCTTCAGCAAGGCTTCCACTTATCCCTCAGAAGTGGCTCCTTCTGCACTACCTTCAAGTAATTAGGTGACTAAAACTGAGCAAATTCTGGGGAGAAGCAAGGAAACATGAACTGGGTGTTTTATTCTTCAGACCTTGCCTGTGTCCTCTCTGCATGTTGCTTGTCAGTGTTCTGCATAAGGAATGGAAACAATTAATGTAAATTATCTGGCCAGAGGTTGCTTAACTCTGATGAGCGATGGGGGATAAAAATGTGAATGTTAAATGAAAGAGTAGATTCAGGTGGAAATTACGCAAGTATGTTTTGTTCTTGTTTCTGCTTTTTGTTCTTTTGTTGAAATAAGAAAGATGATGCATTTAAATTCACTCTGAAGCTCCTTGTTCTATATGCAGAGGGTGCATCTTGGGGTTGTTTTGCTCTCTTTTAATGTTATTAAACTGAAATACTGTTTTCAAGTGGAAAGTGTAAAGTTCAAGCTGAAGTATTTCAGAAATTTCCTTCCCCGTATGTTCAATGAAATCATTCAGTAAAGTCATGTGAATTTAAATTTTTTCAAGTGTCAAATGTTCTTTATGTTCAAAAATTATATACAGTGTCAAAATATCCAAGTGTAGTAAGATAGGTAGTGAGAAAACCCAAATAATTTATAGCTAAATACAATCCTAGTGTTCATGCAATATTTCTGGTGTACTAGGACAGTACAAATGCCTAAATGAGATGAATCACCCTGAAAAAACTGAACTGAAAAATTGCTTTAACCTTTTTGAAACAATGCATTTTGACATTTCCAAAATGAAACAAGAGCCAAGATTTCATGTAGACTTTTCCCACTGAAGCTGTCATAAAAATCAACAAGTTCTCATGACGCATTTTGAAGGAGAATGCATTCTATTTTCAGGTTAGAAAATGGTACTGCAGTTTATCAGCATTATTGTGACTTGATTCTACTGTTAAAGAGATTTGGGGACTAAGAGCACAGGCCTTGCTTTTCCTTTAGTTGGTTTTTTTGGGGCCTGTATTTTTTGGAACAGTTTTTCACCTTTAGTAGGTGGAATTCTTAAGTCCAAGACTACAGCAAGGGCAGCTAATCTGAGACTGAATTTCAGCTCCTCCAACCAACCACCACCCCATCAGAATGCAGTGGCATGATGGTTATAAAGAGCAATTACACATCAGTCCTGTAAATTTTAAGTGTCATCCATGATATTCTCCTTCTCTGAGAAAGCATTTGGTCCGCAAGGGTTGCATGGACTTAGAGAGGCTTTTTTGAGAAGATAAGTGATCACCTGGCAATCTGAAGTCTGAGTATGCAGACACTGGTGCTGCACTTCTGCTCCATGGTTGATTTCAGGTCTTCAGATGACTTTTCATGGAGGGAAATGAATCTGTTTATTTTTTTTTTTGGTAATAATAAGGGAACTTGATAACAAATTTGCATTTAAGAGATTACTGTTTATGCCATTTGCAGCCAAGTACAGATGTTCGAGTTACAATTGATAGTAACTTTCTGTCAACTTCTCTTTAAAAAAAAATGGTGCTACAGTTGTTTCCCTTTGTGTTTCTATCTTTTTCAAATCACAGTAACTTGCTCTCGCAGTCAGATACAACCAAGTTTGACAGAACATCACTGAAACTGATTCTGTTCTCTGCTTTACTTGGCTAAAGCAGAAGTCCCTCCACTGCAACGAATGCAGTCACATTATGGCAAAACTGGCGTTGCAGCAGATTCAGACTGACAGAATAGGAAGCTGCTGATCTGCTAAATCCCAGGGTGGTGTTGTACAGAGAAGAGAATGTCATGTGGCTCTTCAGAGCTAAACCTGGATAATAAATCTCATATTGCTTAGATCTTGGCAAAGGAATGAAAGTGGTTACAAAGTGGGTGCTAATTGAACTGAGTGCCTGGTTTTCAGCTCTGGAGAGATCAACTGCTATTTCATGTACATACGTTTTACTTCTGGTGACTTTGATAGAAATAATTTAAAGAATTTTTAAAAAATTTTTGAAGACTTCCCGCAAGATTTCATTATATGAGAAAGCCCCAACAACAAAACCAAAGTTCCCACCTGTCATGTCATGTGTAATAAAGTGGCATACCAAGGAAAATACTCTGGATCAAATCTAAAGCCCATTTTAATGAATTCAACTTTTTCCCTTGACTTCTCTTAAATCTCAGGAGCTCTTACTGAGGAACGAACTTGAGAACACTTGCTATTCTAAAAGATTTAAAATACTTCTTTTTTATTATTTCTTGCTAAGCTTTCTAGTTATTTTTGATGGACCTGACTCTCTTACTGAAGGAGTTGTAGGCTTTGAAAGGACAAGGTGGTAAACTTCCAAAAGGCAGATCAATGATGTGAATGATTTTTATGCAGAAACACACTTTTGGAACTGAGAGATGAACAATTTGGTTTGGGAACTATCCATAATAGACCTCAAACCCTTCAAGAGATGTAATTTTTAGCTATGGTGTAACTGAAAAGGAAATTCAAGGTGGCAAGAAATTCAGCTATCTGTCAGTGATGATTTAGGTTGGAGGAAGGTGAATGACACTCTGTCATGTTGAGCCCTGTTTTGTACAGTAATTGTGAACTGTACTGAGAATAATGGAGTGGGAGATTACCTCTGTACACAGCGGATTTGAACTTTATATTGGAATGCTGCATTTGTTCCCTGCGTGTGGATTTGTGAAAGGGTGATAGAACCTTGAGAAGAGAGAAGAGCCTTAAAAATCATGATAGAAAACCAAAGAGTGAATTGTTAAATTTATTCAAATTTACCCAACAGTGGTCTTGTGCCCCTAACCCTACCTATGTGGTGGTTTCAGGGGAGCAGCTGGGGCTGCCTTCCTGCCCAGCTGTGTGGTGAGATAAGAACACACAGCGAGCTTTGACTACATTGCGTTTCTCTTCCACACATACAGGTAGACAAACAGTCTCACTCTTTCTGCTTAGATCTTCGTTACTGGTCTATAATGCTGCTCCATTTTCTCGTAATGCTGCTGCATTGTGTCTTTTGAAATCTAGTTTATGTGCTGAAAAATTCTGAGACAGGTGCACAAATGTCATTCAGGCGCTCTTCTTCTATAGGAATTACATTTCTGTCTTTTATGTGCTGTGATAGAAACGTCTGCCATGAGCAGTTTTACACAGGTACTTAACTTTTTAAAGGGAACAAGAATTACAGTTGTAATAATGATAATTTGCACTTGCATAGATTCGAAAATATTTCCTAAGGGTGTTTTAAAATGATCACATCTCTTTTGTCAATAAGGAAAATAAGGTATTGGAGAGACTGTAGGAATAGCCTAAAAGCCAGCAGGAATCTGCTATTCCAAGGAACCAAAAGAGTTAAGGTTTAAGAGCCTGGATCATATAAATTTTCATAGCTCTGAAGTCGTCTGTGTCCATCTCTACTCTCTGGAAAGACAATATTGAGCTCCAGAGTATTGATGCAAGCTCCAGTTTCCTATAATATTAACTACAATATTAACTATAATACAGCCCTCTTATATGCTGTCTGCAAAATAACTAGCTTTAAAACTGCTCTCAAAGTTTTTTGCTGAGTTGCTTTTTAAAGTTTTAACGCAAGGAAGGAGCTCTGGTATTTGATATTGTCCTTTGGTGGGAAGCTAAGTTACAGTAACCAGAAGAAAAAAAAAAGGGACTAGGCCTGAAACTTTGGTTTAAATGGTCAACCAAGGAACAAAGTGCAAGGTTTCTTAGATCCCACTTTCCTCTCCAGATGTGCTCCAGTTTGGAGTGCCTATGCTGGACCTGTGTTTGGTTTTGTTTTGCAGCAGATGCCATTATAGTCGTAATTCCATTCCAGTATTCCCCATCAAGTACACTACAGGCAATACAAGTAGGTGTCTACAAGCAGGTCTGACTAAGAAAGCTGCTTTGTTGGGGGAGAAGGAGAGGCTCCACACTTCTGGAATTTGAAAATAGGTATAATGGGCTGAGTTGCAGCTCATCCACTCTCAGCACCTCTTCGAGAGAATGCCTAGCTTTACATATTTGATATTTACAGCGCAAGGAAACAGCCTCCACTTCGCAAAACATCTAGGAAAAAGCGTCCTTTACTGCTGCAGCTGTGAGGTTGATTAAATCTTTCCTAGAATCCATATTAATGCATGACTTCTCTCCATGGATCGCTGTGCTGGAAGATGGGCAAGGCTGTCAATTTTCCTGCTTGGCTGGTGCTGTTCTGTTGTTGCCACTGCTCCTTGGTGTCACTGCTTTGCCTGGGATGTGGCATCGTCTCTCGCTGCTTTGTAGTGCTGAGGCTCACTAGAGGGGAAACTGAAAAGCTTCAGGACTATTATTTTGGCTCTTCTAATCCTTTTGTCAAAAGTCTCTGCTCTGCCACACTCTGCTTCCTGCTTTGACGCTTCTTACCCTGTTGGTTGCTTACCTTCTACTTTGGAGTGTTTCCTTATCAGTTACTGCTTTGTGGATGGTAATTAATTTTAATGTGTTTCAGTTACCAGCACTCCCACAGCAGATGATGCAGACAGGTGAGCACACTTTTCCTGGGCTGCTCCCATCAAGGAACCACATACAGAATTTCTCTGAGGAAGAAGAGTATATTGAAAACTTTATCTAGGAAGATAAAAAAAAGGGGATTGTCCTGAGGTTTTTACCTGCTAGAAAACTTATAATCTGCTATGTGAAATGAGTTTTGCTACATCCGTCTCTCTCAAACGGCTCAGTGCAGCAGGGGGGAACTCTCAGTGGCTAACCTGCCGGGGAAAATTCTCTTTCAGCTGCTCTCAGGTCTTCTTTCTCACTGAAGTTTAAGGTTTATTTAAGGATCTCTGACCCTGCATCTGGGGCCTCTTTGCTCTGTGATAGCTTTCAGTTGCCTGGTCTCATTTGTAAGGAGCTGTTCAGGCAGTTTCTCCCTTTTTAATCTTTTATTAATAACCAGTGAGCCTGACTTCGTCTGACCTTTCTGCTTCTTGCCTTTATTTATCTGCCAAACATCAGCCCAGCTCCCTCAGTGAGTCTTGGATCTGTTTTGAGGAATCCTGGGAAGAGCTGGTTGGGATAACTTTCTCTTTTGGATGCCTTCCCTGGAGCTCCCTCTTATCTCAAGTCTTCAGAGGAATGCATCAATACAGGCAAAACCCGTGAAGTTACAAGTTGTGGTTAGTGCATTTTGCCGTAATAATTCTGTCCATGGGGCAGGTATTTTGTCTGTCCCCGTTGGCATCCTGCAGTCTACACCTGCTGAAATATTTGAAGTTTCTTGAACTCATCGCTCTGAAATGACACTGTAATGAAATATTGTTCCTCTGGGGCTACTGGGGGTGCATTATACCCCAAAGGACAGATTTTAAAAAGCTTTGCTAGAACACAGAAGGGTTAAACTGCAGGTCTGTCTTTATCTCGCTCATCCCAGTGCTGCTCAGCTCTCTCTGTGTGACTGCAAATCTAATCACCTGACAAAGGCTCTGTTTTGGCTCAGCTCTTTGCTGGCCTGTCCCACTGACGTCAGCAGGGAGCTGGCTTTGGGCTGCTGGGAGCAGACAGTCCCACTCCTGGATGCTGGGCACCGGCCATGACTGAGAATGGAAACAGCCCTCTCACCTGCAGCACTTTGACCTGATTTGGTTCCTGGAGGCAGGGCTGGAAGGCAGTAATTGTAGCCAGTCTCTCCACGCTGCCCTGGCATGCAACCACCAAACCATGCTCATTTTGCCCCAGTGCCACTTGGTAATCGTTGGAGAATAAATCCATTAGAAGACCTTTTGGATAGAAGAATTATAATTTTGCAAAACAGCAATCGCTACAAGCATTACCCTTTAGCTACTGATAGCAAAGTTCAAAAATCTCATAATGTGCTGGTTTCACAGCAGCTGATAAAGGTTAATAAAATGGAGGTTTAAAAGGCAGTGTTTTTGAATTTTTTATGCTCAGAAAGGATGAATCTCATTTTATTGGGTTGATTTAACCCACTCTTTCCATTCCCATTCAAACTGCAAGACTCTTGAATTCCTTCTTGCATTACGTGGAACCATAAACTCACGGCCTTGCTGCTCAGAGAGGAGATTGCACTGTCTGAAGTGAGCTGGTGTCTGTAAATATCATTGCAAGACAAGATTTGTGCCGTGGCCTCTGGAGAATGGAACATCTGCCTCACTGAATTATTGATGTTAATGTGGAATAGGATCCTGTACAAGTGGGAATTCTTAATGCAGTGGAATATTACGATTTTGTATTTTACCTTTATTATGCTCCCGTGTCTCTGAACATGCTGATCTATGCTGTAAGTCAACGACATGTTGCAACAGGAAGGATTTTACTCCAGTTTTTAAGAATTCTTTGATTTATTTTGGCCCTGCTCTCTAGAGTTAGTGCTACTTTTATGTCAGTTTGAGACATGTGTCCCTCCTGTCCTGTTTTTCATCAGTAATGCATGATGAGACAGGTTGTGTGCATTTTTACAGGTTGCCTTAATTTTGCATGTTCCTCAGGTGTGTACTTTGAGATTATTCCTTGCTTTTAATGTAAAAAGATATTTACATTTATCTTGAATTTCTGGTACTGCACTGGCTTTCACTGGTTTAAGACAAAAATAATCAGTTATAAAATTGGTCCCATTGTATATAAAAATCCAGCCCCTTTTTCGGCTCTGCTGTTGCTAGAGATGAGCCTGATCTGAATCACTAATCCAAGGGTGGGTTCATAGCTGGTTTCTTTTGGTTTTATTGTCAGCCACACTTAAGCACCAAGGATATTTAGGATAACAATACTGAGATCCAGTTTTGGTTGCTTTGTTCATTGTATTCACAAAGGCTTCACATGTGAGACAAGACTGCAAATAGAAGGCTTTAAGCTTAAATCAATACTATGATCACAGAAGTGGTTATTAATACTGACTTCATAGTTGATAAGACATATTTGACCATTTAATTTTTTACATTGAGCTCCACTTGAGATGTCTTGATTAGTATTTGTGTCGGAACAGAATTAGGACAGGAGTTGGATGGCCTCTGGTACCGGTGCTGTTTGTGCACTGTAATTATCATGTGTTAATTATTCATGTTGCATGGTCCATCCAAACCCATCAACTTCTCCTGAAGCAATGGCTCGGGTCAAAAGTGGCTGATTTGCACTCTGAGAATCTACAGGTGTCCTGCCTTCTATTAAAAAATACACTCTGGCCGTTGTGCTGGAACGAACTGTTTTGCACACTGGGCTAAAATGATCAGAGAACTTCCCAGGAAATAGGGTTAGGGGAGGACTGGGGACTGGAGGAAGCAACTCAGCTGGCAGAGGTGGTTTGACTGGCAATTTCAGTTCTCTGGAATATTCCTGATAGCATAACACACTTTATTTTGTAGATTTTATGGTAAAACAACAACAAGGATTTGCATTGAGTAATGACTTCCATCTGTGCCCTCTGAGAGTACTGACAATGACTCACTGTAAAGTTATTATCATGCCCCATATGCAAGATGAGTGCAGAGATGGACAGAGACATTAAGCAACTTGCTCAGGGCTGTATAATGAAAAAAGTCCTAAGAAAGCCTAATGTACTGATTTTTGACTTACAGTCTTACCAGTAGACTTTACTGCTCTGATGTAGCTTTCACAAAAAAAATTACTTTGTACATTATATTTATTTTATGTACTTTGGATGAAATGTGAGGTATTGACAGAGCTTGACCAAATAGAGAAGTTAATAAATACAGAAGAATTTTTTAATATACAGAAACTTGGTATCTGTCTTATTAAGATTAAAATAAGCAATAAACCTGAAAGATGCTGTCATCAGTAGCACGTGGGGTTGCAGGTATAACAGCAGCAAATGTAATAATAACAATAAAATTCAGTCAAAGAACTCTGGCAATGAATGAATGTGCTTGCCTGTAACAATTTTCAAGAAAATTTACATTTTTAAGACTGGTGCTTATATTATTTAGGCCTGTTTGCAGTAGCATGGGAGGAGTTGACATTTCAAATAATTGCTGCAGTAACAAACAGTGGAAGCATTTATCACAATATGCCAATTAATATTTGGAGGCTATTCAGCACATTTAATGAAGGCCGAAGATAATCACCCTTGCTGTGTATCGTAATGTCTTCCACATCCCCTCCCCAAATGCTGTTTTGATCTTTAAGATTCTTTTTCTTTAGTTTAACGGCTTAGATTTCACCAAACTTGGGGAATTTCTGTGTGTATATGAGGTATCTAGTCATGCAGATCAGTTCACGCTTGGAGACAAACTTGCATGCAATGAGCAGGTGTCAAAAGGGGGAGGCTGCGATGATGTGGTCATCATTGTATAATTTGAGTGATTTATGTGTTGGAGTGGTGGCTCCTGTACATGCTGTTGTGTTGAGTGCACAACTTAATGACATTTGATCTTTTCAATTTATAGTCTCACATCTTGTTTATGTTTGCTATCAAAAGGATAATTTGTAAAGCAAATGTTCTGTTGATGTGAATTGGCAGAAGCATTTTTCAATCTGCCAATTTTTCCATTTAAATGAAAGAATTAAATTTATTAGCCTATAACTTTCTCTTTCCTTTAATGATGGGTTTATCATTCTATTCAGCATTTACTCAGACAGTGAAGTAACTTTTTAAGACCAGAAAGTGGCAGAGTGAAATGTTTACGTCTGTTTTTAACCTGATGTCAACAAAAGCTGTGGATTGGTTTGACTCTTCTTTTGGTAACGACTTATCAGAACAAGAGTAGGGCATTGGTGATACCACAGCAGGAATTTGTCTTGTTTCGTACACATGGCAAAACCCAGCTGTGGTTGATTCACGTAGGAGTGGACCTGACTGCGAGCCTGAGTTGAGCAGTGAAGGGCAGATAAATGCATCTCTCTTCTGGATGCTGCACAAGAGCTGTCAAGCCTTAACTGTGGTTGTTTGTTTAAGCCTGACTTAAGTTATGGCTGACTGACACGAAGTTCCAGGTGTTCCAGTTTCTTTTCTGTGGCTTGTTTGCAGCCTCTCCGCCTCTGGGATTCCACTGAAGATCTCCTGTTCCCTGGAGTGACACTCTCATATATTTCCTTGGATCAGTGCATTAGTGTTTGTCGTGGGTTGTTTGTAACATAAATGTTTTTCTTCGTGATTTTTTTTTTTCCTGGCTCTAGACATCTCAATAGTCCTCTGCTACACCAGTTAAAAAAAACAGAATGGAAAGGTTGTTGGGAATAAGGCAGTTTAATAACATAATTGTGAATTAAATCCTCAGAGAAGAGCATGTTTTTTAATATTGCAAGATATACAGTGGAATGCTAAGTATAAATGGTGAAAGGATGTATTTTTCTTGACTGTAATTGCTAATATTATTGAAAGAAGGCAAACAGATGCATCAAAGACTTTATCCAGAACTAAGACAGGTCCTGAAGGAAAGTACTTCTATTTACGAAGATGCCATCTTTTTTGTTTTAAATGAAATATGAGAGATGTTTTGGGTCATGGATGATAATCTGAGGAAGCAAAGCCAGTGGCAGAAGTATTAACATGTAGAAATTAGGAGGTGCTGAGTGCTGCAGAATGATGATGGATTTTGCTGTCTCTTTCTGGCATCAACATCTGCCTCCCACTGTCCTGACAAAGAGCTTCTCTGACTTTGCTCACACGGACTCTTACCTGAACTGCTTTATTCCCAGATGAAGCAATCAGTGAAATTGCACACACCTTTCTGCTTCTCTTCCCTTCCATCTCCTATGATATTTTCATGGGTTTACGCTTTTGTATTTCTGCTTTGGACTCAACTGATCTACTCCTCAGGTTTTTCCACATACATTCAGGCATTCCAAGTGATCGTTTTCAGTCACGCTTTATGAGTCCCCACAGTGGATGAATACCAGGCAATGGCTGCTTAGTACTGTGTCCAACTGCTGCTGCAAAGTCATCCAGCAGGGGTTTGTGTGTCACTGACTTGATAAATGTTTCTGCCACTTCCCTGAAAACTTTCTTCTTCTTTCCATTTTTTTTTTTCTCCCCTCTGCCTTCCTGAAATGTACAGATGATAAGCAAATGCTATAATATCAAGTTTTGTTTACATGCATTTAAATTAGAATTTATCTATGGATTTTGAGATCTGGAATTAAACTCAGCTCTGTTGAAAATAGCTGTTATTCTACTTAAGTAAATTTAAACTGTGGTTGTATTTCATGTGCTCCTGGCAAAAGGCTGAGTTTGATATGACACCCAATCCAAACATGAATGGCTGGCACTGATGGTGCAAATACAGGGCAGGAAAAGGTCTGGTACAGATCCCACTGGCTGTGGCAGGGCTACATCCACTGTCCTGTGTTTTTTGTCATGTGACTGGAAGATGGTTGCGACACTAAGTATTAATAAAACAATAACAGAACCTCTGTAGACTGCAAAGGAGTGTAAACTTCAATTTGGCTTGGACATGAGGATATTTCAAAAGCGATGTTTGAAATCGTTTCAAAGGACAAAAAAGCTGTAAATTTCGAAGTGGAATTGGAGGTCTTGCTGAAATTTAATCGTAGGTAACTGCAAGCATCTATAAAAATGAATAAATCTGCGGTAGAAGCAGGCTACACATTTCAGGTTTGCGCTATAATTCAAATAATAACCTGTTTTTGTTATAAAGGGTAAGAGACGGCAGGTCCCTGTTCAAATTTTATTCTGTCGAATCTGAAACTCTCTGGAATACACTGCTCCAAAAAGTCTAGCATTTAAATACATAAATCCATGGAATTCTTTCAGAGAGTTTGCCTGACAACCAGAAGGCAGAGGCTGGTGCCCACAGGGGCTATAAGAGAAGATTCTGCGCTGGCTCAGCTCCCTTTCCAGTGCTAGTGTTTAGATAAATAAAAACCTTTATAGCCGGAAACATTATCACCCTAAAGAGACCTGCTGTGACTACTGCAATCACGATGACATGATAAAAAAGTACCAGAAGCTGCACTTTTCCAGTAAAATACAGGTTGTAGTCACTTTAAAACAGAATCTTCTGCATAAAGATTGGGATATGAATTTCTAGGAAATCATACCTTAAATCAAACACTCAATGTTTTCATTTATTTAGATTAATCCTTCACAAGATCAGAAACAAAATATTAATATCTTTGTATTTAACATTCAATGTGGAAATACCAAACATTTCTGAAAGAAGGTGCATTTAAGAAACAAAGCCGTGGAGAAATCTTCAGTTCTAATCACTCAAGTCACTAATAAGATAGCATAAATTCAGTAGAATTTATTTTCAAAAATGGCTATATGAAGTAACTAATATTAAATACTTGTTTCGGTGTTTAGAATAAAGAACAGCCTAGGTTTTTTTTGCTTTTGCTCTTTGGGTTTTTTTTTTGTTACACATGGGAGCCTGTCTCCTCTTGTTCAGGTAGATGTGTGACCTATCAAAGTAGTTTCTGGAGTTGCTTTTTATGAAGTGTGGGTGTAACAGCCTATCAGATCTTAAGGTTGGAGATGAAAGCTGTCCACAATTAAGTCATGACTTATTTAACCTATCTGCTCAATCCTCCAAATTTGGGCTGAGCCATTCCTTTGAAACTTATTTTAAAACATAAAAAATAAAGGCTTCCCTTGAAGCGGAGCAATATATAACTGAATATTTTTATACAAAATCTCTTTCAATGTGCTTTTCTCTACTCCTAGGAAAAGAACATAAGAACTTCGGTTTTTTTGAAAAAGTTTGTGCATAGGTGCTAGTTGTCTCTATTAATGTGACCATATAATCATATCAAGAAATGAATTGGGAAAAATGTCCTTGCATAGTGGCAGTAGAAGGCAACACAGTGAGAAAAGGCTCTGTTATAATGGCTTTTGCATGGGATCTAGATAGCATCCTCCAAGTGCCTGTTTTTTCCCCTCACGAGGCACAGAAGAAATATATTCTTGACTCAAATCCTTACTGAGGTGCACAAAATCCATAGGAAGAGCCTGGGTCTTTGCACACCTTTCTTTTATGATACTGTGGCAAAACGTTGGCTCATTTCTCCTGTCGTTAGGTATGCAGGGTCACTAAAAATTACACATGTATGCCTTGAAATTTCATTCCATTCCCCTGTTTGCTGCCATCATTGAGAGAACATGCAGATATTATTCCCTGTTCCTGGAGGCTGCTACATTCATTCATCCTGGAACACGATTTTCGCCCCCCCCCTTCCTGTTTGGTTATCAGCCTAAACTCGCAGCCTGCGGTAATGAAAAGTTATGGGGAGAAAAAGATGTGCATAAAGAAGTGTAGGACTGGAGATTAAACTCCCTACTGTAATTCATGTTATGCTAATGAGGCACATAAGATCATTCAGAGCAGGGCAATGCAGTGATAATACCAAGAAACCGACATAATTTACTATGGGGAGCCTTTACTTAATACATCATATTTCAGCAAGAAACTTAATAAAAGGAAGCTTAATACATAAATACCACCAAGAAGTGTAGAAGATAATGCAGCATTTGATCGGACTAATACATAAACACTACTGTGAAACCTAATTTCCAACAAGTTACCCGAGACTCAAAATATACATATTGCTTATTGTTGCTGCTGAAGCAGTAGCTTAATAACTAAGGATACCAGAAGAGGCACAATAAGCATTTCCTATTATTTATATTCCTCAGTTGCCTATAATGACCATATAACTTAATATTTGATTGAATGGTCTGGATATGAAAGCTATTTCCCTTGCAAATTAATCCTAGCACTCAGCTGCAGTACAGCAAGGAGTGTTACCATGGTGCTGTCATGAGGCTTATCCCATGACATTTTTTCCCCCAGTTTTATTGATGCTTCCCTTTTTAAAGCCGTTCTGTTTCATTGACTAATAAATATCTATTGTGCCATAACTTGTTTTGACTTCTGTTCCATTAGGAGTCAAAAAACCATCATCGTCGGCTTGTTATTTGTTATTATTAGCATTTTGAGAGTGTTTGGTATCTCTTTGAAAATCTGCAATGTCCATTTGAATGAGAGATTTTTATCATATTGCTATGGTCCCTGAAGATGTCTTTCAAAACCATGGCAGAGAAGGGGTGGGAAAAGAAGGTGAAAAGATTTAGTGAGATGACAGTGACATGATTTAAGAGCTCTGATTTGCTGGCTGGGGTCCATGTTTCTCTTCTGCCTTATGTCTGAAAGCCATGATCTTGCATGTGGAAATATTGTTGGTCTGGAGGTATCACCTGTGTAAATTGTTTCAGAGAAGTGCAGAACCATACCTGGGCATCACTCTGTTTCTGTGGGTATGAAGCAGACTCTACTGGTGTTAAGGGTCAGTGAAATTTCCTCGGGAAAATTCTTAAATTGATATTTTTCTTTTTTTTTTCCCCTCCTGTAAATGTTTTTATTTTAGTAAACTTCCAAAACGAAAGTTACATGAAGATTAAAAACTTGCCAGGTTGTTTTCTGTCTCACAACTGAGAATCCTGACTTCTGGAGCTGGTGGATTTAGTCAGTCCAGCGTCTCACAGCTAAAGACAGGAGGGCTCTCTAACATATCCTGACTTCACAGCAGTTTACCCTGAAAACTTTAAAAACCTGTAATTCGGAGATCATAAAGATTTAGATTCTGCTGCAGATCTGGAAACTTCTGGGAGTTTTAGTCTGGGATTTCTTACATCCATACAGAAACTTGATGTCCTCAGCTCCGTATTCTGGGGCTCTTAATTCTTCCAAAGCTTGTACATTTTCAAATTCAACCAAAACTAAATCTGGTCTGACAGGGAGCCAGAAAACTTCTAGTGCTCTCATGGGGCCAGATGAATCTCATTCTTTGTCTTAAGGCCTTCTAAGATCACTTATTCCAACAAAATCAGTGTGCCCTTTCAAAAATTCCCTACGGTCAGGAACATTTTCCAGAATAGCTGATCAGGACTTGCATGGGCAGAAACTAAGATGCATCCTGCACGGAGGGTGGTCGGGTGGAGAGGCTGGAAAGGAGATGTAACACTGAGCTTACACTGCAAAATTGGGTAAGACATTAAAATCTAAAAATTCAGAAGGCCGTGTAAGCTGGGCTGCCACCTAGCAAAGACGTAACCGGGTCAGAAATAGGATCAATTATTTTCCCCCTTTTAATTTTGCTGCTTCTAGTCTTACATTGTGGGTGACATGAAGTATTTCAGGGTGAGCCTGAGCAGAAACTTTTAAACTTTTCTATGTGTCTCTAGAGTTGGTGGAGTGCTCTCTGTTCACCCTACAGCTGCTCTTCTGACATGCTGAGACCTCAGCCCAGTCCTCAGTCTGCCCACAGGATTTGGAGGGGAGATCCAGGGGACGCCTCATGTGGTCAGCACTGGGATTGAAGCTTAAGGTGTGGCTGTCAGCATTGCAATTTCTGTTGTCTTGCTTTCCTTAAATGTCATTCCAGATAAAGGCAGTCAAATGTATTCATGCATTATCCAGGTATTTTAGTAATATCTCTTTTTGTTAGTTTTCTATGTTTGGTTCTGCTTCAGCTTTCACTTTGCTAGGGTTCTTGTTCTTCTTCCTATACATTTTTACTCAATCTTAACACAGGATTCTTTTTGCTTTTTGCTGTTCCCCCTTGACACTCTAATCAGGCTGCCAGGCCACTCTCTCTCAGCAGGGCCAACATCCTTACAGCTGCACTCCAGTGCTTTGCCCTGCGTCTTTCCTGGTGTTCCTCAGATGTTTTGCTTTGGCTTTGTGTTGCACCATCTTCAAGAAACCTGTTTGAGTATGGAGAAAAAGGCATGCAATGAGGCATTAATAAAGGGACAAAGATCAGGTACCCTGAGGAGGTAGAACATCAATAAGAAAGAAAGAATGGATGCCTCTGAGGGAGATAAAGCAGCGCGATTCACAGCTCTGGAGAATGCTAGGCAGGCATGAAATGTTTGTAAGGTAAATAATAGCCTAAGATCAAAAAAAGCAAACAAAAGCAGATGAAGCAGAGTATCAAACAGAATTTAAATAAATCATTAGAAGAAAAACCTATTTCTTGAACCATAGGACACTAAACAGCATTTAATTAAAAATGTGTGTTTGATCTTCTCTCATGATTAGTTTTGCATTACTCTGCCATTTATTTTGGTGATATTGAGGCCAAAAGGGGCTGGTATCCTGGGCTGAACAAGATTTAAATAACAGAACTTGTGCTGAGGTTAGTGAAAAAACTTTGATTTACTTCAGTGGAACCATCAACTTGTCTATTCTTAAACCTGGAAAGCAATTTTTACTTGCCACCTGCTGTTTTATCTCACTTTCTCTCTCACTTAATGTTGTAGCTGGCAAGCGCAGGGACTGGACTGTGCTTAATGCCCTGCTGGGGGAATCCTTGACCCCTTTTGTAGCCAGGACTGCTTTGGATGGATGCATAAAATCTAGTCCAGAGGAATCTGCAAAGAAAGTTAAAGGAGATCTTGGTTATTGGTCATCTTTGCCTTGGGCCTCATAAGGAGCAAAATTAAATTAGCTCACATTAGTGTACAGGTGGAAAAATAACAGAATAATGGCTTTTGATCTTTTTGGTAATATATGGTGATTTTTTAAAAATAGAAGTCTCTAGAGTAATTTTTTCACATTTGATCTTCAGCTTACTTCTAAAATGGGCAGTATTAAGGAGGCCAAAAATCTTTACATAAGTCATTGTTTGCCCGCATTAAAACAGAAGACTGTCAACCCTATATTACCTACAGGATGCTCCTCATTTATATTATCAAAACATTCAGATGATTTTGTAGGTAACAACTGTAGGAATTGCTTTTTATAGCAAATATTTTATAAATATTGATAGTGTTTTAGCTCTAGGGCTCAGCTAGCATGTTGTAGATGAGAAGAAAAAAGCAAGCAAAAGGAAAAATGTACTAATGTTTATTTTACAAAGTCAGATAAGTGATTTAGTGATTGGGAAGACCCCTATAAATCACTGCAGACTGTGTTTCCAGCGAGCTTCTGAAAATGAATCTGCACTCCTGTCTAACATAGCCAGGCCTGCCCAGAGCACTGGCCTGACATAAATCAATTCCGTTCGTACCCCAACTGCTGTGAAATGCAAGTCTTGATTCTCAGATGGCCAGGTCCCTTCCCTTAGGGAAGAAGGGCTGGGTGCTGTGGGGAAGGCGTTCCACAAAAGCAGCAGAGATTTGGTTTGTAAAGCCCTTAGAGGTGAGAACAGGGCTTCTGTCGCCAACCTTTCTGTGCTTAGGTGCTGTTAGCTTCTCAGTGAATCTCTGCCATGTTTTTATGCGGAATTTTATTAATTTAGTACATAATTAAAAAATAAAAAAGCAAAAAAAAGGAAGCCTAAATGTAGATAAGCAACACTGCAACTCCTGAAACTGTGGATAGTGTATTTCAAATTGCATTTTTTATGACACAGCTCCCATATTTTCATTTTCTTGGAGACTTGTAAACCACAGGCGTTGTTTCAGCTGAGAGTGTCAGGAGGTAAAGGCCAGAAAGCTTAAGTTGCTTCCTGAATAGTGAAATCAGTCAGATGCCTCTGGGTGTGATAGCGCAGTGCTACATGACAGACAATATTCTGTTAGATTAAATACCATTTTTGTAATGGTAACGAAGTATCTGCTTCTCAGTTTCTCTAACACTTGCTCGAGGTACATTACCCATATAATTAAGCATGATTAAATGATAATTGTAGTCTTTTTGCAAAGTAATTCCATGGCTGTTTATGCTTTGCAGAAAGTACATGGCATTTATTTTGCACGTGTCAAGGAAAAGCTCTAAATGTTAAAGAAGTTGCCGAGGAATAATTGCCATGAATTTGCAAAGGAATTACGAGGTAACGTATGCCTGAGACTGAATAAAGCACTACAAAAATTTCTGTCAAGATGCAATTTATTTTCAAAATGGCATTACTTTTGTATTATTTCTCAAAAAGGAAGAAAACAGACGTCATGATAAGTGGAAATGTCTGTATTTGGTTATGGGTGATAAATTATTTAAGTAGGCTACCATGTTCTTTTATTTATAAAAGCTCTTCTGTTGGTGCTACAGAAACCCCGTTTTACACCTAATTCTGGAGACACGCAAAGGATACACCGAGGCTCTTTTGCTTTGCTATTTCTTCTTTTGAACGAGGATAATTCAGTAAGCAAAGGGTAAGAAGGTCTGTACCATGCAGTGTCACTTTGTATATTGGGAAAAAATACTCACAAACAGTGGCTTCACTGGCATGAGCTTAGTTTGGATCCAGGTTACACCAGTGAAGTAAATCTTCCCAGCTGCTGCTGCTGGAACCTCCTGTCCTGCTCTCTTGATGTGAGGCTTGGAATGACACTCTATTCTGGTGCTTCCTAAAATCTCATTCCCTTCTGGAGGACATTTCAAAGGAAAACATATTTCTTTTAAATCTGAGGGAAACAATCACAATGTAATCTTAGGAGCAGTATTTCTTTGAAAGAGATTTAGATATTTTTATCATTGTGATTTATATTTTCTTTGGGATAATGGCATTTTTTGGGTAAAGATTTGTTTGCTTCCTCATTGGGAACACCTTGGTCTCTGAAAGCAGCTTCTATTTAGGGAGTCCTTGTGCCTCATTTAACAAGTATTTAAACACAGGCTCGATATTAAGCTGATAATTTATTTCAATTTTATTAATTGTAAATAGTTTTGGTCACAGAGCACTTCAGCTCAGTGCAGACCTTATCAATGTTGGTATCTATTTCACGGGGGCTGGAAGGAAGAAGGGCTCAGGGTTCTCTCAGAGGTGCCCACCGACAGGACAGGAGGCGACGGGCACAGACTGAAGCGCAGGAAATTCTTTGTGAACATGAGCAAACACTGCCTTTCTTGTGAGGCAAGTCCAGCACCGGAATGGATTGGCAAAAGAGGCTTCAGTTTCCATCCTCATACCAAACTATGCTTTTGCAAAATCTTACTTGAAAATGGTGCAGAATACACAGGGTGGTGCCCTCTTTTTCTGTGTATTTCTTTTTAGGTTGCTTTTGCACTGAAGTAGGCTTATGCTCTTTCTTCTCTCATGCTTCTGTCTACTGAAATGACTTTTCCCTGTGAGATTTGTTTGCTTGGAAGCAATGTCAAAAAATTTACAGAAACCAAGATGAGTATTAAATACAAAAAGTCTCCGGAGGTGAGATATGCTGTGCATATCCTGTCACAGTGAAATGAAAAATTGAAACTCAGGTGCCTAAATCAACTAATTAATCCATACTACATTAATTATGATGATGAAAAGCTAATCATAGCTTATTGGCCTAAAAACAAATGCAAGCGAATGAGAGAGATTTTCAAGGCTGGCTGGTGGCCCCAATCCAACATACTGCCAAATTCTGCTGGAGGTACCAAGCAGAACTGAGTAGTGACTGCAGGTAAGAACAAATCCATTAATTTTTTGGGGCATTTTCAAAGGCAATGACAGAATTGTCAGCCTTGTCTTGGTAACTAAAGATTGTGTTAGTCTTCATGAAACATTTATATAAGCTTTTGACCATTTCTATCTTTGTGTGACATTTATGAGTTCCTCAAATATTCTTATAAACACATATTTTTATAAACATATTTCATAGAAGAAAAATTACGGTATTGGACAATGCACATTTATCTGTAATATTTACAAATTTCAGTCTCTGATGAGCTGCATGTTTATGGCTTTAGACAAGACTGACAATGTTGTAGTGATTAAGAGAGGTTTCTGTGTTGGTTTTGATTACTGTGGCAGCAGAACGCATCTGCAAGTGACGAAGAGTCAAACGTATCTCAGCCAGAACAGAAGGGATGTTAAATCTGGGATGCCCCTGTTGGTTTGCCTTTCCATCTTTCTGTTTATCTCAGCAAATTATAGTCCTGCAGAGACTAGTTTGGATCTAAAGCTTAACCTACATTCCCTTAACATCTGTTCCTAAGGAGTAAAAACATATGAATTTGTACGTGCTGATTCATTTTCAAAGGGAGATACTTCCCGTGAAAAGCTAAAACATAATCCAAACACTCCCTGAAAGACAAAAATGAATAATAGAAACCAGGCTGAGATAAAAAACAATAAGAAAAAGAAGTGGTGCAGGGATTTTCAGAGTAATTCTTCTTTTCAAAGCCAGTGCAGGTAAACAAACATAAAGGTAATCAACATAATTCATAAAACAGGAACAAAAGAAATTCTTGAAAATAAAATTCAAATGGGAGAAACTGACTTGAAAAGCCTAGCACTGTCATGTGACAACCAAAAAATAATGAACCAGGAAGGGAATAATGGCAAAGTGCACATTCTGAAAGTTAAAACAACTCTATAGGAAGGGAGTATTGTCATGGTGGAAAGTAATCAGCCTAAGGGCGTCAGAAAATCATCCTTGACTTAAATCAATTTGTAAATAATACTGGCCTACTTCATATAGGTAGTGACAAGGCTAGATTGGTTTATGAAGAAGCAAATTTGTCTAGGATAATAAAAATAAAAGCATTATGACCAATTTTCATCCTGGGACCATTTCAACTCTTGTGCTGCAGGGCATCACAGCAATACCCCAGTGGTAGAGAGTCCAGCCTAGGAACAAAATAGACACTATAATAAATGCAAAACTGGATATTCTGTAGCATTGTGGGTTATATCTTTGTCATCACCATAATGTAGAAGCAAATGACAAATATTTGTACTTTTGTTTCATTTGAATTTTTGTCCAAAATCTTTGTACGCTGGGGAGATCAGCTTACGTCATTGGGGAGCGGAGGCCTTGCTTTCTGTTTCAACTAGGAATGCGGCTTCTGTTTTGGAGAACGGCATTTTCCTTCACATCTGCTGCCTTTATGTTTGAGTTTCTGGTAGCTGGGAAGAGCTCTATCCTCGCATCGCAGCTGGAGTGAGAGCGACAGTGTTCAAAGTTGCTTTCTTCCTTTTGAATGTGAAAAGAAAATGATATCTCTTTGCCAAGTGGGGGGCGGAAAGCAGGGCTGCAGGAGGGGTTGTGTTCCTGCTTCTGTAGGGAGCACTTGGTGAAGAGCCTCCAGATGCAGGGCAGCAGCATTGAGTGTTGCAGAGACACCTCAAGTGCCACACACTCACAGACGTGGGGATAATGTGCTGGCAGTATCCAGGACATTCATTAATGCACGCTACTTCTAAGTTTCCTTAAACTTTCTTAACCTGGAAAGAAAGTTGGGATGGAGAGGAAGTGTTTTAACATTTGGGTTTATTTCTTTTTCACCCTGCTCTGATTTGATGGGTAATAAATTTCCCCCAAAGAAATCAGTTTTCCCCACGGTGATGACTGCTGAGTGATCTGTCCCTGTCCTTATCTCAACCCACGAGCCTTTAGTTGTGTTTTCTCTCCCCCCACCCAGCTGTGGAGGGCTAGAGAGGCTCAGTGGGCACTTGGCATCCAGCCCTGCTCAACCCACTTGACTTTTCGTAGTGGGAGACTTGACCTCCTTGATTTCCTGAGGTGTCTTACAACCAGAATTGTTCTGTGATTCTAAAACTGAAATAACTTTATGGAAAGGAAATTTAAGTCTGTGAAAAATTAACTTAACCTCTGTTTTTAATTGCTGGGCCACACACTGTTTGTTTGAATTCACTGGCTTTGTACCGATGTAACTGCTTTAAACATCTTATTGCAAAAGCAGTGTCACAAAATGGACAACCGGGCACCTTCTCCAAACTTTTGGTTTGTCTCCAGATCACTGAAGATGCACAATTATACATGTACTTGTCCAGGCAGCCTGGGTCTACACAAACAGCAGGATTGTCTGTTTTCTGCAGTATTTCAGTTTCTTGAGGGCAGTTAATGGGTCTGGCAATGTATCTGACCTGCCCAGGCTGCTGACACAGGCAAAACTGAAATATTTCTGTTAACAGCCAGAGACATTATTTTAATTCAAGTGAATTTCTCTTTGACTTCCTAGTGATTCCCAGTCAATATTTTTATTGGCAAGTTACTTTATTTACTGTATATGTCTTTAATAGCTCACCTTGTTTATGGATGTGTTTTTCAATGCCTTTTGATAAAGCTCAACTCTTTCTTAAATACATGTAATTCCTCTTAAATTCCCCCTTCTATGATAAAATGAAAGTTTTATTTCAGAGCAAGGTCCTCATTCTTCTACGTAACCTTGAACAAATCTGTGGGAGAATTTCTTCCCCGGTGAAATGAGAACAGAGTCCCTTTCTTTCTGCAAGTGAGTCAGGCTTTCAGGTGAACACCACAAGAGAAACAGGCACAGTTCATTATCAGAGCCCATGTGAGGGAAGATGCCACATCTGTGCTCCTCTGCAGCATCAGAGCAGTCTGCTAATGCCATTTATTTCTCTAATCTGTAAATATGGTTCTGTTGGCTGGACCTTTCTCAAATATGCATTTTATAAATAGAACTGGAACTAGAAACTCCTCATTGATACCTTCTCTTCCCTCAACATTGTTTTCTCTTTCATTCATGTTGCTTGAGCAAATGAATGTAGCTTTGGGTGTCTTCTCTAGCAGACACATAAGATAGTATGATTTTTCACTCTTTTGTAGATACAAAGCATATCTGTGGAATTTGAAATTTTATTTATTTTTCCAGTGTCCCTTCCTTCCTTTAAAATGTACCTAGTAATTCCTTTTCTTTAAGTTGTCATTTTACTTTGTCTAAGCAACATGAATATCCTGATTTTGCACGTTAATTTATCCTGACATGTAGTTATTGGTGTAATATAATACCCTGAAAGTGCCGATCCTATATATATTTGTACCTAGTGTGGTAATATATTGGATGTCCAGTGAATTTATCCTACCAGATGCAAGTAGTGTAGTTCTTTATCAGGCTTCTGTCTACTTCAATAAAAAAATAATGGGCATGAAGATTCTTTCATTGACAGGAAACTTACTTCTGTTCCTAAAACTGCTTTTTACAGTGAAATTAATTGAATATTAAAGCTTCCTCCAACTCCATGGCATATCAGTTGAATGAGCTAGTACATACTTAAGTTCATCTTGATATTTTTCATGCCATTTCATGCCTTAGTTCAAAGAAGTTAGGATGCCTTTTCCTTACAAGAAGTGAGGAAAATATTACAATTTTGCAGTGAGCTATTTTAGGGTCAGCTTGTAGAAAACGAAATGAACTGGCAGTTGCAGTTCCCGACAGATGGCAGATAAAGCGACTAATATTGGAAGATCTGCTTTAAGGATTCTGTTCATGTTTCCACTGTTTTGCAGATGGTTTGTGAAACAACCAACAGTTTCACTTAAATTTTTTTTTTTACACCAATTAAGTTGCCTGCACAAGTAGGCAAAACTTCTGTGGTTTTTGGATAGAGATGTTGCCTTTACATGGAAGTTCTATTTGGCTCTTTCTTACGAGGCTGAAGGAAGCTGTTTATTATCAAGAATAAATAATATCTTGTATCTAAAACATGTCAGCTACTGTCTGCTCACCTCCAAACCCACCATGTTTTCAAAATACATGGGCAGGCTCTGAGTTCTGGCAGTTCCTGCTACTTACCCATAATGGACTATTAGATTGAAAGCTAAGCTGAGTGAATTTCCTCTCAGCTTAACTTTTCTTCTGGCAAATGCTTAATGTGTATGGTGTTTGCATTATAGCAATAAAGTCACAATAGTCACTTAGGTTTAATGATTTATAGCAGAAGCTTATTATGTGTTTACTCAAAACAAAATTCCTCACTGCAGAGAGAATGTAAGTGGAAATTCACCTACCTTCACTGCTTTTCAGCTCCATAAAAGTGACATCTGTGAAGACTCTATATGAAGAGTTTTTGAGATCTGAATGAGATGGAGAAATATAAATGAAGGAGAACGAAAAGCAGCTCAGATAAAATGTCGGGAAAGGAGAAAAAGAAAAGTGAAGTGAGAAAGTAAACAAAAAAACCCCCAAATGTGATTGAGACCAGCAAAGAGGAAGAAGGGAAACCCATGAGAATTATGAGAATTCATTTAGGATTAATTGCAGAAACTGTTAAAACCTGGAGTATGATTTTTTTCAGCAAGTGTAAATCTGTCAACAAAGTGGGGAGATGACAAAGTCAGGAGGAAGGAGGTCTTGGGAAAGTCAAAGAAAAGGTTGAGCTGACATTAGAAGAAGAATGATTTGCAGGCCCAATCTGCTCCCTGATCCAGGTTATCTGGAAGGACATCTGTTTTATTATTTTATTTTGAAGTGGAGGAGGCTTGATGTTTCAAGATCCTGGGTACTCCAAGATGAAAGCTCAGTTAAAACAACACTTGGAATGGATGAAAAAAAAAAAAAAATCCAAATACATTCTTTGACTTAAAAGACCAACTCATGAAAATGAGGTTAAAAAGACACTGGCTAAATGTTCAGCATTCCTTAATAGGTTTCAAAAGAAAAGGAGCATTCATTAGACTTCTCATCAGCTCTACAGAAAGTAAAGTTGAGCAGTCATTACAAAGAGCTGGCAGGAGCAGAGAGTGATAGGAACGTGCCCAGGTTCTTGTTAGGAATGGGTGGCAGTGCTGATGCTTTCCACAGACTTGTACAGAGAAGGAAGGGTTTGGGTCTGCACAAGTTTAATACGATAAATAGAAATTTAATGGATGTCAACAGCTGATCTCCTCAGTGAATGCAGTCAGGGTAAGCTGAAGGTTTACACTGGGATTTCTTAGAAGAGAGTATGGCTCTTAAATAAGGATGGACACTTCCTGTCCTTTGAGAGATAAGCTTGAAAAATTCACATGAGAAATATGTGAATCAACTGGTGAAGATAATGCAGACATAAATTATGTTGCTTTGCTTTATTTTTTCTAAACAATGATTTAAACAGTTAACCATGAAAGGACTGTCAAGGCTAGAAAGTCTTGCAAATGGCCAGTGCCAGAGCAAGCACTGGAATGGGAACGCAAAAGTGCTAATGGTTGAAGTGGATAAATTCTGAAATATTGTCTGAACTGTGTGAACTAGAAGCAAAATTTTCACAAATCCAAATGACTTGAAATGCACTTTTAACTAAATAAAGTTTATTCTGCTAAAAGTCTGAATAGAAAGAGCCAAGGTAGAAACTTCCCCTCAGGACTGGTGTAGGTGGAAATAATCTGTGCAGCACATAATTGTGTTATGTGGGTGAACGTCTGAAACGGAGCTTTTGAAATTTCAAGCAGATGCTACTCACTGGCTGCAGTGGGTGAAAGCCACGTGTGGGTTTGGATAACACCTGGGCTAAACAAAAGTGCCATATCCTGAAACCTCCAGATAATGAAGACATTTGACACAAAACTGGAAGCTGACCAGTTGTTGTGCTTCTCTGTTTAGGCCGGTTAGGACATTCAGGGGCTTGGAGCTTGGAAAGGAGGTGAAGATCTTGGAAGTGGGGGAGGATCCTGGGCAGCTGAGAGATTTGTGGAGATGAATGGTAGAATATGTCCAGGGACCTCGGATGGTAATGCCTGAAGTAGAAATCTGGCAACTTCCTGTTCCTAGTACATGAAATGTTACATAACTATGTAACTTCTCCTAATAATAAATAAAAAAAAGCAGAAGAAAAGTTTTCAAAACTTGGATGTCCTGAAATATACTGACATCCTGAAACATATTGCACAGTGAAACCCAATAATTAGTAAGAGAAAACCAGGGCAAAGTCTTGATTTGGATAGATGTGGGTTTTTTATGTGGTTTGGATTTTTTTTTTTCATTTAGCTCTGTAGATGTGAATTTGAAAGGAATGTGAAATAGTTGAGAATTGGTGGTGAAAAAGTAGAGAATTTAAATGGAGAAACTAGTAATTGAATATAACTCTTCTGGTAATGGGGGAAAGGTTGCTTGCAGTTCACATCTTTGTGTTTGACAGGTCATGTTACCCAGGAGAAGCTTTTTGCTTCAGAGTATCTGTGGGTGGAATCAAATGGCTTAGAATTTGCTGCTGTAATCTTCTCCTTATCCCTTCCTGTGGTATGTTTTTGGATATTCATGGAAATGGTATAAATTAATATTCCTTTATCAGAGTTATTCTTTCAATTTTGAAGAATTCGAGATAGGTTTTTAAAAAACGTAAACAAGGCAACAAAGCCTCAACCAAAGTGTGAGATTTATGCTGCAAAAATGTTCTTTGTGAGAGTAAATGAAAAACAGGCGGGGAAAGGGAGACCTTGTGCTGTTCTTACTGGGGGGTCTGAATATTAATGGGATATTGGTAAAACTTACTGATATAGTAACAAATATTGTTAAATCAAAATGTATTTTGTTGAGATATTTCTTTCCGTTTAAAAAGTTATGTATGACTCTGACATTTTTCTCTTTTTGAGCTTTCAGCAAAAAGGGAGAAAATGGTTGAACACCATACACGAGATGGTGCATTAATATGTGGATATGGTAGGCGTTTGAAATAGATTAATGAGAAACGCCCTGTGTACAAATAACGTTCCACAAAGGGGTTTATGTTTAGATTCGACCTTGTCTGTCTTTGTTCCTTCGGAGTAGAGCACCCAGAAGGGTTTGAGCAATGAGTACAAATGCTGCTGCTGTCTCGTTCTTGCTGCCTGAGATTTGTTGCTAATGGCCTGACTCATTAGAACCTACTCCTACAAAGATGGACTCAGAAAGTCTGCAAAATAAAATGGGCTGCCAAAAGCTACCCAGGTGTAAATACATCAAAATACTAAGTACCAAACTGCAGCTACGGTTTGTTTTACCCACCTGTCTTTATATTTTCCCAAGGTCTCTTAAAGCTGCTTTTGGAACATACTGAAGTAATTTGAACTGAAATGCTTGCATCAAAGGGTCTCTCTTATTTCCCACTAATTGCCATTGCTGTGGTAACAGAGCTTTATATTTAGTAATAAGTGAACTCTGCTTTCCTAGGCCTTCATTCTCTCTGTTTTGTATTAAACCGATCAAGGCAACAAATTTTTTTTGTAACTGCAGTCAACACGGCCTGATATATTTATAGAATAGTTAGGAAAATGGATCTTTTTGGTAACTAAAGGTGCATATTGATTTGAAAATTCAAGACCCTTCTTTTAGGATGATATGCTTGGAAGTGGAAGGAACATGTACTTGTTAATTTATAATGCCTCTGACAGTTTTCTCTGTGGATTAGGCTCAGAATTGTCAGTCCGAGTCAGAAGTAGAAGGTAGAATAAAGCTGATTTGCCTACAGAGGCTCTGTTTGCATAAAGAGAGACTCTTGTGATCATTCAGGAACTTAAAATTAGGTAAAGCATTAAACTAAATAAAAATTCTCAACACTTTGTGCTAACAATCATAAAACAAGATTCCAGGACCTCTTGCTGTGCAGCCTCTGCAGGCATCTCCTGAAAGGCACATACAGAGTGCAACAACCACGAAACAAGTCTCTTATTTTTTTTATAGATAAGGAGTTCATCCCCTTAAACGCTTAAAAAAGCACAAGGAATTAAATTACTGTTTTGCACCTGACATGCAGCCCCTCCTGCTTCTCTTGCAGTTAAGCTCACGAAAATTTTTCCAGGTTCCTACCTAAGAGTGGTGTGTGTTTAAGTGCCAGTCTACCCTGGAACCTTTAGGAAGAGAGAGCTTGGTAATTGGAAAAAGTGAAGTTTGTTTGCTCGAAGTAATTAAGGGGAAATTTGATTAATTTTTATGACGGGCAAATATGCTGTTAGTGCATGAGTGGTAGAAGATTCCTTGAAAAGTTCACAGAGCATTGATTAGCCTTTATATGTTATGTAAAATAAATCAGAAAATCAGAGGGGAAGAAAGCATAAAAAGCCCTCACTAAACAAACTTCATTGAAAGAAAAGTTCAGTTGCTGGAGACATTTATTACACGGAGGTTTTCTGACCTGAATATGAAGTTGGCAAAACTGAAAAAAACCCACCAACTTGATAGTCAGTGAAATTTGCCCATAGAAATCAGAAGTGCATCAAAGATGATGTGACATAAGAGGAGACACTCAGAGAAAGTAAAATTGGAAAAAAAAAATCGCACAACCAACAAACCACTTGTTTTTAAGTGATAGCAATTATTGGGAGTCACTGGAATATTTCCTTCAATGACATAATAAAATTCCTTAAATTAGAGCCTGTGAGATGTTAATAAACTCACTGTAAATTCAGATTGGTTAAAACTTATAATTTATGTGCTGCAAAAACATCAGAAGCATGGTGAGACCCATGTGAAAATATTTCTTAAAAAATTCTATGGGAAAAGCTTTCTACTTCAATATTGAAAGTAAAAGCAGCTGGGTTTTTTTTATGACAGATAACCTAAACCCAAATCTGTCTTCTAAGTGGATAAGATTTCATGAGAGTTTACTGCAAAATATTGTCCCTTCTCAGAAATCAATGAAAATCTGTTCACATAACAGTGTTAAAAAGTGGAGATATTGGGTAATTCTTTCTTCATTATTTTATGAGGACAAGTAAAAGAGAGAAGTGCATTATTTACCACAAGACTAATGTTTAAAAGGAGTAAAATATCCCTAATATCTCTATTTCAGATCAGATGGAGAATGTGGTACGAAATGGTAGCGTGGGAAGGGTGGTGCACCATTTGCAAGTGCTTTGCAGTAGAATGAAAGGAATTGGTATATTTAAAAAAAACCATTTAGTCGATTTAACAGACTGTGTTTCCCAAAGCTTGCAAATTGGGAGATTTTACATTGCAAACTCAAGAAGAGAGTCAGCAAAGCATTGTTCAGCCTTTAAGGATAATCTGTCACATGAATCAGGATAGCCCTTCAGCAGATAATATTGCCATTTTTCCTTTTGACAGCGCCAAAGCAGCTTATGAATTTCCCTGACCATTTTCTTAATCCTTCCCTGAAATCATTAACTCTCTGTAACATCCCAGAATGGTGTCTTAGAACAGAACACGTGGAAAAATATATAAGCTCGCCATCTTGACACAGGCTCAGGAAAATAATTTTGATCCAGGCTGAGGTTCTTCACTGAGGGTTTTTTTTAAAAATTCACTTGTTTTTCTTCTGATGGAAATGTTGCCAGTGAATGAAGCAGGAATGCATTGCCAAAGATTCCATACTGCCCAGCTTGCATTCACAATAAATAGGTCCCCAGTAGACACAGGACATGAGTAAATTTGGCCCCAGATATAGGCCAAAACCCCTTCCTGTTTATGTAAGGTATTTTTTATTTTATTTATTCCAAAATATTTTCTTAGGGCTGTATACATGAATAATTCTCTTTCAAGAACTCCAAAACCCATGCCAAATCCAAAAAGCAAGGCCACTGTTCTACTGCCTCGCTTACACCCACACAGAGTAAAGGAACTGGAAAGCGTGGAGTGTATTGTATTGAAAATATTAGCAATATCTGGAAGGACAACTTTAGAACTTGATCTCAAATTCATTAGTAGATTTTTAACTTTCAGTAAGAACCACCAAGTGAAGCCTGTACCAGAGAATATTTATTCTGCAGCTGACAGGTTCACTGAGCACCACACGATGCTTATGAAAAGGGAGGTGCGGAAAAAGGGGTACTTCTTACCAGAATTTATAGTTAACTTAGTGCTGATGGAAATATCACAGTAGAAACAGACAGAAGTGGAATTATCAGACTCTGTTCAAGTCAAAGCCATAATTAAGTTGTGTCCAGGCCCTGTATTGTGCAAATGGGATAATGACAGGGTGGTTCTGTAACCCACAGTGGTACGCAGTGGCGTTCTGGCCTTTGCACTCTCCTGGCTGTATTGCCTTAGCTCTCCCTAGGAAAGCTGCCTTTTTCCTTGGATTGTACTTGGTATTGTTGAAAAAGACCTAAATCTATGTTCCCTGCTTAGTAATTAATATTGCTGCAATGCTTTGTGTTAGTTTAAGCACAAAGTTGGTTTTCTTTTCTTTTTTTTTTCTTCCCAAATATCTGTGGGATTTAGCTATATAAAATCCATTAGTATTGGTAGTAATTGGAGGCTGTGTAGCTGTATCTCTTAATTATCTTTGACTTAATTTAAACATAGAATCATAGAATATCCAGAGCTGGAGGGGGCCTTACTCTCCCTTCTTCTGATGCAAATAATTACCTGGGGAAAAGAAGTCATAAAGAATAGGTAACAGCCTCTCTATACTGATGAGTGCAGCAGGTGGTAGTATATTTTCATAATTGTCTGTTCAGGTTTCATATCCATAAACAGATCTTTAGATTACCAAACAAAATTTCATAACTTAACATATGAAGGCTACCAACACCCATATTCAACTCATTAATTAGGGAGGGATTGCTTTTCTTTTCCTCTCTTAGCAGCATTGTTGCAAAGGATACGCACCAGAAAGGAAGAAGAAAAGGTATAAGCAAACTACATCCTGTTACTATGGTTATCACAGTTTTAATGGAAGCATTTCAAGGATATTTATCCTTGACATTTTGAAAGTGAAGTTCAGTCAATTGTGCAGAAGGGAATACAAATGTATGCATTCATCCTGACTTAAAAGAATAATCTTCTGCTTCATTCTTTTTAAAACTATGCATAGCCATGAATCCCAATCTTGGGGCTTTTTAAAGAATTTATTTACCCATCCATGCTACTTTTCAAAATAAACATGAAATTCATCATCAGAAAAAGCTATTTTGTTGCCCAAGTTTCTACTGTTGATAATAACAGTACAATAATAACAAAGAAAGACAGAAAAAACACCACAGAACTCCAGAGAAGACAATTTCTCTATCTCTGCTTTTCATTTAATGCTCCTTTAATAGGATATAAGTTTTACAAAATGGGTTGTTTTTTACTGGTGATAAATCATCTTGGAAGTTCACGACCACTTAACTCATCCAAACTGCTATTAAGCTTCCTTCAATGCATCTGCAACCAAGAGCATCTGTATTTTATAAATGTTGTTTACAGACTCTTCTATGAGAGCTCCCTGTTGAAAAACACTGTCTGCTGATCAGGCAGATGTTGCAGTATCAAATACTTCATCTATCAGAAGTCAGACGCAGTTTCTGCAGGCTTGGAAAACCACTGTAGCAATTACTGCAATTGCTGCATCAATGCAGTACTAATTGTAATAATTTAACACATCATGGCACTGAGACTTGGTGTGTGTTATTGGGTCTGTGTGGCCAGATTTCAGTAGCCAGGGAGCTACTTTTGGTGGCTTCTGCAAGAAAGTGCCAGAAGCTGATCCCCATGTGTGACAGAGCCAGCGCCAGCGGCTCCAGCATGGAGCTGCCCCTGGCCAAGGCTGAGCCCAGAGCAAAGCTTGAGCTCCTCTGAGAGAAACTACCACGATGGGAGGGAAATTGAGCCTGGGAAGAAGGGAGGCGTGAGGGGGAGGTGTATTAAGATTTGTTTTCATTTCTTATTATCCTACAGTGATTAGATCGGTAATAAATAAAATTAATTTTTTCTGAAGTTGATTCACATGATGGTAGTTGGTGATTGCTCTCCCTGACCTTATCTCAACTCTTGAGCCTTTCCTCATAATTTTCTCTCCCCTGTCCAGGTGAGGAGTGATAAAATGGCTTTGTGGGCTCCTGGCTTCCAGCCAAGGTCCGCTCCCCACAGTGTGAGGATAAGGAAAACATCCAGAGCAGGAAATGTCCCCTGTCTATGCAAGCAGGATACTTCCAAGAGGATATTTGTTTTGTTACAGTGGTGTGGACAAGGAAAGAGTTCATAGCATTTAAATAGGTTGTGGCAAAGAACCTTCTCATTGGAACTGGGCCAGAGTGAGACAAAATTGGGAGAGCTGATGAGTTACAGTAGGAGAGTACCAGTTGGCCAGAAAAATGTCTCAAAATCTGTAACAGAAGTTTAGCTTTGGATGCTCAAGGCATTTGACACTATTTTTATTTCATCTGATGTTTGTGCAGTGGTTTGGTATCTTACTTTCTGGGGTTCATAGGTTATTAATAGATGCTAATGTAATGAAATCTAAAACTCTGAGCTGGTATATATTGTCTCAAATTGCAAGATAAAGTAATCGTGTGTTCTTCATCACTTCACATTTTCTACCAAAATTCAGAAGTAGACTGATAGGACTATGTACTTTGCACTCTCAAAGAGTCCTGCTCTCAATGGATAAGATTCTCAAAGCACATTATGATGCTGCACAATCCCACTCTTAATTGGATCTTCCACGTTGTAGTTTTCTTCAAAGATGGAAAACTACTCAAGAAGGTGACCCAATGGCTGAGTGGGGAGAAGGAGCCTGTCTCTTCTTCAAAATATGTATCTGCATGTTCTGCCTCATGCTCTGCTCCATATTTTCAATTATTTCTTTTAAAATAACTGTTTATTTGTGTAGTTCTGCCCAAGGGAGGTAGAGACAGAAAGAAAGCCAAATCCAAACTTCTTGTCTCACAGACATCTATTTTATACAAGTCTATTCAGAATGTAAAACCGGTTAATTTTTTCTCCACTGTCATGTCTGAAGACACTTCAGACCTCCTTCCTGTTAGAAACTGATTTCTAGCACACAGTTACTTGTGGTGAGTTCATTTGCCTTTTGTTCTGGTGCAAAGATTGCCCTTGAGCTTATATAGACCTTTTTCTCCTTACTCCCTTTCCTGTCATTTACACTTCAGTGAGTGATCACAGCTTCTCTCAAGGTTCATCACGAACCATCAAGTTGCTTGTCATGGCTTTTTACTGAGCATGCATTTTTACTTTCAGTCCATGAGGGATTATTTAATTCCTTCAGTACCAAGCTCTCAAATACATGTGACTTTCTTTCCTGCCAGCATTTTACAGTGGTCAGAGAATAGATCGGGGGGGAAAAAACTAATGACTGAACTTTGCTTTTTTTCCTTTAAATGGTGAAAGTCCCTTCTCAGCATTAATTAGAACCACCATTAATAGTCTATAAAGATGGCTTGGCTTTGTATTTGCGACCTGTGGGCCCCTTCATAAAGAATTGAAAATCAAAGTTCTTGCAGCGCTTGCTACAAACTTCTTTTGTAGAAACTCATTCTCTGGCCCACAAACAGCAGTGCAAACGTGTGAAGGAGAGGACTTCAGAAGGAGAAAGGGATTCCAGAAGTCCTGGGGAATTCCTGGCAAGATCTACCCACAGTTAATGTAGTCATTTTCTCCTATCTTTGTCATGGCTCAGGCACCACGGTGGGAGAAACTGGTGTGCTGCTATAGGAGGAATGAAATTCTGCTTTGTTTTCTTTTCCCCCCCTGTTACTTTGTATTCCTGTCTGCTGCCCATGTCTAGGAGTTCCAGTGTCTTGCTTTAGTCAGCATCAGTGAGGTGTCTGAAGTTAGGTAAGTTATGTTTCTCCAAGTAGCTCTACAAGCAGAAGTATTAGGGCTGTGTACAAGTTCTAGTGCTTGAGGGTTGCAGTGAATTTGGCGTATACCAAAAGTATTTAAAGTTCTTAGGTATGTGACTGATTTGACCCCTGAAAATAAAATAAAAAGTAATTTATATCTTTCATAAAAACTTGTTTGTCATTAGCTTATTAATTATTGAATCCAGTAATAGGTTCTGCTGTGTTGAGGAGATGCAGCCGTGTGGTCTTTGTCTGGTTTGCTAAATGCTTCATTATTCCTCCCAGCTGGAGTTTTTACTGTGCATGTGTTTGTTTTCCATACTGCATTGTAAAAAGAATATGCTGCTGTGGAGTTATGGCAGCGAGTGGGCAGCACACACGCTTTATGTGTGAGTCATTTTTGTCCAGAGACAAAATGTGTGGACAACAGATTCAGACTGAATATATAATCTTCATTAACTTTTATTTGTAATAGATTATCCCTGTGCTATGTTTCAACAACAGAAGGTGCATACATCAGACTGGCATAAAGCAGCTACAAAATGAGTATTGCATTCATCTGTGCTCACCTGTGGCGCATAACTCATGCGGTGTCCTGACAAGAGTATAAAAATCCGTGATTTCACCACCTGTGTGTAAGGATTATCTGGGTGATGAAAGGGGTGGAGATTTAGGCATTAGACTTGTTTTTCAAAGGCAGTTGGGAAGCAAAGGTTACGGGTAGATACTGAGGTTTTTCAAGCAGACCTGAAGAGGCTATATAAATAGCTTCCTCTGATTTCCCCAAAAACACAATGTGATCTTCACTAGTGTTTCTGTAGGACCAGAATTGCCTTTGTCCAAGCATGCTTGAATACTTTACGGAGTATGCCTCATGGTAATTAATGGGTAAATGCTACCCTGTCTCTGAAAATAAATGCTGATGGCCTTGGTATTCAATTACTGTGGAGGCTTCTTGAGTCAGAGAGACCTAAATAATGTGACTCAGTTTGTATTTTTCCTTGTTCACCTATCACAGAGGTCTCGCTTCTCTTCAGGGCAACGCGAGTATCGCCTCTCTCCATTGCTGAAGCTAAATTAATTATGCAATATCCCCCAGCAAATCTGCAATGATTTGAGAAGTCCCTAGCTTCCCCACATAATAGTGCCCCTTTCCCACCATCATTCCTTTTTGGGATGGTCTTTGAGAGTGTTTATCTTTCTAGAGGTTCAGGTCAGAGCCTGGCTGCCTGTTTGGAGCTTGGTTCAGATGAGGCTCTGCTCAAGTGGGGCTGGCACTTGCCCTGGTTGGTGGAAGTCAGTTGTGGCAGGGCACGTGTCTGCAGATGGAAAAGGGCTTTGTAACGCTTCAGGGCTAGGTCCTGAGAAAAACCTTTTTCCGTGGGAGCTGGTGCAAAAGCAGGAACAGCACAAACCCACAGACCTGTGCTGCAAGCAGATGGGCTGCTGAGCATTCTTCCAATTGGAGTTTCTATGGGCCTTTATCACTTGGTACAGGATGTAATAATTAAGCCCAAAAGCTGCAAATATGTGCAAATATATTATTCCAGTGACATTAATTACATACATTAATTAGATGTTCCTGGGGGTAACCAGAAGTGCAAAACACTGTGCTGGTTTTGGCTGGGATAGAGTAACTTTCTAGTATGGAGATTTTTTTTGATTTGTGTTGAAAACAGTGTTGATAATACAGGGATGTTTTATTTACTGCTGAGCAGTGTTTCCACAGAGAAAAAGCCTTTCTGCTTCTCACAATGCACCACCATCGAGGAGGCTGGGGGGCACAAAAAGTTGAGAGGTGACATAGCCAGGACAGCTGATCCCAACTGACCCAAGGGATGTGCCAGTCCATACGTCATCATGCTGAGCATATAAAGGTGGGGGAAACAGAAGGAAGATGGGGTGAGGGATGATGTTTGGAGTGATGGCATTTGTCTTCCTAAGTCATTCTTACATGTGATGGAGCCCTGCTGGACACCTGCCTGCCCATGGGAAGTCATAAATTACTTGCTTGTTTTACTTTGCTGTTGTTTTACCTGTCTTTAAAGTGTCTTTATTTCAACCCACAACTTTTCTTACTTTCACCCTTTCACTTCTCTACCCCATCTCGCTGGTGAGGGAGTGAGAGAAAGGCGGTGTGGGGCTGAGCTGCCATGACAAAATCCTACCATACCTATGGATTAATGTGGTAGATTTACAGATTTCTATGTCTGTTTGAGGACTGACAGTAAATCTCACAGCCAGTTGACCCGACAGTCACTAATATATCAGATAAAAGATTTACTGTAAATCAAAGTAACAATTTCACATTTTGCAGTTGCTTAAGGCTGGTAACCTAACCAACAGTCACGGTGGAAATGAAGAAAAGAGAATATCTCTCCGGGTTGCACTGTTGGGGAGTACACCTGGTGCAGGTGAGCAGCTGCAGGGAGAACTCCTGATTGAGCTCTGGGTGGGGGAAAGGGCCAGGCAAGGGGCCGGGAATAGCTGACCCTTTGCATAGCAAAGGACACCTGTGGTGCCAGGTGGGTGACATTCACACAGGGCAGGAGCAGAGGGCTCAGCAGGAAGAGCCCAGGCACTCTGGGAACCCGCACTGTGAGGGTGTAAGCCCCCAGGGATTCAGGGCCCCTCCCTGGAGGCGCCAGCTCAATCTGGTTTGGTGTTACTGCACTGTGAATAAATTGCATTAAGCATCCAAAGGTCTGGGGCTCAGCTGAGGTCGAGCCAGTAAGGAAAGCTTAGAGCATTCACACTGATATCATTTATTTCTGAGACTTTTAGTGCTGTGCTGGAGTACTAGACTGATGAGTATCCTATACTGCAGGTTTAAGATGAAGTTGGAAAAGATGCCATCTGTTTAACATACACTGTGCAATGTATCCATGTTTCATCCCATAAATCATTAAGGGAGTCTAAGGTAAAAATAGCTCTGTTTACGTTACTTGTAGTTTTTGTTATGTATCTAGCAGATGTGAAGAGCTGTGACTTTAAGGTTAGTAGTCAGTGTTGCTGATGTGAAAGAATCCTTTGTATTAAAGGGCCGGACTACTATAATAGCCATGATTTGAGTATCATGCCTGGTGTAATTACATGCATCAGAAAATCAGTGTAGCTAATATTTTGCCTTCTATTTAAAGGAAGTAGTTTTCATGAAATACAAATTACACCCAGACTATTCTAGATGTAAATTAGTTTTGCTGGAACATGCACAAAAGATGAAATTCACTCTCAGATCTGTAGTTATCTGATGGTTCATTATATATAGACATTAATACTGATAAAGGCCACGGTGACTGCTTTAGATCAGACACCCTCTGTGGTGGAAATCCCCTCCTACAGATGGGGTGATGGGGTGAGGGTTAGGATAGTGCTTACCATAGGGGTTTGGGTAGTATTTGGATTAATTTGTAGGGGTAGTGGTTAGCATAGTTTTGAGCAGTAGGATTGGGGGTAGTGGTTGTGGGTAGTTTTAAGGGTAGTGCTTGGGGTAGTGTGGTTAGGGGTAGTGGTTAGCGTGGTCAAAGCAAACGAGGTTAGATGGTGCTGAAAAAATTGGTATGTTTCATGTAATAGTAAAAGAGGCAAAGAAAAAGAGAAAAAGAAAGAAAAAAGAAGTGTGTGTGTGGAGTGGGGAGAGAGGGAGAAAGTGACGGGTTAGATAGAAACATATCACTGTTCTGGAGGTCCCAGTGATGTCTCGTTGCTCCCCTCCATCCGGTTTTCTGGGTGGTGAGTGTCCCTGCCACTGTGGTGCCACGCCAAAGAGTACAGAAGCCAGCGGATTAATATGCATTTTTGGCAGGTGGTAAAGCCCAGGTGCCTCCTGAGGGGGCTACGTTTGACACTGTCCCTTGCAACACGATGGATCTGTTGCATCCTCTCTGGTGCAGGGTCTGGGGACCCCTTTGTGGGGGGACTTTGCTGGGCCATGGTACCCCCTTGGCTGTCCTGCATGTGGAGAAGCTTTTCCTGGTGTGCAGGGCCCTCAGCTGAGCTCCTGTGCAAAGCGGAGGACAGACGTTCACTGCCTCTGACCAGAGGCTTTTTCACTACACACCCGAAGCCTCTCTTCCCCCCACGCTCTGCTGTCAGGGTCTGTGCTGGCCTGGCAGCTGATAGCCCTGGGGCTTTGGCCTCTCCTCTGAAAGTGCTGTGATCCCTCTGTGAATGTATCTTCTCTTGAGCAGCGGGCAGTGAGCAGTGTAGAGCCTTAGTCAGGGCCTTGTGGGCTTCTCTGTAGCTTTTGTAATACAGTTTTGCTATAATAGACAAAAGTCCTTCATGAAGATGTTTAAGTCATAAACTATAACATTGCAGTCTCTGACATATGGGTAATCATTAGGGCTAGGGTATGGTCCTGGTCTTGGAAACTGCAGCATTTTGGTAACTTTTTATCTGACTCCAGCACAGATGTGGCTAAACAAATTGTAATTTCTCAGAAGCAAGGATTTCTATGGTGATCATAACAGACAGGAAAGATGTGCATTCTTCTTCAATAGAGTTCTGAGATGAAATGAATTTCAGAAATCCCAGGAAATGGAATACCCACTTAAAAAGTTTTATAGCTTTTTTTATATCTGTATAAAACTTCTGAATTGGCATCCACAAGGCCTCTATTTTATTTCAGCCTTTTTGTGAAACCACACAAAATTTCTTATTAAAATGGAATCAAAGCTTGATTTTTATTCTAAATTATATCCACACTAGGTAAACTGACACAGCAAGTGCTTGTGAATTTAAAAGCTTAACAAAAAATAGTATTAGCATGTCATTTGGCTTCTTCCTGAGAGCATCTTACTGGAAGCAGACAGACAGGAGACAGAAGAGAAAATGAAACTTGAGGCTTCCTGAGCAAATACAGCCTTTACTTTGGGATAGAAGTACATTACAAGTACTAGGGACTCTAAGAATAGTCTAGAATACCACAAGCCCTAGGCTTGAAATAAAGGCATAACATGTGAAACTGTTTGGTATATGAATAATTTTTACTGCAGAGTGCAAGAAAGTGATAGCCATGTATGATGTCTTCAGTCATTCTCCAGTGCATTCATTTATTCTTATTACTCCAAGGAAGCAAAGGGAGAAGGGGGCAGATACACAGTGCAGGATGCACGTATGAGGAGCCCTGCTGCTGCAGAGGATTTAAAATGCCGCTGCAATGTATTGGCTGTGCTGCCTGCACTGCAGCATCTCTTTCAGTCAGCAGTGCTGGGATCAGACTTCAACAAATACTCATGCAGAGAGCTGGAGATGTAACTTTCTACCTCCTAGGGAGACAGTTCAGGAAGCCTGTGACCACTTCTATCAAAGGAGGAACTCACAGGTATCACTCCTCAATGTAAGAAATGAGGAGGCTGCATTAAAAAGCATCTACTGTGTCAAGTGTTGAATGTGTCATTCCCAGCTCCTGCTGAGGGTGTTTACATAACCTGATGTCTATGAAAGCAGCTTTAAGCACCTTTGCATTCCTCTCTTCCTGGGCCAGGAATGGATTTATGCCTTAAAGCTGCTCCCTCATGGACAAGCTGTCAGCATCTTTGAGGGACCCTTAAAGCAGCCAAGGAATTTGGTCACCCAAACAGTAGTTTGATCACCCTCCTGGCATTCCTATTTCTTAAGTTACTAAAACCTGCAGTTAAGCACAGAAGGTTCTGCAGGTGGTCTAATCCAAACCAGGAGCTTGTTTACGGAACATTTTCTCAAAGTTGTAAGAGGCAGGCAAATTGTGCAAGTTTTCTTCTCCTGGAGGAGAATTTCTCCTAATAGTTGATGAAGAGAAAATTCCTTTAAGGTGTAAATGAACTAAGTGGGGAATGAAGCTTATAGAACTTAAAGGAAAACATATTACTCATTCTTTCTAATTTTCTGCAGTAACCTGGCTGTTTTTAATAGAAGTTTCTGAAAGCATAATTCATCATAAACTGGCTTATGTTGCCAGCCTTGGTAGACTGAGCCTGATTTTTCTAGAAGTGTGAGTAATAATTTTATTTCTTTTGCCTACTTATGGTTTACCATGGGGTCAATCAATTCCTTAGTTTTTCCCTCTAAGCATGTTCATACTATATTTACATTTGTAATCACTTATAATCCTTATGTTTTAAATCTCTGGTATGATTTCTGTTTGGGCTCTTGTTCAAATTAAATCATTTGCAAAACCTGGAAATGTTTTAATCATTTAAAACTAGCTAGTCCTGCAGTTAAAAATTCGGATCACATCAAATCTGGGCACCTTATGAAAAATGCAACAGCATGGCAATTGTACTTTGTATCCTGGTGGCTGACCTTCCTTTGCTAGTGTCTTTGTTAAACACAAATTAATTTCACCTGTAAGTAGTAAAAGATCAGAAATGCAACAGGTGGAAATCATCTTATTTTTACTTATGGGAAGGATTCAGCTGCAGAATGGATTTCTGTGCACAGCAACACAGTTTGCTGTTCTTCAACACTGGGGAATTGGGGAATTCCTAAGCTATTCCCAATTTGTCTGAAACAACACAAATCCTCAGTTGGTCAGTATTTTAGGAGATAATCTAGAAACTATTTATTGTATCCTGTGTCTTGTATCCTGTTTCACTGTGTTTCTGTATTGTCAGTTTGTTCTGATCATCTCTTTACCCCATGATTTGTCACTTCCATGACAGTTTTTGGTTAAACCCCACCAGAACTCACCAGCCTCTGCTAAAATATTGACACTCCCTGTGCAAGCAATCCTTCAGTTACAAAGTGGCTTTGATTCAGACAAGTGTTTGTGTGCAGTCATCTTGTGTTTGTAGTAAGTATGGCTCTAAAGTATTTAAATTTGGCCTAGGTCAAATATGAAGCAAACTGGGAACAACAAAACAGGCAGACCCTTTACAGGTTATATGTGTGAAAATTGCATTTGCCAGTTTAGAAGAACACCTTTGTGAATAAAGGCGGAAAGGACATAAAATGTCAGAGCACAGTTAGAATTACATTCGTTTTTGCAATGATGTCAGTGTAGTTTTGTGATAAGATTTTCAGTCTAGCTTGTTTCAAAATAAGGAAAAGAAAAAACTGTGCATATATTAATATTTTTATTTGCAAAAGATGCTCTTGATGCGAATTGCAATAGCTTTAGTGATCTCTGTCTCTCATCATCCTCACCACAGTGTGTAATGTAATGATATTTTTAAGGCTCAATCTTTTTTTCTATTTTTTCTTGCCACAATAAGGTCCCTATCACCTGCTTCTGCCAACAGTCTGAACATCTCAGTGACTGAATGAATAGGAAAATGGGAGTTATTAGTCATGGAAAAATAAAACCACCTGTAGTCCTTGCTTGAAGAAGCAATTACAATAATCTATTTCTATTGTCATAGTTTTGCTGGAAACATGAAAACAAATGTGGCTACTTGAAATTGAATAATGTTCTTAGTAATTTATGGTGACAGTTATTGTTATTACAAAGCCAATGCAGAGTAAAAAAAAATATATCAGCTGGAGATGGAATGGATGCTTTGAAAATAATTTATACAATATGAAAGTCACAGTTTTCGCTGGTTTTGATCACCACAAATGTTTTTCCTCACATTCGCTTTTGCTCCTAATTACCACAGAAATCTCAAATTAACCATGTTGTTTATGTCGTTGAAGATAATTGTGTTTATGTATGTATATGTGTCTAGATATGCATGCAGCCATATGTTAAAACCCCCAGTTATTCAACAGATTATTATCCTTAATCAGTAAATCATCCCAGTGTTTTGTAGGGCTGTGCAGTCTGAATGTATTTTCAACAGAGTGTTTGCATTACACCCCAGAATCCATTTCAGGGAGATTAAAATTGCAAAAGCGAGCTACGCATTTCTCGGAATACCGCTTCACTGTAGAATGTACTTTAAAAATAATTTTCCCAACTTGGTATGTGTTCAAATGCTTTAGTTACTTGTTTTACATAAGACTGCTTAGAATAATGGCTTCTAAAAGTAAATTCCTACTTTTTTTTTTAAAGAAGATTATACTTCTATATCTAAGGGAATGTAAGAGCAAGATTTGCTTAAAAACTCCATCAAAACCTAAAAGATATGCAAGTTGCATCCCTTAGCACACTTCTAATAGAAAAACTGTTTTCAACCTTTTTTTTTTTTTAAAAAAAAGGGAAACAATTTGAAAAGATTGGTCCTCAGGTAGCATTTGTGTTTCTGACAATGTAAGGTTTGCTGCATTCCCTTCTCGCTCAAATACAGTTTATGATGTTATGGTGAGCAATTTTCAAAACTGAAAAGCTCCTGACTGCTTGTCCTTCATGCCAGATGTGACGTTTCAGATATGTTAAAGGCAAGACAAAAATGACTGCATTGTTTTCATGGCTTCAGCAAAAGAGTTTTAGCTGTACAGGTATTCTCAACACTTCAAAACCATTTGCATATTTTTGGCTAGAGGGCTGAGGATGTGGAGGAGCTGGATTAGAGTAATAAACCATTGTGCTCCAAGTTCCCAGTCAACAGTAAATTGTTTTAGAAAAAATGAAGTGCAGTAAAAGACTGTGTTCAAGAGAAATGTGTTTCAAGAGATTCTGCTTCAGAGTCTTTAGAAAAGATTAAAGGACTCTGCTCTCCGTGCTTTAAGGAGGAGATGTGTGTTTATGAATACTAACAGAGCTCTGGGTTCTGGGGGTGTACCTGGCTGCTCCTTATGCTCAGGCAGCAGGAATACGGAGTTGGAACTATTTTGCTTTTTCTGGAGGCCATAGCAGAGGTGATGTTTCTTCTGAGACCTGCAGTTTGCTTGAGCCTTGCTGAGGCTGCAGCAGTGCAGAATGACATCTTCGACATTGCAGTGAGAGAAAAGGGGTCCCTGCAGGTGGCTGGGACACTTTCAGAGTCCTGTGTGCCGCCTGTCCATGCAGCTGAGGAGGCCCACAAGTGTAGGGTGACACTTCTCACATCCAAAATGTTCCCAGAGTGTGTGTCAGCTCTTCTAGACCTGCTCCTGGATGTGTTGCCCCAAGGAAACAGCCAAGTGATGCCTCAATCTGGCCCCAGCATGGTCTCACAGCCGTGCCATGGTCAGTACAGATGTTGCTGCTGTGCCCAATTCCAATATTGTTTCAGAGGAGTCCTTAAAAAGAGAAGTGAATAGCTGTGGAAGAGGGAAATATTCTTTCTCAAAATTGCACAAAATTACTGAAAGGAAACATGCTGCCCCTGCAGTTTTTCTGTTCTGTCATTAAATTCTGCTTATTGCTTCCACATCACAGCACTGGGAAATCAGATCCCACATTTGGTGAAGAACAAGACACGGGCTGTAACAGCCCAGGGAGGCGACACTAAGAACAGTTCTCTCAATAGGCAATTTTCTTGCATATGTGTTGCATCTACAGAGGCATTCATTAACAAAACCCATCTCCTTATGGTTTCACAGCCATCCCTGGTATTTTTAGCACTGAGTGGTTGGTAAAAAAGTCCATAAAGGCTATTTTAGACTTCTGAAACTCGCAGTACCGTGCATCTGATATTTGTGAGGTAATGGCTGTAGCATAGCATTCTAACATATCTGAAGATTTCTCCTTTGGGTTTTAACTGTTTTTGCAATATGATAACTAAGCAATAAGGCCTGTAATGTCCATAATCCCAGGACATTGCTCCTTCAGGAGTGTATTACAGCATAGAACATAAGTGAGAGGAGTCGTGGGTAAATGCATGAGACCCTGAAGAAAACAGTCACATGAAAAGATTTAGTGAAAGGCAATTCCAAATGCCCTCTGATGTGGGGGCAAAGTATAAAAGTGCCCAAGCTGCATTTATTCGTTCTTGATTTAATAGACTAATTCCATTTTGTTTGCTAACAAATGGGATGGGATATTCAAAACACCAGCAGCAATTCTGACAGCTATTAACTTTTAGGCTCTGAAATAATTGCAGAGGTTCTAAGAATCATGACCTGAGGATATATGTATCTTTCCTGATTTGCTTTTACATGAACATTTATTACTAACAACCAAACATTTGCTTTTAAATTAGTCTTACAAGGAATTTTACAGGGTATTTGCTGTGGGAAGGTGTCATTACTACATTGACTGCAGTGTCAGTTATTTAATTCCATGATGGAAGTTTCTTAATTTTGTTTCCATTTGGTTTCTATAGAGTGCTTTGCCTTACACTAAGTGCACCTTGGCTTGTGTAAGCACAAAGTCAGAAAAATGAATATTAAATTTTTTTGGTGTATTTATTCATTCCCTTCAAGTGCTTTTCCATCAGCTCACACCTAATAAAGGTAATGAAGTTGGCTTAGATGGGCAACAGAACTCCATTCAATGCACTGACGTTTCAGATTCAAATCTTATTTTTAAGAAACTTGCTGCACAGTGATCACTTGAACATGAGTTTGCCTTGTTGAGTTCATTTTATGTTAATGCAGAGAATTCTTTCTGATTTTTAAAAATCCTGTATTATTGCTTTTTCTCATCTGAAGACAGTGCAGCCTTTCTTTCCTCACTATGATCCCTGATGTTGAACTGAGCAGGCTCTTATGTAAACAATTAGAAAAATCTGGGATTTTTGTTGTTGCAGCTGGAGCTTTTTGTTTTTCTGGTCAAATGTTTTTGCAGAGCAGATGTAACAATCAGCCTCTTGCTGCTTGGTTACCAGCACAGCCACCCCTGCAGGTCTCTAATCAGACAGCCAGGTTAGAATTTTAATGTGCATTTATAGACCTTTATACCACGAGGCTTGTTTTATACTGGAAATGAAAAACTGGTCCTTCTTGCCTTTACTGGTGCTGTGGCTCCCAAAGCTTTCTCTTTTATTTAGCCACTAATATATGTAAATTTAACAGATCCAGGGGGATTATGATAAAATCCTTGTGGGTCCTTCCTTCTCCTAGGGAATAAATAAACTCATGAATGTTTCACACTAAATAAACAAAAGTGCTGCTGATTGCAAATTGCTGAGCTGTCACAAATCCTGTTGGATCAGTGTGTTAAAAACATTGTGCCTAAAATTGTGAAGTAAATTAATGTGGGAACATTAATTGAAAAATCCAGGTGTTGTAATATCATGGAGCTTTTCATCCCAGTAACCTGAGTGGAATTCGGACGTATCCAGTCTTTTGAAAATCCATGCACTTGCATTCAAGTGTGTAAAAATAAGGTGTGTGGGTTGGGATAAGCACGAAGATTTGAAAAAGGTGGCTTAGGTTGCTTTGATATAAGGAAGAGGTTGTTCCCGTGGTTATGAATTTCATCACAAAGTTCTGCCCCTCTTTTCAGTATCTGCAAACATTCAAAATATACCACTTTGGGAGGAGCCACTGCTTGCTGTCCCTTGCTCCTCAAACCTGTGCTTGGATATAGAAGGTGGTGTAATCTACTTCAGTGAGGACATTGGAAAGCCTCAGAAAAGCAACACTTTTCTTGCTTGACCCTCATTGCTGTTGATATGTGAGGTCCAGCCAGCCTACTGCCCGTAGCTACTAGAATTATTCAGATCTTAGAAACTCGAACTGAAAGTTTGCCTTGGAAACCCAACTCTTCTGCTTTTTAAATAAATTATGAGCTGATTTGTTTATTTATTCACAGTGTTACCTCTTTTTAACAGTGTAATAGCTACTAGGAGTAACTTTGATCTTAGTAGCTATTTGGTTGCAAGATCTACTAGGTTTTTTTTTTTACTGACTATTCACAGTTATAAGAAAATTAGATGTACAGTGACTCTACTTAGTAAGAAATTATTCAACTTTAATGAAAGTGAAACGTTAGCTAGCTTTGATGAACTGCTACTGCATATTGCATGCTGTTTTGCCTCATAAATAAATCCTTTTGCATTCATAGTTGTAAGTGAAAATTTCTGAAATACATATTCAGATAATTAACAATTAAAGATTTCTTTTTTCATTTCTTCTCCTTAACAATATTTTAAACAAGAAGCCCTTAGCAAAAGGAGATAAACATCAGTGCGCTAAGCCTGTAAAAGCTCATGAACTTTTAGTTTTATCTGCTACGAAAAAAGCAAGTCCAGATAAGGATTAAGTAGAGGACTTGGTCCAAATCCCACTGAGGTCCCTAGAAACACCTTTACAGAGAGCAGTGGATTTGAATCAAATCTCTGCACGTCTGCATTAAAGTTTTAGGCTTCATCCTGTCAGCATGGCATTCCGATATATTCCAAACAAAATCTGCAGTGGCAGTGAAATGACCTCTAAAGCTATTCTGTTTTCATAAATCTATTTTTTACTCAAGAAAATTCTATGCCCTTCACAAAGATGGATGTTGGAGGCAGGCACAAATTTTGCGGACGATCATTCCACTCTTGAATTTCCCCAAACCAAATTTGTTTCATAAACTTCTCATCGCCTCATACAGTGATTTTTACCTTGGGCTTGAAAGATTAATTTTTACATATATTTGCTCTAAGGTCTATATATGACCATGGGATTCCACCATAATTTTCCCTTTTTTTTGGTTCTTCACTGAAAAGTTGCACATTGGATACAAGATTCCTACAGAATTTGTAGGAATTCCTGCATCCCTCTCATAGCACGGGTCATCGCTCACTCTGAGTTTCATCGGTAGATCCTCAAGCGAGATGGGATGATAGCGTGTGGCAGTGGAACATTCTTGTATTTGGTAAACAGTGATGTCTTATGTTAGATTACTATAGGCTCTTCCAACAATACTTGGGAAGATGCTATAAAATTGGTAATTCACCCTACGAGATTAATTTTGTGCCTATTGGTTGGAATTATTTTTATCTAGTGTGTGTATTGGTGCAGTGCTTCCTCCATATGGATTTGAATTGATGTCCTAAAAACAGAAAATGAGAAGCAGAGGGTAAGATGTCGGTGTTATTGCTTCTATATCATGGACATATCTGAAAATCATTCAAAATTTGTGAAGAAAATGGATTAATTAAGTGGTTATTTTTACCACATAACGTGTGATCTTCGGTATTAGGGCATTATTCAAAGTAAAACGAATGTGAGGAAACTGGAAGACCCAGAGCTTTAAAACTAGATTAGAAGATCTGGATGATTCTATTTGTTCTGTTCCACTTACAAAATTTTATTTATCATGAACCAGATCTGATTTTCTTACACTCTTGTCAGTGTGCTGACACGTGCCTTGGAAGGCTTTGATAGAATCCAGGTATAAAGTTCTGTGCTGCGCTTGGTCAAGACTCAGCAGCGAAACATCAGCACAGCAGCAGCTGTTCAGCAGCAGCTGTAGGACATCTTTGTGCATTTTAGTGCCCGCCTCTTGCTGCCTGTACAAAGGTTAATGTATGTAATATGGAGATCAACGGCCCAGTGAGTTATACCCTTTGTGAAACGGTGTAAGGAAGCCTAACAGGGAGATTAAGTTTAACTTCACAGAGATCCAACAAGAAACATGAAATTTCAGAGGTCTCACTGCTTTGGCTGGCTGAGAAAGCAAAACTGTGTGGGTTAAAATCCTGCTGTGCTGTGTAAGAGTTGCAGATTCTGCCTAACAAGCTAAACCAGCCAGAAACCCACCTGAGCAGCCTTGCAGGGAAAGGCTTTTGTTCAGTTCAGACCTACCACTCCTGAACCCCAATCTACTGTACCAGCATGCGGAAGATTGATGCAAATCCTTGTGAATGTTGGTATATTTGACTGATAACAAGCGCATTCAGACTGTGGCAGTCTTCTATTTCTGCTGCACATCCTTTTTATATGTCGGTTGTCCTTTGTAAACGTCTTTTGCTTTCCTGCTAAGTAGGGTGCCTGTTCTCCTGTTGCAAATCAAGTTGACTTGACTGAAGTACTGCTGCACTCCCTATAATATTAGCCGTTATTTTGTCTTCTCTGCTGCCGCCTTTTCCCTAGAACTGTTTTCTTGGTGTGTAATTAGTATTTTTCTAGATTAATCAAGCAGTTATACTTTGCTGTGGTACTGTTTGAGAGCAGGCTTTTGATGTGAGTGAGTTGTGTGTATGAATTATTGAAGAGAATTTCACTTGGTTACTTTGCCAGTGTGATTTGTAATGATGCTGCCTTTAACAGGGGTTTCACTTTTGCAGCCTGAGTTGGTTTTGCTGTGCTGTAATCAATGCAAACTGAGCAATAAAGGCAGAACGTCATATCTCATTTCAAAGTAAGTCCTTAATAAAAAGTATGTGAGTCTTCCAGCTCTCAAGAGCATCTGAACATCCAGTTTTGTTTTTTCTTAAGGAGTCAAAATAAATTTGGCTTTAAATTATTTTTTTTTCCTGGGAATAATATTTGCTAAGTAATATAAGTAGTGTCTATGAGATTCATTTTTTCCTGTGAGGAAAGGATATTTTTCCTTTTAGAGGGATATTGTCAAATTGAATTTATATTCTGCCTCTCAGTATTTTGAATGTGAAAAGCAACAGTTGGGAATGTAACACCAGTGTGAATCTAGAGTAGGCCTCTCCCTCTTTTTGAGATGTTCTCAAAGTAGATAAGCAATATGTGAGTGTTTGAGGAGAACTTAAAATGGAGCTTCCAGACTCTTGCTTTTGGAAATTGTTTTTTACCTGGAGAGGGTGATAAATATATGTTGGCGGTTTTCAAAGAGTATGTTGTGACTGTAAACCCACTGGCTCAAGATTCAGCTTAGCTCTGAATGTTGTGGGGTTTTGGATGTCTCTGTTAATTAGCAAGAAAAAAGACAGATCTGTGGAAATACCATATACTTGAGGAGACAAGAGCAAGAGCTACCCTGAGATGCATTCTGAAAATGTACTGTGATACAGATCTCCTTCTCTGACCTGCCGTGCGAAGTCTTAAACATCATTTTGCACCACAGTTGTTTAAACATTCCCTTAAAAGCAAATAAAATGAAATGCTGAAGTGAGCTGATTGTGGTCAGGTTATCTTTTTGTCGGTTCCTTGATTGTTCTTCATATCAGTGTTACATTTTTCAACGGTAATTTATCTCTTGTTTTTCTACTTAGTCTGTTAGGATTGTTCTGCTACTGCATATAATGGAATGGGGACTTACTTTGGACTCTGAACTTACTTTTGCATAGAGAGAACAAATTTAGGACTGACATTTTACCAAGACTAAAATTGCACCAAGTAATGAAGCCCAACTGAAATGTGTCTCAGCTTCTGACTGATTTACACCTGCAACTCAATGCTGTTTAATTAGGAGCAGAAGTGTCTGGAACTGCACCTGTGTGTGAATTACAGATGCAGATACGTGTTTGCCTGCAGAAGAGGAGGCAAACTGCTGAAATTACAGCATTTTAGCTCTGAGGCATACAGAGTGATGATATCTGGAGGATGTTTGGATTGCTCTTCCCAGTTCTCAAAGCAAAATATTTTACATTTATGAGCTTTGTGTGCTTCAAACTGGATTAAGATCCTGAATGGATACTTGTCCTTTAGAAAATGTGAACAACACTTTCACTTTTTTGTGTGGAGCAGGATATGTAGCAATGCCTTGTCTCCAGCTGGTGTTACGTCCCCCTTTGCACATGTTCAGCCTGCACAAGCACAAAATCCAGATGATTTCCAGAAGATCAGATCAGACCATGAATGCTCCCATCTGGTCTCATACTCCAAAATCTCTCTTTCCCCATTAATATCTTGGGTCTGTCCTTTAGCTTTTCTGTCACAGTTTTGCCTTTTTCCAATCGGTCCACTTTTTCTCTTGAAACGCTGTTTTCAGCTTCTGTTACATGCAGATCCTTTTCCAGAGTCTCTTACACAGAGTATACTCAAGCTATTGATACGAGCAGCAAAATGAGAAGCAGCTCTTCCATGGGCACTAGAATGAAAATGCTTGACTGCCTGCATAGCTTTGGTCAAAAAGTGAAATCCTTATACCATAATAAATTCTCACAATAGTTATGAGGGCAAAAATCAAGCAAATATAGCTAATTTGATTCCAAATAATAACTCAGAGTAAACTAAGACTTAATTTTGTTTTTTTTTTCTTTTAATTGCAGAGGAAAACTCCAATTTAGCAATCTGATCTTTCAGATTCCTTTATAAAAATCTGGATTCAGTGACTATCTCTGACTGTTTCTAACACATGGCTTGATGTGATTGAAGGTTGGCAATATGATAATTTTGAACAGACTTAGAAAACAAATGGAAAATGTACAAATACTGTGCAGGTTGAAATGTGTAATGATGTTTTTTACTGTCGACTTTTGAGTCAGTGTCTCTTAGTAAGTGAATGACATGGTAAATGTCGATTCCATGGTGGCACTGTCTATGCACTTCTTAGTGCACCCAACAGGAATTTTTCATTTCATGCATCATTTATAATTTGCTGCAAGGATTGAGAAGTCTCTCTCTATGTGTGTGCATATATAAATATACATCTCTTTTTTTAAGAGGAAGAAAATATGCCTTGTCAGCCTTCTCTAGGCTGGCAGACTTTTCCTGTCTGTAAAATTTGGTGGCATAAATTGTATCAATGCAAGTTTCTACACGCATTATCTCTGGATATCTACTTATCTCTGGAGGAGATGGGAAAGAACAGTAAAGTAGTTGATGAAATTTAGGCAGTTAATTATGAGATGTGTTAGAGCATTTCAGTAATATCCCATCTGTTGCCCAACTGCATCCAGAATTAATTCAGGCCGGAAAATGGAGAAGCCTTGAGAAAATTGAGATGGTGAGGACTGACACTGTTAACAAGGGCGTCCCTGTCTCTAGGGGGTTTTCATTTGGTTCCTTTTTGGAAGGACTAATTAGACCATCTCTGCCGTTGATATTTCAAAGAAGTTAGGTGGTGGGCTCTTTCTGATGATGCTTTAGTTTATTAAATCACTGAAGTTTCAAGCTTGCTTGTTTGCTTGCATTCTGTTCAAATCATATGAAAAAGTGTCTCTTTGATCTATCTTTTATTGTGGCTGTTTCTGTAATTCTTTAGACGTGTTGATACACTGCAGGGGATTTTATCATTATTTGTGTATTTGATAGGTAAACATGATAGATTTTTATATTTCTAAGTAGGCTTTTCCAGGGGAATACAATTAATATGGGGAAAAAAGACCAAATGACAAAAAATGGTGCTATATTCTCATTTAGGCTCCCCAGAATGTTAATTGAAAACTCCTTTTAAACCTACATGGAAGGAAAAGAAAAGTTGACTATATGCAAGAAAAGGCTTTGATCAGACAAAAAGACAAAGAAAAGTCCTCAGGCATCTCGAAAACCCACCTGGAAACTGGGAACTCCACAGAAACTGCAGCACACAGAATCACCTTCTCTCCATCAAACCCTTCCTACCAGTCCAAGTATTGAGGGAGTGTGCAGCCATAAGCACAGCTTTTCTGTGGGCAAACAAGTTTCTTTTTGCCAGTAGTAACATATGAGCCTACACTTACCCATCCCGAAATTCTTTTTATCTTCACTTTTAATACGACAGAAGAAATATATAGATAACACATTCTGATCACTTATACTTCATTATGGCTTTTGTTGAATGACAAAGATAACTCATTTAATGCATTTTACTCTCAAAAGAAAGTGTACTGTAATCAATATTTCAGATGTTTCAAAGTTAGGAGAGCTAAGATTCTTGTTTAGAAAACATGAGGCAGTATTGAAGAAATTAAATTAAATTGCTCAGCGATTTAGCTTTTTTTATAATGGCAGCAGAACAACTCAGGCTTTAAAAGGTTCCATAAAGAGTGCTATGTTTTTCCAGCACGATTATAATTAAGGTTGATGGATTGCTAGGGAGGAAAAGAATAGTGAATTTTCTGCATAATTTTTAGAGTTTGGATAGAAACTGAAAAACATTTAAACACCTACAGATGGACAAAGCAGGCCAGGCAGCTCTTTTTCCACTACATAAATCCTTCTTGACCTTTGGAAAAAAAATAAATAATCTTCTAAGAATTTTTTAATGTTACTTTTCTCTGAACTTGAGATTGAGCCATCCATTTGCTTTAGCACACCTGTGGCCTCTGGTATTGCCACGTGCTTGAGCGGGCTGTGTTTGAGGTTTTTTCTGTATCCTCAGTGCTGGCTGGCAAGGGAAGCCTCCTGAGCTGTTGTCATGGCAGTGCTGGAGAGATGTGGCTTTGGAGAACTGGCAGTAAAACTTCATTGTTGCTCACCACCATGTTTTTATTGGAAATTTCCCTAGTCAGGGGTAATTTTCAAGTGTGATCCCTCCACTGTTGTTTTGCGGTTATAAAGGAAAGTCAAGGTGTCAAAAGAGCATATTCCAAAACTCTGCCTAAATATAAAGGGCAGTTTTTGTAGTGCCCCAAATTTACTCAAAGTTTGTATGGATTTAGGGCAATTCCCCAGGATTCGCAGACGTTCTCGGAAGAGAAATATTTGGCCTTCAGAACCTGCAGAAGGCAGGGAGAATTACTACACACACACACAGCAGTGTGTTTTGTGTTTGAGCTTAGTGTATTTAGCTGGAACAAAACTACTTCTGGTGTGCAATTTAACTGTGTGCATTCTAAAGCATTTTGCTCTAGTTTCTGATGAGTCCTCAGGAGCAAGCAGTCTGACATTTGTGATATTTAGCACGTCTGGGAAGTTCTTTGTTTCCCCAAGTGATTTTCAGCTTGTTCTGAGGTGTTAGCCTCATATTCATGGCCAGGGCTCTCCTTGAAGAAGGGGAAAACTCATATTTTCCCCTTAATAAAGAGTCTTCCCCCCCCCCCCTTCATTTTTCAGTAGTAAAAATGGCATTGTATAAGGCTTTAGAGTTAGATTTGTAGGAAGAGACATTTATGTGATCTGGTATGTCTGCAGTGCTAGTACAAGACTCTGAAGAGGGATATAAATAAAATATGTATAAACCTGCAGCATTTTAGTTTTTATGAATTATTCTATTCCATTGTGCTTAGTTTTGTTAGGAACATTACAGATGAGAGAACCATAGAATTACATGACTAAAGTACCTAAAAATGATGTATCACAGTGGATGGGAAGAGAAACACCTCGTGGACACTTCCAGTTAGCGAGTAGGAACTGAAGTCAGGTATTGCTGGCTGTGTAGAACTACCAGGTATTTTCACTGTTCTCTCTGCAATGATAAAGTCAGTTCTGACTTCACAAAAATGCAGATCTTGATTTGGATGATTGACAGGGAATATTCATTGTCGTATTCCACAATTAAACCTGCTGAGAGTGGAAAGAGCTACAAGAGTGGAAGATTTTATTCATTATCTATTGCCTGTTCCTCGAATGAATGAAAGCGTTGCTGTGTTTTAGCAATGTGACTATTTTAATTCATATGAGGTGAGAGTGCTCTTCTATTTTGAAAAATTCATAAATCAAATTATGTGCATATTAAACAACTTTTAATAGCATTGACATCAGTGCAATTCATCATCTCCGAGTTCCATATGTGCCAATTCATCAAAACAACAATCTTGTCAGGTGCTGTCCTAATAAATAATTATTTCTGCATCCAGTCCTTCTGAAGGGCTTGTGAGGTACCTTGCTGATTCATTAGTACTAATGTTGGGTTAAGCCTGTTGTGATCTTTGACAGAATTGTAGTTCATCTGGGTGATTTCTAATTTGTTTTTTTTGTTTTGTAACCTTCACTACAGCAAAATTTACACATTTTATTTCATTTATTTTGACCAAATGAAAGGGAATTATTACTTGTAGGAACATCTTGGGGGCAACTTGTAAGGATAAATACCATGGTATTTATCGGTGAACTCCTTTGCTTATAGAAAATATTTGATAGTCATTTTTGGAAACATAGTTCAAAATTTTACTTACATTCCTAGGTCAGCAGCAGAGGATTTAGGCATTGGAGGTTCAAGTCTTAATGTCACTTTGAGACAAGACACTTAAAATGCTGGGTAAAAAAACCTTTATAGAATGGGTTGGGTTGGAAGGGACGTTAAATATCATCTCATTCCAACCCCTGTTGGAATGGGGGTTGTTTATGCTGACACACCTTTTTCATGAAATATATTTTTTCCAGTGGGAAAAGATACTAAACTACTCTGATCACCTCTGCATAACGTGCTTTCAAATGGTGGTTTGGCAAATAAATAAAATATAAAAGAGATAGTCTGCTCCTTGTGAATTGGAATTAATTGGGCAAGCTAAGTATTTACTTGTAGTTAGTGCTTCAGTAAATTGAAGCATGGAGATATATTATGTGCTTGAGAGTACTCATCGAACTGCAAGTGATACCTTCAAATCCTGAAGAGCTGTGTGAGAGTGAACCATGTCCGTGTAATGTATAGAACTACTCAAACAAGAGATTTTTTTTTTATTAATTTGTACTCTTAAATAGTTGCAATAATCTGAGTATTTGAAACAAATAGAACATCTGGCTTTATACTTTTGAACAAAATAAAAATGCTTCCTTTCTATTCTGAATATTTTAAAGCTTATTTCTTCTACAAGAGCACTAAAAGGAAATTCAGATAGGGAAGTCGTGCTTCATTTCATAAAACAAGTATTTTATTTTTGAAGTATTGGAAAATGTGCCTGTGTCTCCTTTTGTTTCTAAGCTTTGGGAATTTGACTGGAATTCCTGAAAGATGTTAGTGTTGCCAAAAATGCATTTCCCTGAGGCGAACAGAGAGGAATCCTTGCTCAGCCTTCGTGCACTATTGGTACTGATGGCACTGCATCAGATTTTGGGTTGGTCCTTTGCAAGCACACTGTGCATCAAGCCTGTTTCTGTCAATGGTTTTATGCCTCTAGGTGAACAATTAGCAATTAATGGACTCATTTGGCACAGGACAGCCATTAACCAGCTTTTATTTGTTCTGCTGGAAGCACGGGGGTGTTCAGGGAGTGATGCTGTGGGTGCTTGGAAGGGGCAGCTCCCTGCAGCCTCCCAGCTCCTGTTCCTCTCCTCAATCCTCTGTTTATCCCTGGCCCCTGGTCCTCTCATTCCTCTGCTTATCCATGGCCCCTGTTCCTCTCCTCACCCCTCTGTTTATCCACAGCCCTGCATTCGGGAGCAAAATCAGATATCCTGCAGTAATTGAGAAAACGCTGCAGAATGCACGGCAGCACACAGGCAATTAAAACTATCTCCATCAAATTGCAGGTGACATTTTCATGAGCTCAACAGCTTCTGGGCTTTGATTAGGAAATGACTACTGGGAAGAAAAAAAAAGGTCATGCAGTCTATAGTTCTACAGATGTGGCACTTTTTAGTGTGGGTTTTTTTTTTTTTTTTTTTACACCCCCCTAGAAGCTATAGGGGA
>VZRN01001317.1:2810265-3133954 GCA_013397935.1 Dasyornis broadbenti | reverse complement strand
ATAGCAGTCATATGGCAGCTAACAAAGCTTTCGTCATTTAGGACATTATTTGAATACATGGTGGGATACTTCTACTGGCATCCGGTGAAGATTTTGTTGTGGGGTTGTCTAGACTAAATTAATGAAAGTAGATTTTTATGGACACTACATAAAGTGAACATTATGTAAAGTATTTACCTGAAAAAGCTGTAAAATTTTGTATTTGTAGTTCCTACCTCAGTTTTACTGAACTTTGATTTAATGCATGTAAAGTATAGCTAATCTAGAATATAAAAACAATATAAGCATAAATAAGTTGAGACGGGTACAAATGGATCATTTCTCTGTAGCTTTGTGTGCATTTGTTAAAATCAGACTTGGGGATCACCCATCACATTGATCAATAACGTAGAAGTGTGATATTTTTCATTAGCTGCATCTTTATAGAACTGGAAGCTTTTTCTTCTTCCTCATCCAAATTCTGATTTAAGATTTGCCATGAGTAGCTCACGGGGACAGCTGTCACGAAGTTCTGAACACAAGAGTATTGTTTCATTACCCTTCCAGTTAAGAAATATTCCATCTCAAAGCCCTCTGCATCTACTAATTATTCAGCACATCTCTGGGCAGCAGTTTAGCACCGATCCCACTTCACATCTGAGGTAACAGACCCTGCTCAGATCTCAACTCTGAGATGCTCAGCAGCAATTCAAGTCAGCTCCTGTGTGATTCTTCCCACCACAGGGGAGACAGCTGCTGTGCTGCCTCCCAAAGCCAAAAATTAAATCAGGATAGGGATTTGAACTTCGGGCTCCTGCAAATGCTGATTCTGTTCTCCAGCTCCTTGGCTATTCTGGTCTGGCACACACTCATAGAAGCTGCTCTAATTCAAATAAATAATTAAATATTAATTAGAGCAGAGGCAGGCAGCCACAGCCATGCAGTTTGGTGTGAATAAATCCACATTTTCTTGTTAAGAAAATGTATTCCAAGTAGGAAGCTCGCTCTTGAATTAAAAAGCAGTCTGATTACCTAAATATAAATTAAAACCTGTATGAAATCTCTAAAAAAGACCAGAGACAAATAAAACAAGAGGAAAACAGTATTTGCAGTTCATTTTTGATCAGCTGTAAAGCACCTTACATTGGTTTCAGCGTTCTGCGTTCCTGATGTAAATTTACAAAATCATAGAGAAGGCAGTTTGAGGGACAGCAGAATGCATGAGAACCCACTGAAAAGGGAAACAGCTGAGGAGAACATTGGAGGAATAATTTGTGACTTCTGTAGCCCTTGTATGGTCTTTAAGCAAGTTCTGTTGACTGCTTTTGGTAGCTGACAGCTTGAAGAAAGAGCAAATGAGAAAACAGATTTCTAGAAAAAAGGCAGCAGAAAGTATTTCTTTAAAAGAAATTACTTATTTAATCAAACAAATCTATTTTGATGTATTTTGCTTGGATTTTTGTTTTACTGTTTTCTCGTTGTGTTCCAAAAGAATGTGAGCTATTCTACAGTATTAGGTTTTGCAGGAACCTTGGCTTCAGTTTTGTCTAGAGAGGGAGCTCCAGAGAACATCCAGTCCAGGCTCCATTTCTGACAGCTGAGTGCTCTCTGAGCAGGAGGAGGATGATGAGTGCTCCCAGAGCTTCCGACTGAGCAGTAGTAGAGCTATCATTGGTGATATTCTGCCATCTACTCCTTGTAAAACACCCATTCATCATTTTCATGGGGAAAACGAAGACTGATTTATTTTCCATTTTGCAAACAGTCTTAGAGCTTTCACCCTCTTCTCTTTTGATGTCTTAAAAATGGGAGAGTTTTGGGATTTTGTTTGACACTGGTTTTCATCTAGCAAGCCAAGGAAACTCTTACTTAAAAAATACAAATGGATATAATTAAATGAAACACAAAACATTGAAACCAAACAATCCACATGAGGCAGCATTAGATTTTTATTTTTTCCTAATTTCAACCTATGAAATATTTTTAACATTTTATGTTTTCTCTCCACTCTTAGATGGAGGAGTGAGGGGGACAAGAAACTTAAAACTTTCCAAAGTCAAGTAGTTTTCTGCTTATTTCAGAAGAGTAAGAGCTCCTTATTTGCTGATTAATTCAGCTGTGGGAGCAGCCCAGGGTTCATCTCCTGTAGCTTTGAACCAAATTGTCCATTTGAAGTACTTAGAGAGAGTGTTCTGGGATACTGAGCACTGATTTGCAGCCCTGGTGAAGTGTTTGAGGTCAGATGGGGCTGGTGTAGCCTCTCCTTATCCTCCTCCTTGGCCACACAGAGCAGCGGGGATGGAGGCAGCGCTTTCAAGTGCAGCCTGGGTGATACCAAACTGTCAAGGATGAGACATCGAGACAGGAGTTGAACTCGCTGGGGGAATGAGGAGGCTGGGCCGTTTCACTGTTATTAGATTTCTTGGTTGATCTGCAGCACAACCGAAACGCTACAGTTTGTTTGCTTATTAATCCTGTGTACTTATAAGCTTACTTAAACTTCTGTGCATATCATGAAGTATTTCTCCAAAATACTGCATGTGCTTAAAGCAGATGAGTTCTCAGACCTTTTAAACCATGGTGCCAGAGCAATGCTCCATTTGCATGCTAAGCTAACTGAAAACGGAAATAATTCTCCGTGTGGCTGGCTCAACAATCCCAAGTTGTTTTACACCCCACTCAAAAAAGAGAGATTATTGACTCGTGAGGTTGCAGAAATCTCAGAGAAGATGCCTGTGTAAGAAAGTGTAACTTATCACAAAGGCTGCATATTTCTCCTCCTTGAATGCAAACAAACATTCATGTTCTTCTGTGTATCACTGCTGTATAACTTCTAAAATGCCAGATAATGTGTTTTTTTTTTCCCAACATATCATTAAGCATTTCCATTAGAGCTGGGCAAGCAGGAGAAACCGTGGTACTTTGTGCATTAATTTAACACTAAATTTTAAAAGTCCTATATGTACCTGGCTGACACTAAAAACACAGATTTGGAATGGTTTATGAAAACAAATAGTGATAGTGTGGGTGTTTATAAACCTTCTCCTTCCTGGAGATTATGAAATTTCATTTACTGCTTTTGCTTTATGTTAACTTTGCAAACTTTGTTTTAATTTTTCTCATTCCTGCTGTCTCTTTCGTACAGGTAGCAATTCTTTTTACTCTATATTTTCCCATTAAAAAGCCCCCAAAACCCCCCCCCCCCCCCCCCAAAAAAAAAAACAACAACAAAAAAAAAACAAAAAACCAACTTCAATGTGTTTGTTTCTGGCCAAATCCCTTTTTTTCCCGGGATCTGGCAAAACATCTTGTCTCATTGTACAGCTTCTGTGATGAAGGTCTCAGCACCTCTGATTCAGCTCATAGTCCTCTCTGAATAAATTTTATAAGAGAATCTGACCATTTCAGCTTTAGAGTTCAGTAGATCTGGGTGTCATACTTTATCTTGGTGTTGTAAAATAACCTGGAGCAAACATGCATAATCTGGAAAGTAGCTTGGAGCTAGTCCAGAGGCAAACAGCGAAATCTGGGCCTATTCTTTCTGAGGACTGGTTTGTTTGCAAGCTCTTTGGTCCAATTTTCATTGTCCACCAATATGATAACCACTGATTTGTGGGGTTTATCCCAGAAAATGACAGTTTGGGGTTTTTTCCCTTCTATTTGTGCAAGAGGATATCATAATTTCATAGATTTAATACACCAAGTGTTCAGCTCACTCCCCTGAGTGTGATATAATAATCCACCAAGACAAACAGGGATGTTCACCTCTGGGCAAATGCTCCATCATTTATCCCATGGTGCCAGCCTCTCTGCAGTGATATAATCATTTAATAGCTGCTGTCTTCAAGCAGGTAGGCTTTTAACAGTCCATGGGTTGCTGGCATGAATTTGGCATTTTTATTTCATTTATAGTTTCATCCTCCATGATTGGTCTTATCAACCCCTTGTCCTGTGGAGAGAAGAGAAATCTCTTCAGCTGAAGCTTTGATGGTCTTATTTGTCCAAATCTGCACTTCTGTCAGACTCTTGGCTGCAGCTCTGTATTTCATATGTGAGGCTGTTATGATCCATTTAAATGCCTATGGGGATCTCAACAAGCTTTTTGAAAAGATTAATGACTTAGCTGTGGTTTTTATGATAGTGTTTCCAGAGAAATGCCTGCATACCTAATAAGGGTATTTCTACAAGCCAAAATTTGCATTGCTCACCATAAAAGATAAATAGATAGACTTTAACTACAAAACATCTGAAGGTTTACTGCCCATTTTTATCTTTTGGAGGTCACTTTTGCAGAAGAAAAGGTAGACAAGTTAGGGAAATAAGAAATGCAACAGCTTTTAAATGACAGCAGAGGAAGGATAGGGATGTGAGGAATTCAGTATTTTTGAATCTTGTACCATATGGATATACCTCTGTAAGGCTGTTGTTGCCTACAGTCATGTTTTTATTTGGACATGACTCTTAATAGGAGTAATTTAAATTAGTGTTCGAGCTTGCATAACATTTACTCAAGATTTATGTGAGTGGTTATAAAAAGATTAACTGAATCATTAGCTAAATTGCGTTTCCTAATGAAATCACCAAACAGCAGGCTGGAAGGAGAGGTTATGTTTGTACTTTTGTTACACCCTTGACCTAGCTGAGTACAAGTTTTAAAGTGCATTTGAAACTTCTGTGTTATACCTCTTGATGAGCGTTAGTTAAGCATTTATCAACCACCAGGAATTATCCACATGCCACAACTATTTTTGGCTAAAATTTGACCAACATCTGTTCTGATTTTCAAAATGTGAAGTGTTTGCCTGGCATAAATCTTTATTTATTGTAAAGTCAAGTGACCTAGTGTGACAAAACCTTCCTTTCTGAGTAGTATTTTATAAATAAGATCGCACTTCTGGTCCTTACTTTCTCTAGATTTATCTCTTTTGTGTTACATATTATGAAAGCCAATCATTTAAATGAGATTTTTTCAAATTGTGGTGAGTAAGCTTAATAGGTAGTTTCTATTCTAGCACTTCTTTTAACACATTCTACAGGTGTATTCCTGTAGGACTAGTAGACAAATGTGAAAGTAGAAAACTGAAAATTTAACATAAAAGGAAACTTATAAGGGAAAAATAATAATTTTAGACATTGTCATCAGGTATTGCCATCACCTTAAGTCTATGAAAATGCTAGTAAAATCTCTCCTCCTAAATGAATGTGTTAGAAAAAATGCCTGCACTTGCAAGTAAGTGCAGAAGAAGCAATCCTGATTATTCAGATGTAAGCAAGAGCAGAACAGATGCATGATTCTGTGGCATACATTGTTTTTTTTCCTAAACAGACATTTAATTTTATAAAATATATAGGGACTTCTATTATAATCTCCTTGTTGCTTCATAAGAAAAATGGAGAAATGATAATATTAGCAATTGAAGACATCTTCCAATATTTGCAGAGTAAATCTGTTTGGAACAGAACACATTGTTTGACTCTAGATGCTATACATCTGTTGTTTGATTTGCTGTTAAAAAAATTAGATGGTACAGAGAAGAGAATTTTGATGACAGGCTCTCTGGTGATGTTGCAAGCCACTTTTTACAAATGCTGACTGTGCCTGGGTTAAGAGTTTGTCAGAGGATGAACAAACAGGAAGATGGATCTGCCTGGAGCAGTGAGGAGCAGTGGAGTTCTGTTTACAACCTGCTCCAGTTCATGGGCAGCAAACATCTGCACAGCCATGCAGTTTGCCCAGGGCACCCTTCTGCAAGGCCAGAGTGTTATTCGGTGTGGAAATCATACCAGAGCCTCCTCAGAGCACTTGCTAAGTGTCACACGTTATCGCATTTGCGCTGCGCAGGGACCCTGCAGACCTGGACACCACCAGCACCAAGAAAGGGGCTTTAATCCTATCGGGGATTCTCCAGCCTCTTTCCCACCGATTGGATGTGTTGTTTGGTACCGTGTGCTGGGAATTTACTGGCAGTTGTCCTGCTGCAAACAAGGAATTTTGCTAAGTTCTGTGAAAAGCAGAGTTCCTTTCTTCTGACACCTGTCGGGGAACTTCTCTGAAGGCCCCTGACCTGAGAATTTTCATATAAATTGTCTTTGTGGCAAAGCAGTTGATGCTTCCATGTAGAGCTGATTTTTCAAGGCAGATATTGTCTTATTTTAGTCTATAGTAGGGCTCATTTTAGGATGGCCAGGGTTTCCTTTTGTTTTATATGTGGCTGTATGCACATAATTTTCTAATTAGGGTTCTTAGCATAGTTTTTAATCGGAATGCTAAATTGAATGAAGTAAAAAACTGTTATTCATCAAGATGATGCCAAGGTCACGCAAACTTGATTGTACCGCTGGTTATGTGAGTTTTACATTGGGCTACATTTCCGGTTATTTGTAATTTTGTCTAGAGAATTTCTCTGCTGACGCACAGTGTAAATTTACAGAAGCAAAAGGACGAGGGCACAGATTCACTCCTCAGAGTCTGCAGAGTAAATTAAGAGTATTTGGTGTTGAACCTTTTGCATTATTTGCCTTTTTTGGGTGGGAGGACAAATCAAAGAGTAAACCTGTTTTCTTATCCTTACACTTTAAGGTTAGTTGTGTGTTTCTCCTTCAGGGTTACCATGGTGATGAGTAATGCTAAGGCCTAGCCAGGCAGGTACTGCATTAGGCTAAAATCATTTATCCTTCTTTTCATCTGCAAAATGCTTGGCCAGGAGATGAATGGCATCGTTTAGAGCACTCACCCCTCTGACTGGCTGCTGTAAGCTCAGCCCCAAGAGTTCACGTTTAAACGTGAGTAGAACTTTGGCAGGCCTAAGCTTCACTGCAAAAGGAGACTGGCATTCAAGATATATCTAAAATGATAAATATATCGCTGGAATCAATAATTAAATTCCAGAGCAGCAGCAACAAAAGCCCCAGGTCGACCCCATCTGCTCAGAAAGAAACGGAGCGGGGAGGATATGCAGGCAGAGGAGATGGAATGATCTCTGGTTTTGGTGATTTGGAAACTGTTACTTACTTCAATGGCTCATTAGCTCGGCAAGGCAGGGCTCTCCTGGCTTCATAGGCTTTAGTGCTCGCTCTGACTCTGATGAAGTTGCCCTGTTGTGTTGTTGGGCTCAGGTGTCTCTCCTCAGCTTTCTCTGATCCACTCCCTGTTTTGTGCAATGCTCCTGATCTGCCACAGAGAAACCACAGCCCCACACTCCTATGAAGAGCAGTCTTAGGTTTTAAAAATTTTAATTTTTAAATTTTTAATTTTTATTTTTTAATTTCTTCTCTCACACTGTGCTTCAGGGCAGTCATTTCTCTCTTCATCAGGCAGGTGCTTGTCCATCCTGGTCTCAAATACCATCAGATGAGACCTACAGCAACCTTACAGCTCCAGGCTGGAATTTACTCTTCCTGTTTTGACTTCCTCTTTGAATATAACTATTAATTTAACTTAATGTGTACATATGTTATTAATACCAGTTTTCATTTCTATCAAGTTAGAGTATATAATGTGGTCCTTCCAGCACCCTCATCTCTGCCCACCCCCACAAATAAAAAATTAGTAGTTAATATTTTAATTTTACTCTCAAACTGTGAGGTTTGTAAATTCGTAGAGTATGGGATTCTTTATTTAATAGTTGAAAAACTAGATATATATGTTCCTCTTAAGCAAAAATTGAAAAATACTGTCTTTTGGTCTCCTTCCTAAGTTTGTTTATTTATGGCAGATGCAGTTAATGGATATTTCTAATGCCTTTTATGCAGTAAGTAGATTACCTAATGCCAGCTATTTAATTTCCAATATCTCACATTTTCTTAGGCTCATCAACATATTTTTACATTAATTATTTAACTGCCATTTTCAATCTTTTCAGTCAGGCACACTTGTGCCTACTCAGGGCACAATTAGTCACTGCATTATTATAGAATTAAACCAGTTTAAATGAATAAAAAGAAATTTGCACATTTTGAACACAGCTACATTTTGTTCTGAATATTTTTAGCCTGAAGATTGGCTTTCAATTTCACATTAGGACATTTTCATGTTTCAAAATGAGATAGCCAAGGCTTATGCCTTGTTGTTTTCTTATTTTAGATCCTGAATTGCTTTTAAATACTATACTTCCACTTGAATATTGATCCCCCTTCTCATCTACCATTAGCAAAAAGACAAAAGACCAAATAAAACAACTCTTAAGTACTGTTGAAGGAGGTAATAAATCAATTTGTATACACAAATGGAATGTATCCGCTGCCCTTGTCCCCACTGCAAGCACAAAATACATAACTAATGCTTTTTTCTATAAATGCCAATTCATACCTATTCTGAGTCACAATGGGTGGTGGGCTACAACCACCAATTACCCAAATACTTTTTTTCAAATAGTGTTTATGGATATTTGATTCAATACTTTGCACTGATAATTTTGGAAAGAATTGTATATCAGGTTGAGAGGCTGAAAAGCTTAAAGCTCTGTGTTTGAGACACAGCTAAGGTTTTGTTCCATGTTCTCTAGGTATTGCTGTAATACTAATCATAACAGATGGTAAATTTATAAAAAGTAGAATATCTGCCTTGTTACAACTTGAAAATGAAAAATAAAATATGGCCATGCTATTTTCTAAGCATTTTTGAGACCAGAAGCACACTAAATTAAATCGACATTCAGGAAAAATATTTTAAGCTTGGGGAAGAGCAGTGCGTCACCAGGAAACAGGTCAACTCTTCTTTTCAACTTTTAATAGGATTGTGAAATTAAAGGGGGCTTATTTCGTTACCTTTGTTCATCTTCCTTATCTGCATTTCTTTTTGCTCTTTTGCAAAGCAAGCTTTGACTCTTCTGGAATATTAACCTTGATCGTGCAGCGGGAGATACCTTTCGCATTCTTAATTAATGTATTTGGATCAAAAATATGAATAAACAAGTTAGAAATACTACAGGCTTTCTAATGTACTTCTTAGAATGGTTCATTTTATTGTAAAGCTTTCCCTAAATGTGAGAATGTAAGGCTTGGTATTTGACATGAAAGTTACCCTGAGACATGTGAAGTGAAGATTTTTCCTTTTTATTCCCAGATGATTGAGTTTTCCTTTGAGTAATGTCACAATGAAATAACGCCATCACTGGACAAAGTTTAAATATAGTTCTGTTTTTTAATGCTTAAATTATCAATAACCACCACATGAGACTTTCACAAGTACATACACGTTTTTCCTAATTTGTTCTTTGACCTCACGCACATGGTCAACCTTCCTCTATGAGGGCACATTCCTTTTTTTGATGCAATCCTAGGGAGCTGCTCTTTGGCTTTCCATCCCCCTCCTTTCACAGGCAAAGTCAGTGAAACTTCTGTCAGGATATTGCTCTAAAGTTTTCTGAATGAAGAGTCAGTGAAAGAGCAGATAACAAATACTAATAAGTGTCTCCTGGGAGGCTGCCAGCCCTTCATGGCTTTCCCCTGCCCCGTGAAGTCAGTGGGATGAACACTGAGCTTCCAGGACTCTGAAGGAGGGCTGACATTAAAGCTGCACCATTTGTGCCACCAGTGCTGGAAATGCGTGCACCAGTTTCATTCCCAAAATCTCATTTAATGGTGTAACTGCTTTTGTGCAGAGGATGCCTCTGACTTCCCTTTTTGTTGCAGGAGCTGCTTGCTTCTTTTGAAATTTAAAATTGTTCAGTCTCAACTACCAAAAACTTGACCTTGCAAAACTTTACTAACAAAAATACTCTCACTCATTAAAGCAGGGCTGTTTGTGTGTATAATTATAGCTCATAGGAGTAGAAATATGCAAGACTGACCTTTAAAACATGTTCTCTGGGCTATCATAACTGAAGAAAGAAAATACTTTTCCTCTTTTAATTTAGGTGGTAAATCTAGCAAATAATTTATAGTATGAATGAATTGCTTTTCCTTTTCTGAAAAACAAAACTTAATTGTCATAATTTGAAAATATATTATTCTGAATAGAAAAAGTTTCTTCGTGAAAAGTTCAGTAAGGCTGTTTAATGTGGTGAAAGCACTCAGTGTGTGCCAGCAGCACCCACATTAACCCAGCAGACTGAAACTGCTCCATCCATTGACTCAATGGGCTGTGAAATCCATTCTCTCCATAAGCCTTGACACTCTAGACCTCAGTCCAGTGGATGCTCAGTGGATTGAGGCTCCCATGATGAGTTACCAAGTGAATGATACTCTAATAAGACCTTTTTTTAGGCCCTGACATGATAGATTTAGAGTACCAAAAGAAATTGAATGAACTCTCATTTTTCAAGGTTCTTCAGTTTCAGGTATATTTGATAGTTAAAGAAGTTATATTTAGGGGTCATTTCAGTGCTCTCCAAGCTTCGCGTGAAATTTTCCAAAGCGGTTTTCTTTTATTTTTTTCCCAACTTTTGAAGCTAGATCTAATTTTCAGTAGACTTTTGGGAGACAGACATTGCTATTGCTCATTGCCGATGGCAAGAACAGATTTTGCATCCTCCACCCTTCTGTCAGTAGCTCCTGTCTCCGCAGGACTGGTGTACAACCAGGTAATGATTGAATGGTATTCAATCATTCATAATGATATTCAGAGTGTGGTTGTCTCAATTAAATCTGGTAGGTGAGGTAGTTTGGCTGACTCTGAACTGTGCAGGGTTAGGGAACAGTCTGTGTCCCACTCTGATAGACATTTCCTGTGGCTCCAGCTTTGTTTTCCCTTGTTGCTTTGCTCCCATTTGAAAGGGTATGGAGAATTACCACTCGAAAGCTTTCCAGTTCTTTCTGCCTTTCTGCTGGGGTGGATGCTATCTACTGTAGTATAAAAGTGATCCAAAGAATTTCATTTGAAAGCCAGGAGGTCCCTGAAGACATCAAATCTTTCAAAAGCCAGATTTTCACATTTCCGAATCAGAATTGCTGGTTACAGGCTGGTAGGGTAGAAAAGATCGTAAGTTTAAGTGGGATGAGGCATTGTCTGCTGCGCTGTGATTCTTACGGGGTGTTTGAAATACATGTAAAGCTGCTGGCAAATGTAAGGGCTTGTTGTCACCTTCAGTCTCTTGTTATCCTCTGGGTTTCGTCGGTGTCTATCAGGATCGTGCTGGCAAAGCCACTTGAGCGGTTCTTGTGATCCCTGAAAGGAGCTGCTGGGGCAGAGGACTCTCCCCACTATTTCCAGGGTCTGTTTCTGCTGCTCTGAGTTTTGATGTGGCCACAGCCCGTGAAACCAGCCCTGTGTCAAGGCTTTCTTTGCAGCTCAGACAGCATCGACCCCAGGGGGCTCCTGAGCTGCAGCTCCAGGTGCTGGCGCAGCTCCGAGCTCAGCCTGTTCCCATCCTCTGTGGCTGAGGAACATCGAGAGCTGTGGAGCTCCTCTGACACCTGAGAGCTGGCAGTAGTGAAAGTCCATCTCTACAGAGCCTTAGCTCTTCTTTTTAAAAATATAGTTAAAAAGAATAATACATATTTTTCAACAACTGTATGGCTCCCAAAGGCAAAGCCTTTCTTCTCCAGATATGACCATGATATGAAATGCTGCAGGATGAAATGCCCTCAGAGATATAATGAAACTGTGTTTCTGTGTTAATTGATACAGCAGGAAAGTGGCCATTTGTACATATGCCTGCTGCTAAGCTTCTACCCTGGGGAATAATCATTTATAGTTAGGCCAACAAGTTCCTCGTCAATAAACAAGTTAGAGAACTTTTCACAAGGATGCTGTGGTTACGATGATTTTGCTGTGAGCCACGTTTATCTACACACAGTTAAAAAATTATAAAAAACTTCATGAGACAGACCAGATAAGTATCTCTAGAGAAAGAGATGAGTCCTGATTGTTAACTTTTCTACAGCATCTCCATACCCATGGAGGCTACAGCTTTATAAAATGAAAAGGAGCAGATAAAGAGGCAGCTTGCAGTGGAGATTGAAGATTATTTTATTAATTTAAAAATCATAATGTCTTAAATTTTATCTGCTTTAAATTGAATGAATCAAACCATGATGCATTGGAGTCTTAACAAGATTTCAATTAAACTTTGCCACAGTGTTCTTACTCAGTTATTCTTCCCACTACCATGTAGGAGAAAGCCCTTATAATACAGCTGTACATGTTGGACCCCAATTTCTGCGTTACAATGTGATGATAATATAATGCACATTCTGCAAAATATCTGTAATTAAGTATTTGTGTGCGGCTTGATAATGGCTCCTGTGGTGGTATACTGCTTTAAATCTATATGGAAGTAATTTCTTGGCATTCATACTGTTCTAACAGTAATTTATATTTAATATCATACTATTACTATTTTGATTATATTTTTAATTAGGTGCAGCAGGATTAGTTAATCAGATGAGTCTTAATTTGCATGATGAGCTATTTGAATTTCTGAATTTGCAAGCAATCATCCCAGAGCCTTGTTTTTAAAAACACCCAAGTACCAGGAAATGTGTAAAGGAAAATATTTCCTGGAATGCAGGGTAATTCAAAGCAGAATTTATGAATCACCTTCTTCAGTAGGTTCATGTGTTGGTTGTGAAAGAAATGCAATATTTGATAGATGGCATATGGTGGTAAGAAATCCCAGAATGCCCATTTTAAGTTGTTCATCAAAGAGTTCACCTTTCCTGAACTCTTGCTTTAAACAACCAATGTCCCTAATTCTATCTCTGTGTATCCACAAGATTTTTTATATATATATATATACACACACACATATATATGCATGTGTTACTTAGTGCATATGTTTTTGTATCTTAAATTAGATCTTTCTGTGCATATTGCCTATATTGTATGTACACATTAAATTTCTCAGTGTGTAATTAGCATCATTGGAAATTTCTATGCAGATTGATTTATCTGTTGTGTAATAGCCAAATTTTAGACCCTGAGAATTTTCCATCTCTCTCCCTGATGTCTGAGGAACAGTTTCACACAGCTCCCTTGTTAATTAGAGGTGCCACCTTCTTCCTGAGGTAATTTATGTAGGCTGGCAGTCGTTCTAATAGCCAGCATATCCCCACAGCTGCTGGATCTAAATCCCCTGCAAACAGCAGTGGTGAAAAGGAGCAAACCTATCTAATGTACTCGTGGAATTTGCTACACAGCATAGTTAGCATGAGAAAAACATTAATTTTAAATCTATTATACTTGAAGATTTCACTGTTAAATGACCTCTCTACCTCAACTTCAAGTGCTGGAAGAATCTAACTTAATGTGAAATGCTCGCTGTTGTTTATTTGGTTTTAATTTTTGTGTTTTCTTTTGGTATTATTATTCTCTTTTTAGGAGCATAAGATATATAATATAAACTATGTTTATAGACACACACACATATCTCAGTTATTTATACTATAAAATATGCCCGTGTGCATTTGCTTATCAAAGGAGTTGGGCTTTTTAGACATCCTTACTATTGAATGGAGGGCACTTCAACCCCTTAGCACCTTGAATTCTGCCCTATGTTATCAGTATTTATCTTTCATGTGCAGTTTCAAGGTCAATGTGACACTGTAAACCCCCTAATTTGAGGTCTACGTAAACAAACCTGCCTAAATCCCGATGTTTAAATGCTTTAAAGAAATGTTACTTCTCCAGTGGCTTCCATAAACTTGTGTTTTGTCTGGATGATTGAAGTTTACAAAGTGTGAACAAAATGTGACAATGCAGTTTCTCTATCACATGTGATCTTACAGCTGCTCCTATTTAAATTCATGTGTTGAGGATCATCTGCCCTGATGTGTGCAGACAGCCCTGTTCCTGTGAATGTTCCTCTTGCCAATCTTGGGGACTCTGATCAATGATTTCTGCAGAAGAAAATCACTAAAAGTTTTGGGAGGAATCTGACTTCACTGCTATTTCCCCTGCACTGCTATCTCAAGATCTCCTGTCAGGCTCTGTGTAATAGGATGAGGAAAGGGTTTATTCTCCTGACTCATGTCTGGCAGATCCCTTTAAGTTTTCCCTGAGATATTGTCTCTCTTACTCTGTTAAATCTCTAAGTCACTGATCTAACCTGATGGTACCAAACTTCCAGTGGAGAAGTACAGCTAGGAAATGCTCCCTTCTGAAAATCAAATCCTTGACTGTGCAAGGTGTATTCAAAAGATGTAATCGTGTGGTTAGTGCACTGCATTAGGATTAGGAAAACTGCGTTTTGCTGGTGAGCTCTGGGTTTCTTTCAAAATGCCTTTGGGTCAGACCCTTAAATATATGTGAGTCTTATTTTTTGCTAACACTGGAGTGTATGCATGCAAGATACAGATTCTTGGAATTATCTAGGGCTGTTTTGTTTATGTTTTTGTTGTCCAGTAAATAGAATAAAAGGAGGCTATTCTAGAAACAATTCTGCTGCTACCCTTGTAGAGGTGTTAGGACCCCAAGTATGTTCAAACAAGAGAGATCAACAGAGAAAGTCAATTAGTCTGTGGAGGATGCAGATGAAAATAGCTGTGTGTAAATAAGGCACTTTGACCAGGTTTCTGTGTTGAATGAGAGGGAGCAAAAGCATCTGTAACTATTCTGAATTGCTCAGTTTTCTAACTCTCTTTAATTTAAAAGGCGGTATGCAGTTGATGTGAATGTTGAATGATTTCCAGCTGGGCAGAAGATGGCCTTGAGATTTTTTTTAAGAGGTCTCAGGGACAGTGGATGCCTTTCCAAAACAACTCAATGCTGGGCGAGGTTTCTGAAGTTTAAATAAACATCTAACTTCAAGAGTTTGTCATCCAAACTGAAGTTACAAACTTCTCTATATTCATTAGTGTTTTGTAGCTGTTAGTGTTTAGTCATTCGGTGTTTGAATTAAGGATTTTTTGTCACAGCAGAAGCTTGCAGTCTGGGAACACGGTCCAGAGGAAGCGGAGCATGACTAAAACTCTGGCAGACAGATTATTGGCTGGTGGTGGCAGGAGGAAGTCTCTAAACTAAAAACCCTCAATAAATAGAGACAGCCTGTACGCGGCTGGGGCTGGGAGATTGAAATCTTCTGAACCACAGCTGGTGGCAGGAGTTAAAGCCTAAGAGCTACAGCTGAATGTTTCTTTACTCAGACCATGGATTTTTGATCCTGAGACACAGCAGCTAAAATAAATCCCAGAATATGCAATCAGCTCATGATTGCTTGCCTGCTGGATGTCTCAGTCATGTCTGCAGGAATCAGCTGATGGTGATGGATAGCTGTATGCCCTCTCTGTGGGATCCAAACCACAGTGCTTTCAAATGACCTGCTTGAATCCCCTGCAAATCAGGGAGCAGAGTATTGGCTGCGTCAGCATTTGCCTGCCGATCTGTAGCAGCTTTTGAAGCCGTGCTGAAAGTAGTTCTGCCTCACTCACAAAAAAAGAAATGAAGGCCTGGAGAAATCCTTTTGTGCCTGGTCTCTTGACATACTGAGGAGGCATTTGGGAGAGCGGTCAGTGAAGGGAAGGAGACTGCAGAAATTTTTGGCTGAGCCAGTGCTGGGGAAACCTGTGATTCAGAATGTAAAAGCACATTTTAGCAATTTGTAGAGACAAGCTGTTCCATTTGCACTGTAATAGTAGACGGGCAGAGAAATGCAACAACTGCTAAATTTCGGGGCCAAACTCTCGATATTTTGCTTGTCTGTGGGGAGTTTTGAAACACTCCAATAAGAGTCTTTTATTGTAGCTGGCGTGGGGCAGCACAGGGCGAAAACTCTCCTTAGGCTTTCATATACAACCAAGATACACCGATTAAAAAAAGGTGCAGTGAATCAGCCGCTCTAATTAGCCTTGAGCTCACTCTCAGTCTACAGGGATTGCAGCAACTGTGCTTTAGCCCCACCTTTCTCTGTAAAGATTCGGCCACTTCTCCTTCCCTTGCATGCCACGTGCTCTGGCATGGTGGGCCACAGACCTCTCTGTCCCAGGCTGTGTTGGCCTCAGTAAATTGATTCTGTGATCGATAGCAAGTGCCCACTTACTTTGTGAGAAGTTCACTGTTAGTCCTGACACAAACTAGAAAGTAAAATATATTTCAGCTTCATACCCATAAAATGCTGCTGACCTCCTGGTCTCACATGTAAGAAATCAATGCTGGGTTCATTAATTTTGGAAATGGTTGTGTTTTGCCATTTCCTGAAGTCCCTGTGAACGTTTTATGTCGAGAGAAGGTAGTGCTCTGCTTGTAATTGAATTCCTGGTGAATTATTTAATTCAAAATGTCTTAGAGTTAAGCAGTCCATAAACTGTATTTTCCAATCTGATCCTTTGATGCAGAGCAGATCACGTCTGTAGATTGCAGCATTTTCATGCTGCAATACAAATCTGTCTGCAGAACAAGTAATGGCACAACCACTTGGACAAATGCATCTTTCCAGACGTGCTGGAGGGAATTTGCATAGAGAATTAAACAACAAATATAGACAAAAAGCAATCTTTCACATCATTAGTAAGAGACACTTCGTGTTTTGTGATTTTAGTCTGATTGTGAGTCTGCATAATTAGGAAGAGATTTGCAAAGATATGAAATAACCAAAATAAATTAGGTGAAGAAACACAAATGGAAAAGCAACAGTCTTGATTTAAATAATAATTTTTGCTCATAGTTTGGCTAATTTATTGAGGCAAATTACACTATAAACATATTATACTGATTTCTTATGTACTGGAATTTTTTCTTCTGGGATTTGCTAAATGTTTGTGCATTCCTGTCCTGCAGCAGAGAGGAATATTTAAGAATATTCTGCAGCACTGACATCTTTCCTGTTGCTATTATTTATCATTTATATTGCAGTAACATCTAGTTCCCTGCCTCTGTATCAGAGGACAGGCAAGTTTCAAGTCCAGCCTCTAACAAAAATATAGAATCTGAAGAGAACTTCATGAAAATTGAAGTGTTTTGTGACAAATGAGATTTTGCAACCACTTATTTTTGTTTATCACCGGCCTCTCTTTGAAAAACAAACTGTACGGTTTTCAGCTTGCAAGAGATGCAAGAAAGAGAACAAGAAGTTCTCCTTGGGCTGGCTTAACATCTTTGATAATGAGTAGCAGTCTCAGTTTACTCCATGGTGAGACATGTCCGGTTTAGTTGAGTTTGAATGTTTGTTCACTTATTTCTTCTTGTTTTTTTTGGGCTTGGACTCCACAGATTTATATGTGTGTCCTTGAGTCAGTAATTCCTGCTGTCCAGGCTCTGTAAAAATAGCAGTAAAGGTTGTTTTGCTACCTTAGAAAAAATTCTGAGTGGCACAGGAGCCTGTTTGGCTCTTGGTAGTCATGGAGCTGAGCAGACCCAGGGTGAGCCTGGAGAATCAAAATAAAAAGAAAACAGGAAAGATCCTCGATTGGTTTTGGCATTTGTACTTCGTGTTCTTGGCAGACGTCTTTGGTGGGTTTTTATTCCATAGTTCTTCCATTTTCGTTGTTTCATTGGTGTTTCTTTTGGTGCATTTTGGTGTTATTATTGGCTTCTTTGTGGTTTTGTTGTGGGTATTGTTGCAATGCTGAGAGGGGTTTTTGCATTTTTATGTGTTTCTTTTGTGATATGGCTTCTCTTACTTGTGTTATGACACATTTTTTCATCATGGTGCTTTGTTTGCATTTTCCATGCATTTTTGGCTTTTTTTGTGAAAGCACGTTGTAATTTTGTTTAGTTTGTATTTTTTTTCTGCAGTTTTTCAGATTATATACTTTTTTTCCTTTTCATATTTTTTTTCATTTTGGGTTTTTTTTTGATGGGGGCTTTTCTGTGGGAATTCTGGAGGGGGGTTCCTATTTGCATTTCCTTTTCTGATTTCTGGAACTTATATTTCTCCTTATTGCATTTTCTGTTCCTGTTTTAAACTATTTGGAATTCTTTTTCCTTTTGAATATATAAATAGTTTTAAAATATCTTTGAGTGAATTCAGCATTTAATAGTATTTTTCATTTTGTGACAGTTTTGGTGATTTGGGGCATCTTTGGCTGGATTTTTGGTGCATTTACCAGTGAGTCTTGAACTTTTTGTATTGTTTTGGCAGTTTTTTGTTGGTGTTTTTTTTTTTTTCCCCTCTCATTTTGGATGTGCTTTTTTTAGCATTTTGGAGCATTTTCAGCATTCTGGGGTATTTTGAGGGCTAATTTTTGGCAGATTTTTATCCCCTGCCATGTTTTTGCCATGCTGCCAGTGCAGATGATAATAGTTTGGGAGGCAGTGCTGAAGGCCCTTGTGAGGCAGCACTCTGGGACCACTGCTGTGTGTCCTGTGCGCTCTGGGACTGGCCACATCCCTTCTGCAGTTCAGCCCTTTGGAGAGAGAAACTAAAACCAGTTGTCATGCAAGTAGGGGATGCTGGATTCTTTGCTGATGAGAAAAAATCATGTGGCCTAAACCTGTATGCAATTCCAGTTTAAACCCCCATGGAAGGTGCCTTGAAACCTGAGAGCATCCCCAGCTCTGTGAAGCGCTTTTGGAAGGCTCTGGAACCCACACAGCCCGTGGGAAGTAAAACGCTCTCCTTTCTGGGCTCAGGGAAACCTCATCTCTCATGTGGCTCTCAGAAGAGGGCTTTCCTCTCTACCCTCTACCAGTCACAGTGTCCTGTCTGAGAGGATGCCTAAAACACTTGGAAAAATGCTGTGGAGTCTCTGAAACAGTCACACTCTGGGTTACTGACAGTTTTGGCATGAATTCCTCAAGCCACAAGAGGAATTTTGCCCTTGTAACTGCGTCCGCTCTCAGTCTGACCTCTCGTCCCACCGACGCCAGAGGAGATGCACTGGTGTGCTCTCATGCATGGCATCCACTTGGCTGGGACGCTCCCTGGGACTGTGTGCAGCTCCTGTGGCAATCAGGGGCTTTTACTGGAAAGCTTGGTCTGTCATACTGATAACAGCTTTTATAATTGGTGCTGCAGCAGTGCCCAGAGGGTCACAATCTGACCGGGACTCTCTGAGCCAGGCAGTGCTCAGGCACGGTGGAGCCGCATTTACAATTAAATTAAGCTGGCTGGAAATGGGAACCTCTCTTGCATGCACAGCAGAGAGAAGGGTACTCTGAAGCCAGCTGGGATTGCCCATCAGCCCAATTTTCAATATCAATGTACCAAACACCACAAGAGAGGTGGGACTGGGGACCGCACGTGGGGACGACATTGCTGTTTGAGTGTGAAGCTAAAGCAGTATAGATGTGAGATACTTTAGGATCCCAACCCAAGGGCCTGATTTTAAATGTAAACCTGCCCAGCAGGAGGTGGGAAGTATACTGAAAGGCCGTGTAGACCAAGATTTAAGCCCTCTTAGTGTAGAAATCCATCTGCGCCATCTGGGTGGGGTCTGTCTGCACCGCTCGCTGTGGAGGGACCGTGACCAGTGTCAGCTTTGACGGCCACAGATGTCCGGGCTGCATTGACACTGAAAGCACTGCGATGGCAGAATGCAGCTTGGCTTTCCAAATCTTAATTAAATGCCCAATGAACTAAAACAACAAAATAATGGCTGAAGATGATGCAGGTTTCTTTTCTTGCTTTGTTTAGTTATCTAAATGACAGAGAGGAACTGCAATTCTGTAAGTGCATGTGATAACTAAATGACAATGTGAGACTTCCTTCTGTCGCGGAACAGTTGTCTACAAAAATTCACCCACGATTTCACTGATTGTTTTTGAGAGCTAGATGAACACATTAATAATACTGGAATCATAGTTAGAATCATTTATGACCCACTGAGTTTAACCACCGGGTGTTGCATTCATGCCCCAGCAATTTATTTAATAATGTTTTCCCACCTTGAAAGTTACTGTATCATCTCAGATCATCTGTTTGAAATGGTTGTGTCAATTGCTCAGCTGGCTCTTGCTAGTGTAATGTAACATTTTCATTAGCTCAGTAAAAGAAAGATTTTAAGGACATTTATGTTTCAAAGGCACAATGTGTGTCATGGTGGGAATCAGGTAGGAATTACTATTGTTTAATGAATACTTTAAGGATTCTGTAAAGTAATTATATAGTGTAATTAAATTATTTGAAATTCAGTTTCTAACTTTGTTTCCTGAATAGACTTAATGTGATATTTGGGCAGGGAATAAGTTTCTTTCAGTTAAGCCCTCTGTAGGCAGAATAGAGAACATGTCATTTGCACATCGGTGGCTTGGGACTTCATGGGAAAGAAAACCAAAGAGCTTCCTTGTTTTGATCTATTCTCTGTTTCATGGCTTGTGTTCAGCATTTGGAAGCCACATAATTGTTATCAACTACTCACTGAATCAGCTTATTTGAAATCTTTCCCAATAAATTTATTCTACAGCTGTTAACAGTAGACTTGTAGGTGAAACAAGCCTTGTGCCCAGTTTCCCAGCAGGAGTTTCCATTTACCACGGTAATGCATGGAAATCCTCCTACAGAAAATTGTGCACATATGAGGATTCAAACATAGGCTAAATATTTGCAGAGGCTGATCAGTTAACTCTTACTGAGGCAAACTGATATGGACCCAGCAACCACTTGGTTATTAATGTAGCACTTCTGCTTTGGACATTTCTGGCCCTTTTTTAATCCTCTTTTTGGGAGAATTCAAGCTGAGACTTCAAGAATTCAAAGACTGGCAATCTTTTTGGTAATTTGTCTGGGAAAATAGGTAAATTATTTCTCTCTTGGATTAAATCTGAGTTTTTTCTGTTGACTAGTAGGCCTTCCCAAGGACATCAGTTTTCTTTTGTAACTTCATCACAGTTCCTTAGAGGACCCTGTTCTACCACAGCCCATGGCCCAACAGGTCACACGGAACTCTGGACGTCTGCACTGGTTCTGGGACTGACTTAAATGGTTATAAAAATTAGCCAGCTCTGTACTTACCGTCTTTTAGGGTAAGAGAGAACTCTATTCAGGAAACCCTGAATAGAACCTTAAGAAATTACACAATTGAAAATCCCTAGTCACTGAATTAAAGTGTGGGCACAGCTTTGGAGATGGAATTAAGAATATGTTCCAATGTTTTGGAATTTTCTTCTTTTCCTGCATGGAATTAAGAGCCATCTCTGAGTCTTCACTGTGCAAAGCATCTGCACCTGAGCTCTTGGTTCAGCTCCATCCTTTCACTGTGCATAGCTGTAAATAAAAAGGTTTTCATGACTTATTAAAACAGGTAGGAGGCCTGAGCCAGTAGCTAAACAGTCAAGGTCTGAGTATATCACAAAATGTCAGAGACTGAACTGTGTTTCTGAAGGATGGAACCAGCAGCAGAGTGTGTGCACTCTGTGAGGAGCTGATCAGTTATTTACTGCAAAACCTTCACTTCCAGAAAAAGGAGTGCATTTAAAGAACTTCAGTATAAACAGCCCAGATTTTTCATGGAAAATTAAATAATCATGCTTTAAGGGAAGATGGCTTCTTTCATATTTTTACCTTCTTTTTTTTTCCTTTAAGAGTTTAAAGTAGGCAGCCCAAATGAATATGTTTTCTAATTCAAGTCTTAAAAATGAGACTGTGTTCAAGATGGACCGTAAGAGAATGCAACCTGCCAGCTTAATTAAGTTTCTGGAATGCTTCTGGGCAAAATTAATATATGTGGATGAAAGCCAAAATCAGCCTGACTGAACAGATTTTAGCTAGCACACCACAACTCTGAGAAACAGAGGGACCTTAAAGTATGCAGCCTAGCAATATTAATTACAGTGGTTAGAGGACTGTCTATCCTTTTTGTGGATGCCAATCTGCATTTATTGTTGTTTATTTCCAAGCCAATATGGTTATCAGAACAATCTTAGAGTGAAATTAAAAATTAGAAAATTATTTGCTATCATTTTATGCTTCAAACTCTTATTAAACAGCAGTTGATTAAAATAGAAATTTAGATTTACTCAAATAGCCTGAGTGTAAAACTGAATTAGTTCATAATGCAATAAAGGCCTGTGATATTAATGTCCTTTATGAACATGAACTCCTAACTTGGCCTTTATCTCTCACTAGAAAAGGATCTCTGCATTAAACACGTTCTTGTCAGCAGATGCTGTTCCAGAACATTTGGAGCCTTTAGCAGCGCTTTGCGTAGGCTGCATTCCCTTGCCACAAAGAGAAGAAAACACTTTTCTGCTCTTTGGTTCCCTAATTCTTCATGTCCACGCTCTTCCACGGTGATAGCTCTACTGCAGTCCCGTGTACTCCAGCTTTATCTTGGAGCATTAAAATGGAGGTAATGTGGCAAAGATGGATCAGAGAACTACGGAATGTGCTGAGTTGGAAGGGACCCACAAGGACCATCGAGCCCAGCCCATGGCCCTGCCCAGGACAGCCCCAAGACTCACACCCTGTGCCCAAGAGCTTTGTCCAGATACTTCCTGAGCTCTTCCTTGCTTGGTGCTGTGACCACTGCCCTGGGGAGCCTGTGTTTAACTCAGCTGAATCAGAGAGCTCATCCTGGTGTCTTGGCTGAAACACAGCTCCCACTGCCTGCAGAGGGAGTCTCACCCCAGAAAGAAGGTCAGAATCAGAACACATTTATCTCTTGCATAGTTCCAACATGAGCAGCCATGGGAAAGGCACATACTGAAAATACAGAATTACACTGCATTATATGCATGTGGTGGCAGTTAGAGGGAAACTGTTAAACTGGTGTCAATGCAGAACAGAGACATTCTGGTGTTTTAATTGCCCCCTTGAAGGAAGATAAACATTGCCAATCTCTCTCCTGTTTTATGAAATGTTTCCTTTTCTGTGAAAAGGGCTTTCACAAAAGCTCTGCTTCTCAGTGTACAGTAGCCTAGGGATGCTCTGAAATGCTGCCTTGCTGGGATTGCTTTCACCAAGCCTCTCCTGGAAAGGTGAACAGGGCTTTGAGTGACATCCCCATGGCATTTCTCCAGAGTATTTTTGATGGTGAAGATCACTTGTCAAAGAAAATTTCACTTAGAAAACATTTTGGTACCAGAAGTTATATTTTCTTCTGCTTTTCCTTTGAATTGTGGTTACCAGTAAGAACTTGGTTTTCATCAAGTTGAAAACAATAACAGATTGACCCAATTTTCTCCTGTCATCAGTAGGCTGTAATCTTCAAAAGGTAACCACCCACAAATGGCCTGTTCCTGACAATTCTGTCCTGTCACCCAGCAGTGGCAGAGGCTTATCCAGCAGAACCAGGTATTTTCAAAAGCAGTGGGAAACTGGAGCCTGCTTCCTTATCTGATATAGTGCTTGCTTGGATTTTCTAACATCTTAGTAATGGGCTCTTAAGCACTCACTGTCTGACAAATGAACACAATAGAATCACAAAAATTTCCTTTCCTCACAACATTATGCTGAAAGTATGGGTCCAATTGACCAGCCTGACAGTTCAGCAGATTTAGGGATGCCAGATTGTTCTGCACCTGACACAGAGAAATTTTGCTGGGATTTATAGCTGAGCACTAAAAAGGCTTCAAATAGGTTTTGAAGCAACAAAGATATATTTTCCTTTCAAAGCCTTGTATCACCTTCTGGAGTACAAAGGTAATACTTGCACATCATGTCAGATCCCTCTCGCTTTTTCTGGGCATTAGTGTATCAATTGTTATGAATAATAGAGGAAGGATACCTGCTTCTGAAGAAGTCTGTAACAAAACTCCTGGTGATTTCAAAAGGAAAGTCCTGTCCCTAGGCTCAGATCAACCAGCCATGGCAGTGCACTGCCTACAGAATTTACATGTACGAATATGTGCACACAAATTTCAAACCCATGACGTTATAGAATAATGTTAAAAATGAGAGTCTGGTATTCTTCTCTCATAATTTCTAATCGCATTTCATTAAGATTAATGGCACCTTATTTCTCTTGTGTTCATGTCACAGTTGGTTTAAAATCACGTCTGTTATGTAGCCTGACAATTTTTCATGTAATTATCTTCCAGGAATTAGTATAACTGAGCAGTAAACTATTAGCAAAACAGGTGTTGATCTTTCTAGAGTTAAATGTAAAAATATGGTCTAAATCTGGTTATTTACATACTTTGCTCATGATTTGAGATTATTTTAAAGCTAGAAAGAATTTTGAACTTGGACTTTTCTCAGTGTGCTGTATTTTTAAAGGTTTTTTTAATTAGTGAAGATTATATGTGGAGTTTCATAAAAGCATACATAAAAATGTGTAACCTCAAGACATAAGAGCAAATTAATTTAGACAAAATGGAATAATTTATCCCTGGGGTAGGTTGGTGGCAGTAAGCCAGTCACTGATTTGGACCATCATGTTTTTTATTGTTTACTTGGAAGTGGTTTCCATTTGGAGCTGGCTTACTCCAGATTGGCTGTGTGGAAGTGCCTTTGGGAGAGCTGCTGTCTGCAGATTTTGAGGGTCGTGGTCCATAATTCAACTCCAGTAACGTTCAGGATTACAGCTTTTGCATGGGAGATTTTACTAACTGGTTGAGACAGCTCCACTGTTCTTAATCCTTGTGAATGTGAATGGATATAAATATTGGGGAATCCATTCTGCAGGGAGAAATAAGCTTCAGGCACAAAACAGTCATAGTTATAAAGTATTAGCAGTCCTCATAAGAGAAGTGTTTCTCATTTTTTACGTACACAATTTGTGTGCTCCAGCCTCCTTTGACGTCAGTTTTGCGTTTGATTTAAATGAGACCTCTATGGGACATAGACAATTTTAGTCAACGCTTTTTCACATTCCCATTGCTTCATGCTAACAACTCTGAACTTCCAACAATTGAATCAGGGACTTTGAGCAAGCCCTGTAACTTTTCTGCATCTCTCCATCTCTTAGAAACATCATCTGTGCACAGTAGCTTGTATTTAGGTGGGTGCTTTTAATGGTCCATGTCTGAAAGTTCTGAATTTTGAACAAAGTTTAGATTCCTGCCATGTTTTCAGCCCCAGTAGATGGAAATGCTGAAATGCAGAAAAGCCAGACATTATGCTAAATGCACTTCTGAGGTGATGATAGAGCTCATATTGTTTCTCTGGGAACCACTGATATTTCTACTCAATCCGAAAAGATTAAACATTGCCTAATGGTTGTAAAGTTCTTTGAAGGTGAAATGTGCTATACAAATTATACATTATTTATAATAATACTACAATATGCCTCGAGAAATAATCATGGAACTTAATAAGAAATTAGTTTTCCGTATTTTTTTTTTCAACATCCCATAAAAGTTAATAGAAAATTACAGTTCTGCCTTCAGAGTCTAACATAATGATTCTAAAGACCTGTAGGAAGGACATATTGCTCCCTTTAGAGAATCTTATATGAAACTGCCTATAGAATATTATAAGTTTCATTTCTATTAAAGTGTGTAGGATTTAGTTTGGGGTTTTTTGTGGCTCTTGTTTATTTATTTATTTATCGTTCTTTTTCAATACATAAAACAAGAGTTTATTACATCAGGAACCTGTTTTTCATGTGCTTTCTGAAATTGCCAGTCCAAAAATTAAAGGATTCTTATGCTCTTCAGAAAAGCAGCATTTGCAATCAGACTTCTAAGGAGAAAAGAGGAATTTCATTTTACCTGTCATTTCTAGCACATCAAGAGCTGTTACAATGTGTTTAAAATGCATTTACATGGGGTTGGTTAACATAAATTCTTTGTAGAACCTTTGATGCCGGTGTTGCTAAGTGGCGTTTTGGTAGTCAGCATTAGTCTCACCTACTTTCACAAAGCATAAAAGCAAGTATATCAATTTTGTTTAATTTTTTTTGCTGTAATCTTCATTTTCCTCTGTCTTCTCTTTTTGTATCTGCTTCTATTTTATGGTTCCTTGACTGTTTTTCTCCACTTCTCCTACTTGTTAATATGAAAATATTTTATTAACAAGATGTAATACTGCTAAAACATTTTATTATATTTGGAAAAAATATTCAAGGCAATAAAATATCATGTAGAAGTTACTGAAGTTTCTATTTTAGCAAAGTTTTGTCTTTAGGACTGACTTACCATTGATTTGCTCTGACAGAGCTTGCTTCTTTACCCAAAATGATCCCAAATTACATTTGAAATTCAAGGAGTTGGCTGAGTAGAATTAGGAGGAACTACTTTACATTTCTTGTGAAGTTGAGGGACTGTTTAGCAGTACTTCATTAATTTCAGTTCTTTGTGAAAAGTCGTCAGCCTCGAGACTATTGTCACAGCAAAGAATTTGAGAAGGACAAACACTCAGAATACTCTGGAGAGCTTCTGTACTCTGGTTTTATGAAGTGTGGGGTTCTATCAACACTTCTTTTGCCCAGCTTCAAATAATTGAACTTTACCCTCAGTAACCACCTCCCCGGAGCTGTGGTGCAGCAACCAGATCCCAAAGGCCTGAGATGCAAGAAAAGGGAAAACAAAAACAGTCAAAGCAGCTTTCCTTTAGATAAGAATAAGCTTTTGGAAATAAAGATTGTGTTGTGGAATTTACAGATTAACTAATCCCAGGATTTGCCAGTCAGTACAAAGAACCCTGTCTCCAAAAGGGAAGAATGAGCCTGTCACAAGGCATTTCAAAGGTTTTCCAAAAAATTCCTATTTTGACCGGTCAAAATTTTGATGTTCCCTGATCTTGCCTTGCTTCAGGCTAGTAGGCAGCTGATACTCCTTCACAGATTTTAAACTCAAGGATATAAAGTAAGTTTTTCTTTAGAGAAACAGCTCTTTGGCCTGCGTTTCCTTTAGCCTTTGAGTTAAAGTTATGATTTTGCTTATAGCGTGTTCCTACAATTCCTTCAGTCTTATTTAATCTCTCGCGTGTAATTTAGGAAAGTCTCTCACACACAAATAATGTAACAAGTGCAAGACAAAACTTGACTTGTGCCATTATTGAAAGGGCTTGTCAGTCAAGAATCCTTGTGCTTTTTTTTTCTGGAAAAGCTGCGCTACAACAACAATTTTGTAATTTTCAACAGGGAGAGATTTTTCTTTACAGAAGCAGCTGGGAAACCAGATGGAACGTCTGTGGTTCGGTTTTTTTTTTTCTTTCTTCTTGCTTTAACCAAGTTCTCTGCCATTAGAGTTGGTTCCTTTTCTCAGGAAATAGATGTGGCTGCTATATTCTCAGCATGAGATTTGAACACTGCCTCCTCTTTTAGAAATTCCTGTTGTGCTGCAGAGCTGCCGGGTCAATGTTGAGTGTGTTCACCTTTTGGAACAAATGCACACAGTGTTCCTTGTGATACCAGGTGGTCACAAAGGATGTGTGTAGGAAACAACTGTAAGTCAAATTCTGACTGAAGACTACTCCAAATTGACCCTCTTTTTTTTTGGAATGGGCTCCCAGAAAAGGAACATGTCCCAGATGTTTACCTGAAATAAAATGATTTTTCTCTTCTAACCATTTTGTGGCTTAGAAGATGTAATCGCGCTTGTTCTATTTGGTTCCTCAGCTCCCTAACAAAACAGAGGGAATTTAATTTCAAGAGTATGCTCTCATTCAAATAAGTTCCACATTTTCCAGCTTCAGAACTATCGCACCCTTCTCGGTCTGAGCCACAATTTAAAGTTTGCTTTTCTTTTTGGTGGTACCAGTTGAGTCCTAAGCCTTTCATCTTCCCCCCTTTGATACGTCAGTGACAATTTGGACAACAAAAGGGTGTGTATATACTCACCTTTCCTGCCAAAGCTAAATAGTGCCAAAGTCTCAAAACTGAGTATTTGTGTCTTATTTAGAGCTTCAGGTGTTTCTGGCTCTGATATTTCTAACTTAGATTTGTTGAATCACTGTTTTCAGTTTTAACGAGCCACCCATGTAAATGTGCTGCTTCCTGATGTAAGTGCCTCCACTGTCCTCCAGCTAACTGTGAAGTCTAACAGAGCAAATCTTCCTTCAAAATTTTAAAATTTGGTAGAAGTGTAGAAAATGAGAAGTTACTGCTTAAATAATTTAAACTCTGTTCTTCTATTGATACAATTCTGCAAGAAACAGACATTTCTGCTAGCCTTTCATTTAAAATGTTTTCCCTGTGGAACTCTTTATCATACAACCTGTGAGGACATGATTTTGCTGGTTTTGCTTCAGCTCATATAATTTGTTCTTCATAGCAGGGGATAGCTCCTATCATTTTGAAGAAGTAATATGAAAGAGCATCCTCACTTCACATCTTGCAGTGCTATTCAGCAGGGATTCTTTCAGAAGATATTCACTTTTCTTTGCCTGAGGCTTCAATCTTAAAAGTAAATTAATAAACTAATATTTATCGTATCTCAATAATTATCTTGGCTTTAATTATCATAACCATACAAATTCTCATGTACCTTTTCAAGCAATACTATCACCTTCTCTGGCCTTTTAATTGCTACCCTGTTAAGTCGTATGTCAACCCTTATAAATTATTCCAAGGCCTCCTCTTTTATTAATGGGTTCTTTTTGACATCACCATGACACTGACACAAAATGGCTGCCTGTGCAGATGTGAATTCAGCTGTGATCACCAGCACATGGAGCAGGTACGGTCAGGTTATTTGGCTGATTTTTGTCCCCCTGAGAAGTTTGGAAAATCCCCACCCCCTCCTTTTTGTTGAACAGTTTTTGATTCCAGAAAATCTGGGTGATTAACCCAGTGAACAGACACGTGCCAGCGTGGCTACGCCAGATGCTTTGAAAAATGTGTGGGTACGTGTGGTAAGCACCACTCGCTGGCTGTGAGGGTCCTAAATTTCTGTGGGACGGTGTCACAGGTGAGACAAAGCAGGAACATTTGGAAGCTCTCCAGCGTCCTGCATCTCCACACAGAAATGGATGTGAGGGGCAGCATGCTTTGAGCAGGGTGTGGGGCTGTCCTGCAGCTCCTGATATGCCCCACAGATGGCTCCTGTTAGACCTTCCTCTCACGAGAGCTTTGCTTTTGGCCATCAGCTCCTTAGCTGAAAACGATGCAAAAACTCATTCAACACCATCAAGGGCACTGCCCTATCCAGAGTCAGAGCATGATGCTTTTTCTTGAATCTTACAGAACTGAATCAAAAACTGCTCATTCACTGCTGGTTAACCTTGCAACCTTGCCCACTGAAGTCTCTATCCTCTCCCTTTCCACCAAGGCCATCAATGTTTTAGCTGCCTGGAAAAATGGCAGGCTATGCTCGCTTATTTTTTTTTTTAATGTTTATTTTTCTGTGGAAAGTGCAGATGGCAGGATATTTATTTACCTTGACTGATTTAAGAGGGTGCAATGTAGGACTTAGGTCTTTCAGTTTTTCTGTTTCAAAGGCAGAGAGCGAAACAGCAGAGATGCTGTTCTGCTAGTCAAGGCAGCTTACCAAATACCATCTGAAGATAAAAGGATCGCTGACATATTCGAGCAGAACAATATGTCTTGGCATTGCTCCTTGCCCCTTGTTTAAGAGCCAGATGGTAAATGTTCCCTTGCCAGGGTTCTATGTAGAAAACAGGCAAGTTATTTTGCTAAGGAAATGGCAGGCATGTCAGAATCAATAGCCTTGGAGAGCTCACAGTGTGTGCCTCCTCCTGACAGATCGAGGGAAGCCGAGGAGAGCGGTGAGCTGGAGCGAGGCACTCGCAGTGAGAGGTGATTTTGTTCTGCAAGCAGGGCAATTTCCTAACGACGCATTACACGCTTGTGCCTTCTGTTCAGTGCTTAAAGGAGCTGCTGGGAAGTGGATCACGGTGCTGTGCACTGCTCACCTTCAAACGTCTGCAGGCTCTCGTGGCAAAGGCAGTTCGGCATCGCTCCTGCCCGGCCGTGGGGATGCAGTGCAGCCTTTTGTGGGGTCCTGCTGCTGCCTACAAAACCACTGCTTGTTTCCATTATTTGTGGAGGTGTAGTGGTCAGACCTGTGGAGAGAGATTCAGCCACACCTGTCTGAGCTTGATGGTTTTGACGTGAGGTCAGCGGCTCTACTGCATGCGAGGAAAAAGGTGCCAGGGGCAGCCCGGCTTATAGGAGCTTCCTTCTTGTGTTGTACAAAAGGAAACATAGGAATAGAAGAATAAAGGAAAGTGTAGAGGCAGACTTGACATTTACTGTGGCCAGAGGACAGCACTGCATTGGGAATTTTCTATGCTTTCCCCACTAATATGAACACACGATAGATTTATGTTGGCTCCAATTTGAAATGAAACCAACTTCTTTAAAAGAAATTACAGAGTCCCATAAAGCAGAAGAATAATGGATGGAGGTGGTTTACATGCTTGAAGAGAAATTAGAGAGTACTTAAATGTGGTAAAGCATTGTGAAATGATTTACAGGATTATTTTGGGGCGGGAACATTTAAAATCATTTGAGTTCTTATAGAATAATTAAACATCTTACAGGACATGGTCTTTACAGAGTGACTGGTCTGACTGCAGTCCTCTATTACTGGATTTAGAAATATGTTTAAACTCAATTCTTGGCCATGAAGAACATTTTTAACAGCCTGTTTAAATATGGAAGCAAATGAGGAGATATACAGGGTGCCAGGCTCTCAGCCATGCTAGCCAGGGTTGGAAGTAAAATAGTCTTGCAAACAGGAGTGTGGAATTAATTTTAAAAGATTTACCAACTCATGAAACTAGACAGAGGGATTTAATTAAAGTCAGAGGAGATGAGAGGTAGCTAGATTAATCTTGGAGGCTGGATTAGTTGATGAATGGAGCCCTTTTGTCTGTTCTTAGTTGATATTAATTTCTGGTGCTGTACTCATTTTTTATAGATTTACGCCATGTATTTTTAAAAAATCCCACTGCTTGAGATGGTTAAACACCTTTTCATTTCACCTACTTTGTTTTTTAATGTATTCTGTTAATGGTTTATGATTGTCATCTAAGTTACAAGATAACCTTACCAGTCCTTTACCTTAGATGCCTCTTTTTTCAAAAGAAAGCCTTTTTAAAATCATTCACCAAATGAAGAATATCAAGCATCAAATAAAAAAGCGTGTCATCAAAAAGAACCCCCAAAACCCCAACCATATTAAAAATTCAAACAAGAAACCTAAGAAACCAATCACACTGGTACTTAAAAGAGTATTCAGTTACCTCAATGCCTCAATGTTAAGTGCACCATATAAAAAACTAAAAAAACAGCTTAAACCAGGTTTAAAAACTTGTTTGGAATCGGAACAAATCCTCAGGAATCCAGAAACAAGTCTCCTTGAAAACAACCCCTGGTTGTATGAAATGGGTTAATATTTCCTGCGGACTCAGGTGTCATTGTATGCCCTTGACAATGCAATTCCATTTTCGGGAAACGGTCAAAATCTGTCTTTATTTCTTTCAGAAGTGGTTTTAGCTATCCCTGATATGTAACCAAAAAGGTGTTCTTCTATCATATATTTAAAAAAACCAAATAGCCGCAGTACGTTCTTTTATTTTGCAGACTTCTCATCCATGCTGAATGTATTTCAGCTCTGGAATAGGATATGGACAACTGTAAAAATATTATTAAATGCAAGAACTCAATTAATTAATAAATATGTGAAGTCCAGAAGCTGTCAGGAAAACTACAAGAGACAAAGAACTGGGAACAAAGCAGATCACACGATCTGCTGCCTGAAGAAGCAGAAATGCTGGATGTTAGAAACATGACTGTGACACAAGGAGATTACTAACTAGTAAATCATTTTAATTATTCTGTCCCTGTCAAGTTCCTTTAACAACTCTTTTTGAATAGGCTCTGTTTTCTTATATTTGATAATAGTTTTTTACTTTTTATTAGTACTTTCATTGCTTGCTAAGGACTTAATATCTAAGAATATATTTAATGGTATTTTTCCAGATGGTGCTCTAAATTTGTGCACTTTTATGTTCCGTGTTGTCACAGTTAAGCAGAAGGCAAATATGGGGTTTTGAGACTGGTGTTTTAATTTTGCAGTACTGCTATTTATATTTCAAACAGACATGCAAAGCTTATGCTGACATATGTGTGTGTATATGCACACTAATTATTGTAATTTCTCAAGGTCAAGTAGAGCTCGTGTCCATTTGGAGAGATATTTCCCATCCTTCTACCATCTCTGGCTACACCAGAGGGGTACAAAAATAAGGTCAGGCTTCTGTTAAAACTAGTCACTCTTGGCATATGAGTACATACATTGGAATATATTGCAAATTGACTTTCCCTAGTATTCTAAATTTATTGTTGGTGGCAGAATGTGGTCAAGAATATAATTATTTGTTAGACTCCATTTCCAGACTTCTCGGTATCCGGCAGCACTGAAATGCCGCAAGTAGGAATAGGAATATTCTTCTCTTCCTGCCATTTGTTTCTTTCTGTTTTCCACATTTTCTTTATTAACTTTATTCTTTTCAATGCCCAACGAAGGTTTTAAAGCATAAACATGTTGATTTTAGGGGAATACTGATAAGGTGAAATTCACGTGGCAGGTCCCACTCGGGCATTACAGTGCGGTCGGAATGAGCAGATTTTTCAGCGGTGACAGAGGCTGTAGCCGTAGAGATTCTCTGCTTCAACAGTTGCTAAAGTTGCTGCTGTTTTCCCAAATGATCTGTTTCCAGTGGACATGTGAAACACCACTTAGCAAGGCAGCCCACGGTCTCTGGCTTCCATTTCATGCTCCAGTGTTTCACCATTCTGTGCACACTCAGAGTGCAGCGGCTGTTGCTTGCCGGGGATGGAGTGTGAGAGTATCTGCTAAGGAAGATTTCACTTAAACTCTCTGTGCTCTTCAGCAAGAACCTCACACGAGCCGCTTGATTGCAGGTGATAAGAAATGTGCTATGCCTGCATTTATTTTATTCTGTTTCATTTTTGGTGCTAAAAGGGGGCTAGCCATTAGGGCTGGGGTGTTTCAGAGCGGTCTGAGCTACTGCTTTTGGGCAACTCCATGGGCTGTGAGGGCTGTGCCTTCCTGTAGCTGTGTTGGTGTGTGTTTAATGGACGAGAATAGACGACAAGCAAGACTCCTCAGTAAGAGGAAGAAGTGTTTTATAAGAGTAAATTATGTGGCTGGGAAAAATTAACTTCCCCCCCCCCAAAGATACCTACTTTACATTACGTGTGTTAGATAGAAGCAGCAACCTTCAAAACAAAGGAGAGGTTAAGGACAGTGCTTTGAAGGCCTGACTGGATTTGTATTTCTGGGCTGAGGTAGTTATTCAGGCAAATAGCTTGTAGTTTTAAAAGTAAATTTTTCAAAGTGTACTATTTCTGCCTAGGAGATTAAGCCAGTTCTCTTGTCTGCCTTTAAATTTTTTTGTTCCTGTTTCTGGCACCAGAAGTTGTGCTTAATTGCCAGTGATGAAGTATGGCTGGCATCATTTTGCTTTCCATAAATGGATAGTTTGGGTTCATTTTATTCTGAGACTTGCCCTTCCTCAGCCATTGTGCTAAAATTTGGAGAATGAGGTGATAAAAAGTGATATTAAACATCTTTTAGAATCCTTAAGACTGAGGTGAGGGAGTGTGGTGTGAACGGATAGACTTGGAGAGACTTTGCCACAGCTTTGTAAATATGTAAAAAAACTCAGAGAAAAGTTACTGCTTTACTAGTAAGAAACCACACTAGCAGAAGTCTATATTCAGAAGAGGAAGTAGCATTTTACTGGTAAAAATACTGCAAGACTCTTAAGGCTATTGCTCAAGAGCCGCTGTCACTGCCCAGAATTATAGGTTAAATGAATGTAAGACATTCATTTAAGGCAGAAAAGAAAAAGTATTCTTCTTCCTTCTATCTTTGCATTTTCTGGGTCTGAAGCAGTAAGTCTCAACTTGAACAGATTCTTTAAAGAGGAGAAAGGAAAAGACAGCAGTAGTCCCAGAGAATGCAGGGGATAAAAATTATACTCCTTTAACTGATATATTTAGCTGCAACATTAATTTCTCTTAGGATGTAAATCTGTGTAACAACTGCTATCTCTTGTCTTGGAACTTATTCTGAATTCTATCTTTTTAGTGGACTTTAGAGGCTATAAACCAACTTTTTAGTGAATTTCAGCCTCTGTACCCAGCAGAAACACAATGAGCGATCAAGGCTGGGTTCCAGGCTGTTAATGGATACCACAATGAACACCAGAAGACGTTTCCCAGCATATGAATCCATCCCTGTAGACCAGGATCTCCTCAAAAACAAGGACAGGAGCTTCACAGGGTGAAAGATGGATAGCAGAATATAGCTTACGAAATATTAATGAGCGTGGTAACCGTGCTCGATTCACTTTCCTACTTCAGGGCCTCATTTGCTGTTGCCTTAGAGCGATGTGGGCTATGCAGGATTCATTACAGACATTGATTTGCCCTGGCTATTGTCGAGGTGCTGTTTCAATGTTGTATGTACACTAGTCCCCCTTTAGTGTGTGTTTTTTCTCTCTGCATCTGACTATACTTGAGGTGTGATTTTTCGAACACATTTAGCCTCTCTGGTGTATTTAGGAGCGCAGGGGAAATGTGTTGTTGCAATCTCACGTGAGATAATAACTGCAATGAGACATCGAATCCTACGTGTGAAATTGAGGCTCACACCTAACGCAGCAGCCTGTTATTGCATAAGGCTGTTAAAAATTGCACTGTCTAAGTTCATGCTAATAAGAATATAACTGGTCATAATAAAGGCTGTAATTCTAATTCTAGGCAGGTATTTCACAGGGTTGTTTAAATATTCATTATGCATAGGCCTAAAATGTCAGTACATAGTCTTAAAATTTCACTACTTGGGCTTTCAAGGTTCTAATTAAAACAACCATATGATGATATCTTCTCTTCCTATATTTAGCATATTCCTACACTGTATTTGCATTAAACTCTTTCAGGTTATAGGAAAGGTGGGACTCTTGTTGTTTCCTGACAGCATTTTGTAAAACCTGCATTATTGCTGAATGAGGAATATGTAACAGTGCCAACTTGCTTTCTTCCTTGGGCATGTTATGCATTTCCTTCAGTAATTTATTATTAACTTTTAAGGCCACCTTAGCTTGGAAGAAAGCATTGCACTTAACATATGCTTGAAAAAGCATGGAAAAAAGAGAATAAAAAGAAATTTCTTACTGTTATCTATGTGTTCTCTCTACATTGATGCAGAATGAGACAGAGATGGCAAAAAAAAAAAAAAAAAGAATGTATACACATGAAGCATCTTATCCCTGCTAGGCAAAGTTTAGAGCTTTGTAGCATCACAAAGGACCATCACCGTCCTGACAGCAACTTGAAGATTTTCCTCTGGGATGACTGCATTTAAAAATGAACTCAAAGCAGTGTAGGCTTCAAAAGGAGCCTCAGAGACTTATTCTATGACAGAGTAAGTCCCATTTGGCAGTCACAAACAATGTTTGTGCGATTTGAGGACCTGCCACGCCATCCTAAGGGAGCACTAAAACTTCCAGGGAATGGTGCAGGGAAGGAGGGTGAGGTAACAGGCGAAGGACGGTACTGCCATGTTAAAAATCTATTTCAGAAAAGCAGGCAAACAAAATTGCCCAAAAATGTTCTTTTCAACTATTTGAAAATATTTGCCTTTTAATTACCTCAGACTTCATTATCTCAGCTAGTCTGTCACGCAGGCAGCTCCCAAGCTGTTGGGAGCACGAACAATCCTGGCAGTGTGGCCCTGTGCAGTTGTGCCTCTCTTGGCTCTGCGGAGCTGCCCCAGGATGGGATTTACAGGGCAGTCCTGGGCTGATTCAGCTCCAGGGAACAGTCTGTTCTGCATGGGCTGCACTCTGCTGTAATAAATGCTGGCAGCTGGTTTGGGTGTCTCTGTCTCAGTGTGATTCTGGTGTCCTCGCACTCTGGATGCTTCTCTGGTCAGAGCCAAACCTGCAAGTCTGTGTGGGGATGAATTGGTATAATCTGCAGTAAATCACAGCCTTTTTCTATGTTGTAAACAACTGTGTATTTCTGGACTTAGAACTCCAGATACATTCAAAGAATAGTCAGATATGTATGGGTCATTTGTTTGGAATACTTAGGATGAGAGATGAACTAGGACTTTGAACCATCTGAGAGCTGTTTAATACCTGTTGTCTCAAACCACTTCTGCTCCTTGCTGAACCTATCCTAAAGAGCATCTCTGCTAGATTTGCACCCCTCCAGCACATACTGATCTGGTCCTGAGAAGAAAGAGAGCAGAGGGATATGAGTTACTGTAGAATGTCTACAAACTGTTACACTGGGGTAGAGTTCTTTATCTGTGGCTGTCTAGGTGATTTTCTGTGCCACGCATGGATGTAATTCCCAGCCCCTCCTTCTGCATTCCCTCTTTGCTGTACTCGTCATTGAAAGGTGAAGCTCACAGATCTGTGGTCAGAGGTGACACCTAGACTTTTGTGATTTGGTTTTGTAGAGTATGGCAGACATTGCAGCACCTGTTTAATAGTCCATCTCTGACTTCAGGCAACAGAAAAAAGTAATTTGTAGCTTAAAAAGGGAAATTCTGGAACGAGTCAAACATTAGGAATCTGACCCTGTGGCTGCTGCAGTACTCTGCAAAGTTCCATCAGGCAGCAGTGTTGGGTACCTGGGGCTGGAAGAGTTGCTAATGGAACTGAGCAATTCTGCTAAGAGCTGTTCAATCTGTTAAAAATCATTCTTGCTATTTGAGAGACTAAATACGAATTTCAAGACCATCGGGATACTTCTGTTTTCTTTCCCCCCTTTTTACTTTGTTGTGAATGCTTCATTGTTTTGTCCAGCAGTGAGCTTTGGTGCTGTTTATTATATAAAATACAATTGATGATTAGCAAAAAATCCTCAACAGCTTGGGAGGATGAACTGCCCTCTCAACTCCGTTGGGAAGTCCATTTTTGAACCTGTAAAGTAACACTGGTTTAATATTTTTGTGCCCTTCTCCTTACCCACCCTCATTTCCATATTTAACTGTGGAAAAATCCATCATGCCTCACTTCATTCGAGGAAAACCAAACATGAGTAATGAGGAGGGATAATTGAGAAGTCAGCAAAAGTCATCATAAATTCTACACTGATCACTATTTCTAGAAGTCAGCATAGTCACGTCGAGGAAATGTGCCTTTGATAAGGTGAATTACTCAGTCTCTGTATCAGTTCTGTCACTTGTCCACCCAGGGAGATGGTTACTGAGCATGAGAGAGGTGGGTAATAAACGTAACAGTCATTAATATAAAGATTGGTGTAATTATGTGTTGTAAGAAGCCATTTTGGTTAAAAGTGATTGTTACTTGTCAATTGTCATTTAGTTGCTGATGGAAGCCCTCCTGTAAGGGTGAGATTCCCTTGTGCTGCCCAAGGAGTTTTGCTGTCAGAGCGCACCCTGGGTGCCAATTTTTCCAACAAGCTGAGTTTCACTAAAAATGGGCTGCATTCAGTCCTGTTGTGATGTGAGCCACAGGTCATGAGCTTGAGTGTCTTTTCCAGGGTGAGACCAAAAGAGGAAAGAAATCCTGTTTTCCCTCTGTGTTCTAAGGATGGCAGGTGGAGATTTGTGTCTGAGTGACAGATAAGCACAAGCCTGGTTCTCACCTGTCTTCTCTCTGAGTAACAGAGCTGCTTGACACTTAGTGATGGCTGATTTATTAACTGGGTTTGACCTGCGTTTATTGAGTTAGCACAAGCAAAATAACATCTGCCAGCTTCTGCCACTGTCAATGAAAGTTAATGTTTTAATGTGGGTACCTGAACCACAAACATCCTAAATCTTTCAATTTCAGGACTTGCCCATGCCTGAAAATTACACTATTCCTTATTATACATGGATTGTTTTGCCAATTTTATGTTAATATATTTATTTATAAATGTGTTATCTAGTTCTATTTATAGTGTCTTTAAAAAAATATATGTATTCAGCCTGGTACAGAATTGCAAAGCTGTTGATAGCAAGCAGTACAAATATTTACAATCCAAATGAGCAGGAAAAACATGTGCTGTTATGCTAACTTACCACTGGAAGCGTGTCATGCATGGCTGAACAACAGAGCACTAAAAGCTGAGAAAATGCTAAATGGTGCTGATTGAAAAAAAAAAAAATAAAGGAAAGGTCCCTAAAGGCCAAGGATTCAAACAGATTTATTCCATGAAAAATGCAATCTGTCTTCAGACCCTTGTATAACGGGAGCCTTAATCTGTTAATCAGTAAGACTTAAATAATTATTTTTATTTGTAACAGCACTCCAAATGTTTAGGCTGCGTTCAGCCATATGGAAGCATAGTGTTTGGAGACATCAGTCAGTTCATGCATTCCACATGGGAGAAGGCTAGGTCAGAGAACACCAGCCAAACACAGGATCATGGGAGAAGAGTGGCAGTGTGCATCCCATGTGAAGCTAAATCAGCAAGAATTAGTTCTAGAGGAGGTACTGGACTGTGAGACAACCGTGCTCCACCGTCTCCTAGCAGCATGACTAAGTTCTCTGATTTTCTGCAGTTTTCCTTCTTCCTAGCCCCTCTCTGTTTAGCAAGCCTTCTGGAGCAAAGCCTGTTTGACACTGTGTGTGTGTGCGTGAGCTTTTCCAAGCCAAACTGAAACCAGATTCCCAGCAGGACTCTTGGTGCTGCTGCATTTCGGTGTCACAGAAATTATCTCCTGCTGAAATGCCACTGTCCTACAGTTCCCAGTCCTAATGAAAACTCTGCAAATTGGTGTTTACTGAGTACCGTTTGTGACCAAAATGAAAAATTATCTTAGTTTGGAGTACTGCTGGTAAAACTAATTGTTAATGGCACCCCACAGGGATACTGAAATGAAGAAAAGTTTTGGTAAAGATTCCCAACTTAAGGTGACATATCTGCAAACCACAGCTGGTAATAGGTAGCTGAGATTTTTCATAGCTGTCCTGGATAAATAATGCAAGTCTGTATGTGTTTATTCTGCATTCTTAAAGTGGTTTGCAAATCCTTACCCACTGTAGCAGAAAAGAGTATTTCTTAAAAGGCAATTAAGTTTCTCTTTGTATGTTTAGTAAGTGAAAGTGAGAGGCAGCTGAGGCTGTTTATTTCATAAGTTAAAAATACATAAATATGCTAAGTAAGAGGTTTTGACCTCTTAAGCAAGGGATGAGATTTGTTGATTCTCTCCCTCAATAACATTAAAAATCTTCTATTCTAGAACCATGAAACCAGACTGAAATAAAAGATGTATTCTATTATAAGTCATATATTGTAATACAGGAACATTTAAAACATCTTTCTTTTGGTTGGGCAGAGTTTACTGGAGCTATAACAAAATGAAAGGCATTTACCTGAAGACCAATCTCCTTTATGAGCTCTAGATAGGTTTTGGGTTTTTTTGTGAGTTTGACTGAAAAGAGAACTTGTCAGGTGTAATTCCATATTTAGGTATTGAAAAAATCAAATCCAATTCTCATTCTCTGCTCCATAACAGAGGATCAATATGTCGTTGCACAGTACCAAGTGCTCAGCTTCCATGTTACAATGCCATTACTTTTCCTCAATTGACAAATACCAAGAAGCTGTAGTTCTTTGTCTGAATGCAGCTGAGGCTCTCTGGCATCCAGTGTCATGTTTTCCATGTGATAAATCTACCATTTTTACAGAGAGCCTGAGTCAGGCTATATCTCATTTCAAGTCGTTACATATTTTATTTAAACTCAAATGTACAAGGTAAAGAGGAAAACCGCAAGGATGGTGTGAGCTGAAGTGCTGCATAGTCAGAAGAAAAAAAGTACGGAAAACAGAGCTCAGGAAGGTTAGGGTAAAGGTCAGTAATACGTTACATGTGCTTTTCTTGTATACCATAATGTTTCCTTTAACTAGAAAAAGGTCTGAGTGTGCTTAAAGCAAATCCCTTGGGAAACTGTAGAGTTGAAATCACAAGGGATGGGCATTATCATGAACTGGCATTCTGTAAAACAAGCTAAGGTGATTTTTATTTTTTAAATCTTTTTCAGTAAACAAAATGTCAAACCCATGAATGTCATCTGTTCTGACACCAGGAAGTCACCCCACTAGTACTGCAGATGGCCACAGAGAAAAATCAGAGCTGGCCAAGATCTCTAAAACCACCTTTGCTTCTTTCAGTGAGTCACAGTGCCAATGCAGTGACTAAAAGGTCACACAAAGGCTAATAGGCCCTTACTTTTCAGAAGGTCTCCTTACAAAAAAAATAGATGGATTTTTTACTTTTGTTTGAATATTTTAAGGCAAAGTTGCCTTTTCTTCCCCATCCCCCCCCAGTGTTGAACAAATGGGTATTTTCTGTTTATGTGGCTTCAAAGATTTAATTGTGATGGACCACACATTTGGCAGTGTGTTGTATATTCCAGCTGGTGTCACTGAACTCCAAATCTATTGCTATTGTGTTTTTGATGGCTAACGGGTTATGGTTTAATTATCAATGAATCTGCAGAGTGTACAGGTGTGATGTGCCTGACTTTGCATGAAAAAACACTGAGGTTGCTGCTGGATAAAGTCATTTCAAGTTCCATCCCTTGGCCAGGGTAGCTGTGTTGTGTTATCAAGTTGTCAGAACTGCTAGGTGGTTTCATTTATTTTCTTTGTGGTATCTGAAAGTCATGCCTGCGTCTGCTGTTATGGCTTAGTTTCTGCATAGCTCTTTAATTTGTAGAGGTGTCATTGACAGCAAGAAAAATTAATACTGGAGCCAGTGGAATACATAATGCCTGCCTGCAAAATGGTGCCTCGTCACATTCAAACAAAGTTTGGAAGGTGAGGGGAGGGTACTGATGGGAGAAATTACAATTCCCCAGGATAACTGGATTGGAGAATGCAAATGTTCACGGTTAAAATAAGAGCAGTGTTACCCTCAGTGCTACAATAAGGTTTCACATAAACTTTGTGTCAAAACTGTGCTCGTAGGAGGAATTTGGATGTATTTAGGGCATTATGCATCTGAGGTCTGTTTGATTAAGATTTAAATGTGTGTGTGAGAACGTGATAAATGTGAGTCCCATGTGACTGGAGGGAGAGAAGGACAGTATAAAGAAGAGAAAGCAAAAGAGATAAATACTGAAATGAATAATGTAGAACCTTGAAGAAGCCAAGAAAGTGAGAAAAATATATGAAATGTCTCTCAAAAGGGAATGAGGCTGTCGTATTTCTTTCAAGGCAGGGAGAAACAGGGTTTGAAATTACAGCAATGATATTCAGCAAATGTTTGTTGGAATATTAAAATATTTGTATAAAACTAGCTTTGGGGTGATTAAAAAGGTCTTTTCAACAAACTTTCAATAAAACTCTCCACAACCCATTTGAGTGGATGGGGAAGCAGAGTCACAGAGTAGGAAAGTTGCCCATGACTCCTGAAAATGTAAGACAAAGAGCAGAGGGCACTGGTGCCGTTGCTTGCCTTGGGCTTTGCCTTTGAGAGTGCACACCCCTGCTTGTTGGGGATTCTGAAGTTCTGGGTGTATTTTTGACAGGGGTGGGTTTTTTTACTTTCTTCTGGGGCATGTAGTGGTGGCTTCTGTTGGCAGCATGCTAGAATAATCGGATTAAGAAGGCGAACCACTATATTTATTCTCATATTTCATTGAATAAATATTTCCAAAGCCTGCCCAAGGTATTGCTCCATCTGGTTCCACCTGACGTTTTGAAACACGTTTCATTTAATGTGTTTAGTGTAGATTTACAAATATAAAGCCGAAAGCAGAAGTGAGACTAAACGGGTACGTAATTCATACCTCTTCTGCCACGTGGGCTGTGCCCTTCGGCTCAGAATTGATTTCAGTGTGGAGAATCTGAACTGTGCTCTGTATGTGTGACAGTGCCTTGGGAAACCCAAAAGTTACTTGAAAATGTGCACGAATCAAAATGATCTGGAAGTTACCTACAAAGATCAAGTAAGCACTGATATCATGGGTTATTTTAAATTTCGTGCTTATCTATTTATTTTAAAAACCAACATAACTCGCTGTATTCAAATCAGTTTCCCTCAAAGCCTTCATTCAGGAATAATGTATTTCTAAATAAATTTTTTTTTTTTAGAATGATTTAATGATTTCTTGGCTCTCCCACTTGGTTTATTTGCTCAAAGGAAAAAAATTTGCTTCTGAATTCCATGAGTTTTAACTGGACTCCATGGCCTATCTCCCTCTAGTACTAAACCACAACGGCATATATATAGTAAAATTAATTCATCAGTGTTTGCATAGCACTTCTCATTCAGAATGATCCAGAAGAACTCCACAACCTTGAAAAATTATAATACAAAACTACACCAAGGCATACTTTCCCCATCATTGAAATGCAGGCAGGATGCTGCTCTTGACAGAACAATCTTCTGCTCTGATACGGTGCATCCTGCATTCGTGTGTTATTGTAGGCTGCTCTGGGGAGGGTATGCCTAGAATGGCAAATGAAGCATTGTACTTTGTATGTTATTTTTTTGTTTGGGGTTGTTAAATATAAATATTGCAAAGCCATTTCTGTCATAAGCTTTCTATACTGTAATCATTTCCTCTACTTCACTGGAATATTAAGTGTCTGGCTGGAAGTATTGCAGGTCATTTGCAGTGGCTGTTCAGTTAGATACAGACCTGACCTTCATCTGGTTTGTTCCCTCCTTCAGCCACAAGCAAACACTTGTGGAGATTAATGAGAGTTGTTTGTCACCTTTCTCTGAAGTACTGAAGAACTGGTTTAAAAAGTGAAATTGTTTATGAGTTGCATTTAGCGTCTTTATATGAAGCATCTTCTCATTTTAGTGATTCCTAGAATTAGCAGTTCAGTGTGAACTTGAAATGTTCTTATTAATATATATTTGAGTGGACCAATGAGACAGTGAATGTCATGTAGTAGTTCCTGAACAGATTCAGTGTGGGAGTTTGTCCAGGGTCCTGAGAAGATAACAATCCAAAGAGGTTAGACTCTGCAGTAAATAAGTCAGCATTTAGATAGGTTGCATACAGATAACTTTTTGATACTTAGATGAGTTCATTTTTGTTTATCACTTCCTCTTCTGATGTTTCCATAGTCTCTGTGCAATTGCAGAGTTAACTTTTCCTATGCTCACTCCAAGGAAAAATAATGCAGGAGAAAAAAAGACGTGCATTAATGACAGACAGTGTCAACTCCTTCTTTCAGACATCAAGCATTTATTCCAAGCACCTCAGAGACAGCAGGCTTTGGGTGAGCAGTAGTACTCTTATTTTCTTCACTTTCAGTGGAGTTTCCTCTGGTTAAACAAGTCAAGGCAGAAATACCAGAGTCCTAATGGATATTTACATTAGGATAATTTGATATTTACATATCCAATGATATTTACATAATGGATATTCCTGAGGGCTCGACCTGCCTCCTTGGTGAGCAACCCCTCCTTGGTAAGCTGAGCCCTAAGAGTTTATATATGGCAACACACGAATGGAAAAATGAATGCAAACTCTGTCTGTGCTCTGAGGCGCTTTGCATTTACCTGGGGGCTACGAGACCACAGGAACCATGTTCTATTGCAATTGCTCCCTGTGGGAGTTTTTCAGAAAGGTGCTGTGTGTTTGGGATTCTCAGCATGCCCAGGTATCGCCAAACTGTCTGAGGCTTCATTTAGGCAAAGCTATTTCAGAATTCAGTTTTATGGATCTCCAGTTTCTCTAATGCCTTTGGACCAAAGAGGTGGCATGGGACTCCCAGGTTTTGATTCAGTTCTTTTGCTTTGCTGAATCACCCTGTCTGACCCTGGGCGAGTCTCCTAAGCTCTCTGCGTTGCATTTTTCCCACCTAACTTCTGATATTTAATGAGACATGAAGTAGTCATGCTGCTGCCTAATGCTTCCTGAATAGTTAATGGACAAATGTGTGGCATTGCTACATAGCTGCACATGGCTCTTCCCCTTGAATATACAAAAAGCTTCAAGTTTCTGTACTCTCAGCTGAGGTAATTCAGTTAGTTTGTTTATATTTAGGTGGGATGAAACCACTAAATTTCTTGCTTTTGCTGCTCTTTATAAAATGAAGAGTGCTTGCTTTTTCTCCTCATTTTTTCGTCCTACATATTCTCTCAGACAAGTATTGTCTGCAACAATACAGGTCTGTTCAAATGCAGCCTTGATTTCCATTTTCTAAATTCAGTAGTTGGGCTCTTTCATTGCTGTAATAATACAAATATTAACAGAAGCTCTCCCTATTTCTGCTTTGCATCAGATTTCATTTCCTCTGCCAAACTATGGGGCTATCTAATTTGCATTAACACAGGGGCAGCTGTTAATGATTTTGGAATTAAATGTAGCACCTTATTTCCAGATTATAGTTAATGTATACTCCTGGCAGGACTCCGAGTGATAGGAAACTGTCCAGGAGGATGATTGGCATGTGCATTACATGGAAGTGGTCCTGTTCTAGGGGTGTTTCTTCCCTCCCTGTTAAGCAGCCTTCAGTCACTGTTCCAGCTAAGCCTCTGTTGCTGCTGCATTTTAATTCCTGTTATTGGGTGCTGAGTGGCAGGGCTTTCAGAAGTTCCTGAGAACATTTTGCCTGCCTGCATACACTTTGCTCTCCTGGAAATACAGCAAATGAGTGGAGCAGGCTACCTGCAGAGTTCAGCAGTACACACACACACTCCCCATTCTAGCTAGAGTTCGTGATTTCATGAAAAACCTTTGTTTTTCAGAGTTCTGATTCTGAAATTTCCTGATTTATTTTTTCGTTAACTAGTTTTATTAGATTTTTCTCTATCAAATTAAGTACAAGAGTCTCTGCAACTTGCTGACACTCTTACCATGCCTAAAAGCTCAAAAAAAGACAGAAATTTTCTGGTAACACAACAAACGATTTCAAATGTCCTCTTCCCTCAACAAATTGATCCCAACTATGTGATTCTAAATGTTTTTTTATTGGCACCTTGCACTGCCTTTTTCTCCCAGTTTTTACAAGGGAAATGCAATGCCATGGCTCTCTGAGGATGCAGAATGCAGAAAATGACCATTGTACCTGCGGTGTTTGTCTTCAGACCAGGCTGACCTCTAGATGGTGTTGTCAGGAATAAATAATATGGTGACATTTCTGCAGACTGAGCCAAAAAGATTCTCTTATTTTAAGACAAAGGAAAATGACAACTACTGCTCTCAGAAGAAAAGCTTAATCAAAGCTTAATTTCCTCTTATAATTAAGTCTTTAAAATTGATACGTGACACATTCAAGCATGAAATTTTTAATTTAATTAATTTTCTAAGGACTAAAAGACTAGCTCTGATTAAAAAAGTACAGTATGCCAAGCAAAACTTCCAGAACCTTACAAGAATTCTCTGCCTGTGATGCTGCAAGAACCAAGTAGGTCCTGGAAGTTGCAGTAGCACTAGAGTAGGAACGAAATATCACCTTATGAATGCCAGGCTGGTTGCTTCCTCTGCATTTCTTTGGGAACTGGGGCACATGGCTGGAGGTTACATGAAGGAGGACTGGAATGAGGCCTTGAATTGTTGCATTTTGTTGAATTGTTTAAAAAGAGGTTCCCACTATTGTATTTTATCATCCTTGTATGAGGGAGAATGGGCCTAACTGAAAATAGTTCCCAAGGATGAATTTTGTCTGTATGTTTTCACTGGCATAGTAAAACAGCACACATTTTACTCCTGTGGTTCTGATGCTTGCTGCCTTTATCCTCCCTGGCAGATCAAACAACAAACTGAGTACCAATTAAAAAAAATCGAAGGTACAAATTACGTGATACAAATCGTATGTTCACATGCACTGTTCAGAAGTGGTGTTGTCTGGGTATTTGTCTCCAGAAGTTCACCACCTACTCTCAAGCACTTTCCATCCTGCCCCACAGCTTGGTTGGGTATTTTGATGTTTGTCACCTCATGAGGACAGTACAAGGAGAAGAGTGATGGAGGGAGTGCATTAAAGCAGACTGTGGTTTTACATTTCTTGTGATGAGCTTTATAAAACTCTGTCCTTGTAAGACAAACAGTCACTGTTTTGAATTGGAGAATGCTGTATTGGGGTCACAGTGAAACAAATGACATCAGGAGTCATTTGGAAGCACCTTTAGCTCACCTATCCTCACTTTAATAATTCTGTACCTCTCCAGCAGGTTGCCCATGTGGTAATTCCCAAAACAGGAAAGGATCAGATGCTGGTGTTGCAACACTGAATTCGACAGAGCTGATGTGGGCTTGTCATACGTAAAATGTAGGGACAAACCATTAGGGGTCATATTGCTACTGGTTCTCCCTGCGCCATCACTATCAAATAAATTATTTCATTAGAAAATTTGAGAGAATAGGCAGCAGCTGGCTGAGTGGATTCCTTTCTCCTAGATTCTGGCAAATTTCAAACACAGTTGTTTTTCTTTTGGGAACGCTTGCCATACATGGTGTTTCCTTGAACCGTAAGGTGGGTTTTCTTGTGTTTTTTTAGATGTAGAGATTTTGATTCACATATTGATGTAATATTTATGTATGTTTTCATAATGCATTCCAGGAAAGGAATGTACTGTGCCTAGAGCTCACTAAGAATAATCATTCTTTGGTGAACAGATATTGAGTGCATATTCTCACCGGAATTGCTTCAGGAATGTCTTTGGTATGTCCTGCACATTGATTTGAAAAGTTTCTGCTTAAGAACTAGACTGTGAAGGTGGGTGACAGTGCTGAAATGAACTAGAATGCTTTCTCAGAGTTTTCTCTAAGTTGATTCATGCAGCCAGAGGTTTAGTTTGTTCTTATATAAGGTAAACAGGAGCATTTGGGTCTCAAGTTATTGGAAAGAACTGAAGAATTAGAAATCCAGCATAAGGCATGGATTTTTCTTTACAAGCCCACATATCTTTGAACACTTGTCTCACTTTTTAATGCTTGTACTTCCATTTCTTGAGTTACAGACGACTGAGCAGCTCTGCCAGCTCCCTTCAGAAGAGGTAATTTGTGTTTTGGTGCTACACCCTCTGAACAAGAGCAAATTCTGTTAAATTGCTGGAAAAACATCTTTTGACTAAGTGATATTTCCCAGTTCTTGTAGTCACTTTTGATTTAAGCTATCCTTCATATTTCCAGGATATTTGTGATGTGATAGTTCCCAAGTAAATCTCTATGTGTATTTGTGTTCTTGGAACCATTAGAATCCGTTTCAGATGATAATCAGAGGAGAAAGTTTCACAGAAAGGAATAAACCCACTTTATTTTAAGTCATATTTGCATGTGACTGTCCTCAGATCGAGGACAAACGTGTGTGTGGTTGCCATGCACAACCCCGTGTGCACCTGGGACGATTCCTTGGGAGGGCGTTGGTTGATGTAAGCTGATGGGCAGGCTTGGTCACGGTTCTCAGTGCCAGCATGGATGTTGTGTTGTGCTTGAAGGTTCTGCTGCTTCTGGTGAGTGAGGAGAGCTGCACTTACCCTGGCATCAGTCTCTCACGAGAATTTGTTCTGAACTGCTGCACTGGAGTTGCTATTGTCAGTTGGTACAACCCAGCTCATTTTTATGACAGGGAACCTCTCATTTCTGTTGCAGGCACCTCTTTCTAATAAGTTAACTCTTCTCACTGTGAATTTCTTAGGATATATATATATATATTATTATTTTTGAGGCACCTGAGACCAATTTAAAAAAAAACAACATAAGCAAAACCATGTTTTAATTATTTGAATTTTAAAAACAGAATGCTAGCTTGGAGACTTTTACTTGGTTTTGTTCACTGGAATGACGAGTAGCTCATAAGCTGTGTTGATGTTACTGAGAATCACAACTGGAGCAATGCTTAGATTCTAAATTCCTGGTGCTAACCCTGGTCTGTATTTTAAGACCCTTGGTGTCACAAAACAAGTGCCAGCAGATTTTCTTTCTTTTGTCACACTTGGGCCTGAGATCCTTTACTCGTAGGGAGCTTGGCAGGTAAATATATGGTGCATGACCTTTTTTCTAATTTCCTAAAGGTTATCAATATTGTAGAAATTTAGCACAGTGAATAGAGGTTGCCCCATTCCATCTCACCTAACTGGGGTCTCTGCAAAGGGGTATCTTTTATTTTCCCATCCTGAAGTAATTCTGATTGTTGCTGACAGGATGCATCACCTCCCTCCAGCACAGCAGCTCTGGGCCAGATCAGTTCACGGCTGCATGGACCAGGCTCTGTTGCTGAACGGCTGGGAATGCTCCACGGAGCAGAAAACAAATCCACTCTGGATCTAACAGCCACACCACCAGCACAGTGCAGCTTTGAAGTATTGCTTAATAATTCTGAGCTCATCAGAAAGATGTGGCATAAATGCAGAATGCATTTAAGTACCGTTACATCTCGATGATGGGAGTTTCATTACAGGACACACGTGTCCCCCATAATTTGGTTCAGACCTGCACAAAAGAGGTCTTTGGCAGAGGTGAGGAGGAATTATGTCCAAGGGGCTTTAATCTGGAAGGAGTTTGAAAGGAATGAAGAAAGAAAGACTTATTATATAATATGCTTTGAAATATGACGCCTTTCAATAACTGAAAAAATTGTACCAGAACAATTAATAGAGGTTAAAATCAGGTACATTAACATGAAAGTAAAGCTCCATCAAAGAGAAGATAAAATATCAGCTGTTTGCTGGGATTTGCTATGACAAAATGTATTTGGACGACAAAGATCATGAATGACTTCTGGCATTTATAGAAATTACAATGAATGAATCAGCTGCTAATCCGGAGCTTGAGGCGCTCTGGTTGTACAGATGACATTTTGAATAACTGACAGTCATGTTTAAACCACATGGACTGCACTGAATTTCCTATGGAACCTTTTTCCAAATATTTTGCTCACCTTGCAGTAATCCACTGTCATTTTGAATGTATCTCCATTTCACTGGGTCCCAGACAACCAAAACATTGATAAAACACTTCTAAATTATTATTTCTAAGCATTTCTGATGACTGTGAGAGTGTGAAATAAAAGCTTCTGAAACTATATTTATGTATTCCACTGAGTTCTAACAATTCTGGGCAGCTCTGCCTTTTTAAATGTGTCACTACAGCTATTTGTAAGACTATTGCACTTCAATATGTAGAAGGTCAAGAGAGGAGAAGATGAAATCATTCTATAACAGAAATATCAATTGAAATAATAGACTTTTTTTGGATGTTTATATAAGTACCAGTTTAACAGTAGCTGCCCTTTCACTTCAACTCAGTTACGACCTGCTAAATAAAAATGCTGTCTGAACAGTCTAGAGATTATTTAATTTCTTCCAGTGGGAATTGGGGATATTTTTTTTTTTTTTTAAGAGGAGCCTACATAAATGGAGCTCAAATGTCATGGGCAAAAAAGATTGTTTCAGATTTCCAAGTTTCTGGCAAATAAATTGAAGAAGTTCTTTGATTTATTTACAAAAAAAGAAACAAGCAAATAATACCTTTATTATTAATTACAAATATTCTTCAGAAGGAAATTTTGTACAGAAATCATTTTTTCTGCCACAGAGAGAGCAAAATGAGGGCCGGTCAGTTTGTGGAGTTTTAATTCTGATATTTGCTGTATATCTTACGGAGCAGACCATGAGCTTTCAGTTATTAATTCGTGGCTTTGCCTCTGTTCAATTGAAATGCTGATCACTGTGAATTTGGTGGCAAAGCTACCAATGCAAGCAAGACCTCACCCTGCCTTTTGTCCAGGGAGTAACGGGAGCCACTGCTGGAATGAGCAAATCTGGGTCTTGTGGTGATCTTGGTCATGGCTAGAATGTTTCTGTGGAAGTTTGCGTACTGTCTGATGACTTGGATAACGGCAGTTTCTGTGAAAATAATATTGTGGTTAATTATCAATAATGTTGCATAGTGATAGTATCTCATACATCTTTTATCAGTATTTTTTTGAATTATGTGGTTTGATATTTAACCCATTTTTAAAAAAACTTTTTGAATCACAGTTAAAAATTAAAAGAATAAAAAGATTTGCTTGAAATTGTTAGGGTTATGTAACAGGTTTCTGATCCTTAGAACTTCTGAAACAGTTCCGTGAGAAAACTTTGAAGAAGGCTTGAAATATGTTTTAAATTAAAAGTCTCTAAGTCAAAATGAGGTCAGTTGTGTGCTTATTGAACAGCATTTGTATGGATAAAAGATTAAGCAATCAAGGAAAATGCACACTCTCTTTTGTAAATAATGAATTCTTTCATATTCCTAAATTACTGTGTGTCTCTCTCCATTTTTTATATCTGAAAGAATGCATTTGTTTACATTGACAAAATAAATGTAATACAAGCATATTATAAAAATTACATGAAATATGGACTATTTATTAAGCAGTGTTACTTGAATGATCTAAATATTTTGTCTAGTTTTGGATTAAACACTATTTTGCTTGCTTATCAGTTTTGTTTTGTACAAATGCAGATTAAATGTTGAAGTTCCACACTCCCCCCATAGACTGCAGAACAGCCTTTGCTTTTACACTCAATGCTCAAAAAGGCTCATTCCCCATCTAGAGAAAAGCTGCTCAGTGGCTGCCAGGCTTTTGTGGTTCTAACCTGGCTAAATACTACATCAAACAGCAGAGCATATAAACGGTGGCAGAGCAGTGTCTGTGAATTCTCTCTCAGATGGCTGGGCAGGAACTTTTCATTTCATACGTCATTCAAAACTTGCTGTAGCGATTCCCCAAAGTCACCCACGAGGCTTTAAACAGTTAATGGGAAAGAAAAACTTCCTTTTGGGTTGGGAGAGTTCCCCCCCCCCCACCCCCCCTTCTTTTGCCTGTGCAGTTTGCTCTGCTCTGTGCCCTCCGTTGGCAGCACTGGTGGAGTCTCCGGAGTGTGTTTGTGGCATTGGATTTGCTGGACAGCTGAGGAACAAGTGGTTACAGAAAGAGCTGAGCAAGTAGGAGTGGGTTACTCTCTGGAAGGGGAAAGGAGCCCCAACGGGAGAAGCTTAGGCGGCTGGTCTGGACAACTCACTCCAAACTTGCCTCTGCAGCCTGGGGCAGCCAAACTTCCCATCCTGGAAGGAGAGACTGCATCCAAACAGGGGTTTGTCTCTACAGAGATGGCAAACGAGGGAGCTCAGTCATACAGTGTGTGCCTCCTCCTAGAAAACATGGAATTTGCTGGAAATCAAAGGCATTTTGCAGGGGGTACAACATTAAACCCACGAGCTCTCCCCTGCATTCTGCTGTGTCCTTCACTTGCTGAACCACAGCTCTTTCTGTCTCAGCTTTACTAAAAATTTCATTTAGCAGTTTATGGACTGTATTTTAATTTTGGTAATGTAAATAAGTTATGAACGAGCAGCTGGATATCTGTCTTACCACAGTAAGGATAGACAGCATTAGGAATGGCAGGGAACATAATTAATAAATTTCTTAAAACCCAGATCTGTGAAAATACTGGGTGCAGTAGGGAGTAAAGCAGGATTTTGCTGGATGTAGAGAAATATTAAATTCTTTAAATTGGAATTTAAAAGTTAGTGATTCAGAATTTGACCTAAATCGTGCCAGCGTAAAAGTAGAATTATTTCATTGAAGCTAATGGGATTTTCTGGAATTAAACTACCGTAAATAAATTCAGTATTTCTAGGTAAGCAGTTGACTTGGAACCATCTTCTACTTAAAAAGAAAAAACCAAAAGAAGTCTGAAGCTTGATTTTGTACAGCAGTGCTACCTTTTTACTTTCCGAAGCCTAGTGTAAAGTGGCAGTAACTTTATACTTCAGAGCTGCACAGTAATGCAGTCACATATTTCTCGCTCTCAAAGCTACCTATTCTGCAGAGCAACAATCATCTCTATGGCTCTGTTGGTCTGTATTTTTTTTTTAATGTATGTATCTGCTCATCTCTTTTTAAAAAAGGATTAGAAATAATTTGCACCTTTTACAGATGCATTTTGTTAAATCCGGTCTCTGTGTACAGATTTGTTAGGATTACGTGTGTGGGAAAAGCCAGGCACAGGGTGCTCAGTGTTTGTATGCTGCAGAAATTCGCCAGAATTAAAAAAAAAAAAAAAAGAAAATATTGCCATAGAATTTATGAATTTACTTTGGCAACTTATTTTACAGCAGTTAATTATTTATATAAATGAGGCAGAATTATTGTGAAAAATCCAATAAAAAAGTTCAATTAAAAACCTAAATTATAAGTTTAATCAGAATCTTCAGCAGCATAAAACCTGATTTGCATATAGTCTCATTGAAAAATGCTTTCTCTAAGATGGATATTGCACTTTTGTGCAGTCTCAGCTCTATTAGTTATTTCTGCTGCATAAATGATCATATATCATTTTATCGACGGCAATTTTCTCTGCAGCTGCAGTTCCTGTAAAAAAGAAATCAGTCGCTCTCCACCTTTATACTGAGAATTCAGTAAGTTCCTCTTTTTTTTTTTGTATATGAGCAGTATCTGAATCAACACAAATTAGAAAATCTGGATTGTTCCAAGGGAAAGCTTTCCCTATCCATCCATTTGCTGCTTAGTTATACCGAATTGTTTGCCTGCCATCATAAAAATCACATTACTACCGTAATAGCAAGTTTCAGAAAAGCTTTCTCTTTATGAGTAAAAGCAGATAAATCTCAAAGTGCCAACTGTAATAGGGACTGACTGGTGAGGTTGATGTATTCAGGGTAACAAGGGAGACCTCACAGGGGAGCCGATGTCTTTGACTGCGGAGGGAAAATGAGCTGGAAAAGTCCACCTCACTTGGTGCCACTTTGTTTAGAAGGAGGTGCGAGGTCGTGCAAGGGAGAATTCAAACCCCAAATGGTGGAATGGCATTGGCTAAATTCTACAAGAAAATATGCTTTTGGCACAACAGGATAGTCAGAACAGGAAGTGACTACAACCTGCTCCTCTGATAGAACGTGTTCTGGAGATTCTCATCTTCAAATTTAGATGTTTTGGGTTTTGTTTCTTTTTCATCTTGTTTCTCATACAGTATCCTCAAGCTTCGTGTTTAGATCTCAGTTATGTAAATGTTACATTCACTGAGAGTGAGAATAGTGAATTGATGGAGACCTTGTTACACAGATGGCTGTACATGACCCTTTGGTTATACTTGTGATAGGAAAGTGATCTATTTAAGAAAAGCATTTGACTTTTATTGACATTATTCTGACAAATAATGATTTGTGAACAAAATAAGCGTAATGCAATCAGTGGAAAGTACGTCTGTATATTCATACTTATGTGAGAGGTTCCTTACTTCAGGATGAAAAATTGCCCTACAATGGTTGTGGTTTTGTGTAGCAGAACTCCCTGCATTCACTCTCCAAGGGGATGTCACCAGGGAACAGTGATCACTACACCCTCCATTTTTTTGTACAGTCCCATCTTCTATCATTCAAATAATTCCACAGCTCCCATAGACAAGCTGCTGAGGAGGCGAGAGAATATCACCCTCATCTCCTTCCATCTGGCAGCAATGCAGAAGGCTTGGTTGATCAACATCTGTAATGAGGGCTATAAGAGAGCACAGATATTTGGATCAAAGGGTAATCTCTCTCTTTTATGTAACTGCAGAGTCTCACATATCACTAGATTATTCTCTGCACTTGCTGTAAATAATGCTCCCCATCACAGCTAAGCACTTTGCAACCATTGCCTCTAAATTATAAGATGATCTACACCACCTCCACCTCTGTGCGGTTCCCTGACCTGAGGTTGCTTATTTTCACTCAGCTCCAGCTGCAGATTTATGATCACAGGATTACATTTTCTCTCAAGGGGACATTTTTCATATCAAACAGAATTTGTGTTTTATTCAACATTTCATCATCACCTATTTTTATTACTATATTCTGGAAAGTGTGGTGAAAATATGCACTTATCTCTGTTTATTCCATGAACAGCTTAGACCTGTAGCAAGGGTGGGAGCAGGGGTAGTTTCCTCTGGAGGGGTTTCGAACAGAACCATCCTTTCTAGATAGTCTGTGTGCTGTTTCCTCTTTATGTCACCTCTGACATGTGAGGTGGAAAACAGACGCTCAGCTTCAAAATGTTTCTTTACAGCTGTGTCCATAAAAACACCTGAATGCTGTGATACAGAATCTAGAGACATTAACACCCTGGTATCTAAAGAAGTACTCAAGGTTGTGCATTGCCCTGTGATCCTGACTTACAGCCCAGATCTGTAGCCATAGAGCTGTGGGGGCTGAAATTAGCACAGTGCTGTGGCTTTCTGTCATTCTGATGTGACCCCAGAAAGGGAAATGGCCTAGAAAGATGCATATGGCAAAGGAATCTGGGAAAAGAGGATTTGTGAAGGCCCATAGAGTGGTTTCCGGAAATCTAGAACTTTATTTTAACCTACCCAAATGACAACATTAGATTCCTTTAGAGGAAGGATGAAATCCATTAGGAAGAATCAAGCACAGAACGGCTGCTGGTGTATGGCCAGTGCCATGGAACAGAAATAACCTCATCTGTCTGAAAACTGAGACATAGCAGGGCTCCTGGACTATCGTGCCTGTTCCAGATTCAGCGTGCCTCAGGGATGAACAAGGTGTACTTTTCACAGCTAAGCTTTCACTTTGCTCATTCTGTAGGAGCAGATACCCAAGAGAAGGCAGTTTTTATAAAGTGCCTTTCCATGGGGAGCGTTGGAGGGGGGAATGAAGCAGCAGCAGTGAGTCCTGTGCCTGCCTTTCCTTTGGTTCTATTCTGCTTGGTTCTGCTCTGTTTGGTTCTATTCTGCTTGCTTGTGGTGTGTTCTACACTTCCCACCCGTGGTGGCACTTACCCTGAGCAGTCTGCCTCTGCCGTGCCCCTGGACACCACCCTGAGGTTCAGTCAGGTACATTGCAATCGTCACCTGCCACGGTGAAGTGCCTCCAAATACACCTTTGTGTGGGTTTTGCTGCGCAGTTTCAGGTGTCATCACCTCCTGTGATAGGCACTGTGGTAATGAGGGAGCTAAAGGGCAGAGCAGAAATTCAAAGGGTAATGAAAGGAGTGAAATGCAGAGCATACAGCTCACAAAAGGAGTAAGGCAGTCACTGTTGTGACAGAAGGAATCCACTGACAGGCCAGATAGAGATGAACCTCTCAATGCTTCAAGTCTAGTGGAGCTGAGTGGTCATGATTGCAAACGTTCTCCTAGCTCACCTCTTACTGAAAACAGGTGCACTGGATGCTCCCACTTGTGTCTAATCGCACAAGGCTCAGAGTGCATGGAGAGGAGAATTCTGTAAAATCCATACCCAGAAAGGGTGCAGAGTAATTTTTACAATAATCTGGGAGCCAGAATATAGCAGGGACAAATCTGCCACAAAGATACTGGGACAAAAATATTTGTGACAAAATTTTGAAAACAGGAGGAAATTCAGAAGCATAAAGAATTGCAAATTCTTTAAATTGAAACTAATGAAACATTTGATGAGTTGGAAAGAAGAGTTTGCTCAGTGAGCAGAAGTTTAGCTGAGGTGAAACTAGAGATGCTCATCTCGTAGAATTGGTTAAGGATATGTAAGAAAGGGACATTAGAGCTTATTCAACAATGTTCTACTCATGACAGATGATGAAGGGAGGGACAAAAATCTGTGGACAGAAACATAAATGCCTACTCTGGGCAACTCATTGAGTGTTTTAAAACACACTCCTGGAGGTCCATACCCCACTCCATGGATGGAACATAAGCTTTCAACGGAGGTTCATGGAATCCTAAATTCTACATCTCAAATAGACTAACAAATACCAGGCACACAGATTAAAAAATTTAGCTGGTTAAAACCCACAAGGTCTGGTAAGAAGGAGCTTTTGAAGTTAAATAAAGTTGACAACATACATTTAAAGAGTTCAAACGGCAAATGCAAAACATCTACAGTGAAGCACAAGGAAGAGAGCCATCTTTCATATATAATTGAAATACCTGAAGGTGCAATGCTCAGACAAGAGGAAATAAAACAAAATGCCAAATGTAAGGAATATTACTCGTGACTTTACGCCACCAGGTAAAGAACTAATACGAACAGGAGGGAAAAGCTAAGTCATGAAGAAATGTATTTCAATACTTCCACGTGTATAAATGATGCTGAATTTTGCTGACTAAGGTGTTGCTATCATATTTATTTATTTTTCTTTCTTTTATTTGACATACTGTTGTGTGTCTGTTAAGGTTTGAGCTAGCAGAGCATTCCAAACCATATGCAGTGGCAGACAGACTTCATATCTTACTGAGGAATGGCAAGTCATAACTGATTGCAGAGCAATGCCTTCATTTCTGAATTTGGGGCCTTTTATTTCGGTACCCTTAGTATTTCCATGCCTGTCCAAACTTGGTAACACAGGAATAACACAGCCTGTGAGGCTTCCTCTCTGACGAACGACTGCCAGCCAGGTGCTTGGATTTGAACCTGCCACACTTGGGTGGCACAGCAGCGCAGATTTGTCCTTCTGGGGGGGAACTTAGACTAAACCTGCACAATCCAGGGCAGTGGAGGAGAGCAGGAAGGTGCAAGTGAGCCTCCTGCAGCGTTTTCCAGGTGCTGTGCTGGTGCTGCTGGCTGGAGCCCTCTGCTGAGTACTGGGAACCATGGGATTTGCATAAACACAGGGCTGCACCACCAAGGGCTCTCCATGCAGGTGAGGAGCATTTTACATTTCTGTAATTGGGAATTTAAACACAAAACTCAGTTCCTGTTGTCACTGCACTTTGCATATCCTGTGAGTTTTTCATGGAAGCATAAAGGGAGCAGTTCAATGTCTGCCTAACAAGTGCTTTTCTGGGACTGCTTGTGCTGTTACTGTTTCCCAGCAGATGATGCCGCCTGATTCAAAGCACCTGAAAGGTTTAAATGATACAGCAACTGCAAGAGCAAAATGTTAGAAAAGACAGGCTCTCTAATTAAAGTGGTAAATGTAATGTTTTAATGTTTTTAAATATTAACAAAGAGTGGAAAGGGAAAGGATAAAAGGACAAAGGAAACATTTAGTCTGGATAAAACTCACCCCAGAACAGGTGAAATATGCTGTGCCCATGAGCTATTAAAACAGGAGACAGGCCAGCTGCCTCTTGGGATGAGAAGTCAGTTGAAAGGAAAGATTGTCTTTCTCCATATTCAGAATACATCCACACATGATGGTCTAGCTGGTGGAGGGGACAGATTAATTAATTAAGGCAGGGTCTGCCTTAATTTCTTCATTATTTTCAGTGCAGAATCAGGTTGGACAATGTGAAAAGTTTGTCTTTCTTCATTTAGCTAATGCAATGAAATTTAAGGTCATCGAAGTTACTTCTGAAGTTATGGCTTGAGCTTAGACATGCTTAAATTACTTACAAGCAGACTGATTTTTATCTGTCAGTCAGGAATACTTTGTAATTGGTAGCTGGTTCATATTTTTTAGCAAACATCAAGTAGAATCAGAATTTCTTCCCTTCAGAGATTATTTCAATATGTCTTTGATATTTCTGATTGTGGAACTTTGTGTTAGTATGCAAATTCACATTTCAGTCCTCTGTAGCCTGCCCCTGAATTTTAATGGAGTCCAACTAATACTTCATGATAAAGTACTAAAAGAGCAAAGGTACAAGTAGGCAGGAAAATTTTTTATACACTTTTGGAGGTGCCTGGAAATTCCTGAGCCTGTGTCCTAATGTGAATTGTACGGGGTGGTGTGGCTGTTTTTACTGCTCCTTGTGCCATAGAGTGAGAAGAGGGGATTCATGTGGTTTAACAGTTCCTCGGAGGACGAACTGATCAGAGGATGTCATGCAGCCATCAGCTGCAGAATCTCTCCCAGAACAACACTGTGCCCATCAGCCTGGGCGCTGATGTTGCAACCAGTATGGCCAGACACTGCTGGCCCGCCTTTAGTGCTTGTTTGAGATTAGATTATTATAAATGCTTGAGAAGCAGCATGACTCACATGGATGTGGTCTGTCAGAAATATCCAGTAATTTCCATCCTGATGAGAAGGGCAGAGGTTACTCCTCGCAGAGGAGATTGAGTAATGTATAAATCTGTCAAGAAAACATGCGGGAATATATTTTGTGTGTTTTGGTTTAATTTTCATGGTCTAAGACCAGACTTCAGATGCCGCCGAGTATTTACAGGTAGGTGTCCATTTCCCAAGCCAAAAGTGATCCATGCTCATATATATTAATTTCTGAGATTTGGTGCGTAGGGACTGCAAAAGTTGCACACTAAACTTTAGGCAAAATTGCACTGAGCTAGATTGAAGAGCTGCTGGAAGGTTTTCAGAGTAATTTCTAATGGTAAGGAAGGTTTCAGTTGCTTGTAAATAAAAGATGGAAATAGTTCAAGCGCTGAATTTGACCCTAGCTCTTAGAAAACTGACAATAAATGAGGCCCAACCTTATTTGTGATGTCTTATGAAGATATATTTTGTTACAAGTGTCAGTAATGAAAAGTGAAACGAGGTTTATCTTACCAAGTGTTTTCTTTCTGTAAGATCTGTGCTAAAACCTTAACAAATATCCTTGACTGAGAGGATGCTAAGAATGTTCAGAAATTTTATCTCATTCTGAGAAGAGCAAGTTTTCTTTCCTTTCCAGGCTCCTTCCTCTGGGTGTTCTAGATTTGACAATAAATTGAACTCACATTCTTAAGGGTAAAATCATTGTGAATTTATTATTCTACTGTTAACTGCTGTCTCTCATAATTTATGACAGTTTCAAATGTTCTGTTTTGAACTTAAGGGGATTAGAGGATAGGTGTTTGAACAATCAGGATTTAAGTTTTCAAACACTGTCTTGTTAGAATTTAACATTTTTCTCTCAAAAGAAAGTCAAAGTTTTTTTGCACGGTCCTTATGAGACTCAAAAATACATACTTCAAGAGGGAAAACCAGCATGTTTTGAAGATTTGCAATAAAACTGTTGGCTGTGTATTTGAAGTGTTCCTTTCAATGGGCTTATGACTGGAACCACACCATCCTTTTTCCCCCAAAGATATAAAGACAGAATGTTCCTGTTTTCCAGATACTATTTTCCTCTTTTCCTACCTGCCTGGCTCTTTCTATATATGTGTATTTTAAGAACAGACTTTCAGGGAGGGAGGGGTGGGGAAGAAGAATTGTCCGAAAGATGTTCTCTCCATTTTAGAATAAAAGTTGTGACCACAGCAATGAAAATAAGGAGGAAACAATTATTGGTGTTTACTGCTCTTCTGCATTGAACCAGATGTGTTTAAAGAAGCCCAGTACAGGAGGGGGTGATTTGTCTTGGTCAGCAAAAGATCCACCAGCCCCAGGACTGGGAGGCTGCAGAGCCGTTTTAGCCTCCCCTGCCTGTGGTGGTTTCCAGCTCCCACGCCACAGCTGCTGGCCTGAAGGGTGGGCATCACCTCCAGCACCCATCCAGACTCATTTAACATTTATTTAACGGTATTTCTAGTCATTGTCTCTATCAGCATCTACACCAGCATCTCTGTAACAACAATCCTGTGTTGCATAGGCACAGAGCTAAGCAGATAATACCTGCTTTTAATGAGCCAGCAGAGGTGGGAAGGGAGAGAAAATCCCTTCTGTCTGCACCTGCTCTAAAAATTTAGCTCTGCGCTTCTTAAAATGCCAAATGGCTTTCTGAGAGCTTAGGAATTGCTTTAAAAATATTTGCTTTTTGGTGTGAAAAAATAAGCAAGCAGATAAAAAACTCTTTTTTTCTTTGGTTGACAAAATCTGTTAAAAAGCTGTGGTGTATTTTGAAAGAAAGTGAAGAAAGGACTCAGTGATTTGTTTTGGTCAGAAGTCTATGTCATTAATTTACTCTCAAGGTCAGTTGGAGGTGTGAGCAGAAAATAAACTCCTGTAACATAATAAAAATTCTGATACTACCTTCCCCTGTAGCATTTACTGTCTCCCCTAATGGGCAGTCACAATTTACATGTATATTAAAAAAGTGTAATTTATCTCAATTTATCTCAGAAGTTTCTGTGTAACTAGGAACTACTCTGGAAAGGAGTATTTAAAAACCCCTTACTCTGGAACTGTTCAGGAAACTTACAGTACTATAGAATGTGTTTTATCAATTGGAAGAGATTTTTCTTTTTTTTTTCTTTTTTTTTTTTTTTTTTTTTACCAGGAACAAGCAGATAAATTGGATTACTTTTGCAGGAATAACCAGCTAAATTGGATTAACCAGATGAACTGATAAAATCCCTTCACATTTCCACAATGCCCAGGGATTTCTTCCTGACATCTCTATTTCGATTAACATCCTCCTCCTCCTCATTGTTTAAGATGCTGAAATGTTCTTCAAATTGTGTTGTGTGAAGTGAGAGCATATGGTAATTTGGGTGGTATGTCATCAAAAAACTTGATGACTCTAGGGTATGGGGAAAGGGAAGGGTCTGTTTCCTGATGGGTCCCTTCCAACTCAGCCCATTCCATGGTTCTGTGATTTCCTCCCAAGACTGGGTTGGTGGGGAAGGGGAAAGCCCATTTGGCTTTAAGACCAAATTGTAGGATGGGTTGAGAAGCCAAATTTAGACAGATTTGGACAGGTCTGGAAGCTGCTGGGCGTTTTCCTTGCAGATTTGCTCAATTGAGTGGGTGTCACTGGTTTAGAGGCACATTACCCTTCCAACCTGCCTCTCTTTAAGATGTTGCATTTTAAAGTGTTTGTTGAAAAGCAAGCTACGAAGTTAGAAAGTGGAAGATTGGTGTCATTATGCTTAAGTTGCCTTAAAACTGGATATTTAGTCTCTGCCAGCTGTCTTCAGCCACCTGTCTTTCAGTGAATATCCCATCCTTAGATTGGCTCCCAGGGAAATGAAATGAGCTGTCCCTGCAACCAGGCTTTGATGTGAACACAGTAAGACTTAAACATACCTGGTAGGATTCTATTTCCCATATTCTGAGACATAAGTTAGTGTTTTCCTCCCTGGCTTACTGACTCAAATCCAGTCTGATATCTGTTTCTGTGCCTTGCATTGTTTACACTCTTTGCTGGCAGGTAATGGGATTACTTAGATAAAACAAGCAAATGTGTTTCATGCAAGTTTCCTGCCAGGCTGGCCATGTACATATGACAGGTATCAGACACACGATTTTCTTTGGTTGAGATGAAAGGAAAAGCTGTACAAATAGTTTCTCTCGCCAAGCAAAAGTGCAAAGCAAAATATTGCATTACAGTGTTTTAGAAACATGTAGGAAATGTACTCGGAATGTTGTGGATTTGTCAATTTTCGCTAGAGGTAACTGACTTTGCTTTTGCTGAAACACCACTAGAGTCAGAGATGAAAATCCGGGTTATTTTCCATTTGCTCCTGCGTGTTTTCATAGGCCAAATGTTAGATGGAAGGTCAAGTCTGGGAGGGAACAAGCAGATATCCAGAATTTAAAAAGAGAGAGATCCAGTTGGCAATGTAAGAGACTTTGTTTGAGAAAACAATGACAAGATTATCAAAGGCTGAGAATATGTTGTTGTCTTTATTTGCTAGTAACTTTGTTTCATCTATTGCTTTATTAAGATGGAAATATGCAAGAAAGGAATTAGATAGGGAGTATTATGGGGGTTATGCTATAAGATTTCTGAGGGAAAAGAGACACAAACATTGTGATGGTTTGGTTTACACTTGCTGCTTAAGAAAATGTGGCTCTGAACAACCTATGATTGGTGAAATGAGGAAGGAGGATTGGAAGATTAATTAGGCAAGGGGTTTTATGTTCATTTTTTAATATTGAAAAAGTAATCTCAGGAGAAGGGATGATTCCATTAAAGAAGGACAAAGTAATGGAAAAGTGATGCCGAATCAACATGCTTTGTCTGCAGCTGCATTGCTGTGAGGGGGAGCTCAGGCAGTCAGCAGGACCTGAAGGCACTGTGAGAGCACAAGCAGCAGTGAACAGGAGAGAAGCAGGTGTGACTGTTCAGAGAGGGGGTGTCTAATTCTGGCATCATCCACATCAGTTAATGACTGCTCCATGGGAGTCAGAGGAAACTGAGCAGAAACTGCTCCATGGGAGTCAGAGGAATTTCACAGCTTGAAAGTGGTGGGGGGTTTAGGACTTTTGACTTCTGGTTGGAAAGAAATGTCCTGACTGAAAACTGAAACCCTGGAGGTGAATTTAAAGAGGAATGATGACTCACACTTGGAAATTGTGCTGTGGGTGCCTCAGGACTGGCTATACAATGTTCTTTTCTTGATTATTGTGATGACCTGAAACCTGCCACAAAGGCATTATGCAGCACTGGTAATTAATGAGGTTATGCTTTAGGAGTTGTGCTGGTTTTACTGATATTAGTTTATGATATGTGACAAAGCGGCAGCTGGGTCAGGGAGCCTCTGTGTGGAGCTGGAGCTGCTCTTTTCTGACATTCCTGGGGCTGCATGGATGGCTGCCAGGGCACTTGGAAACAGGGAAAGGGGGAATTATCCCAGACAAATCTGCAGGTTACAGGACAACAGTCCACCTGGGAACTGAAGACATTCCTGTTCTCTAATGCCATCATTATTACAGTGCTATCCTAGGTAATTTTTGTTGGAAGAAGTAGTGGCAATTCTTATTCTTAGGCTGCCTGCCACTTCATATTATAGAGGGTTCTTGTAACCTTTATCTGAATGTTTTCAGCACCTCATCTGCTTGCAAAAGACTTTTGAAATTCAGTGAAGTGGAAGCCCTCAGGGTAATAAATGTTCACAGGCAGAATCACCTGGGAATGTTCTGTAAAAGATTTAGAGTTTTTCTGTTTCAAAATTGCTGAATCCCCATTACTGAATCTTTCCTGATCCCAGACTTTGGGCAGATGCGGAATGGAAGACCTGGTCAAAAAGAGAGATAGAAAAAGACATTCACAAAATGACCGTTATCAACAATGAAAAGGAGACAGAAAATTGTCTACCCGAGAACAGCCAGGCACCCGGCACTTAAAATACGTAGAATTCGTCATATGGGAGGTTCACATTTCAATTGCTGCTCTAGATTAATAGCCTGAACCTGTACTTTTAATGTGTTAGATGAATGCCATAATGTCTGAGCTCTGGGGTTTGTAGTTATTCCTTCTCTCCTTCATTAGAAATGAGAATTTTATCTTTGACAAACATGAGTTTGTTAGCAACGTGGAAACTCCTTGGCAGCTGCAGGTCTCTTTGCAGGTACAAAAACATTGGCAGAGCTGAAAGAGTAAGTCAGGCCTCACTGAGACCTCTAGAAAAGCTTGGCCTCACCAAAATACACTGAATTACATAGACCTGAGCCATGTCATCTCAGCCAAAATAATTTTAAACCAGTTTGATTCTGAAGCTGGAGTCACTGCAGGGCCAGATGAGCCACAATTTGTAATGCACGTGGCACACTCAGCCCAGACTGGGTGGTCCATTTTCAGCACAGACAGCACAGTTCTTTTTGTGACAAGATGTTTCCAAAACAAGTCATCTGAAAGATGAAGCTATTCTGCAACTCAGATTACCAGCAGGGAAAAGTCTGTCAGTTCATAAAAGCTGTAACTTCTAAACTCCAAATTATATGGCTCTTAAGGCGACTGAGTCTATTCCTTATTGATTACCAAGTGTCCTTCTCTACAAATACTTGGATATTTACACTTTAGTGGCGCATCTCCGATAAAAAATGAAATGGGCATTTCTGCAGTTGCTCTTTTGCAGCAGGTAAAATCATTAATCACCTGCAGAACTCTCCCACTGCAGTGTGCCTGGGGATAATAAACACCCATTAGACAGCAACAGCAACAGACCGTTCTCTTCTGAGCTGCATGGCTCCCTGTAAAGAAAATGTTATTCAATAGAGGATATTTTATCCCACTGAATTTTTTTTCTATTTGAGACGTGAATTTAATGGTAATGGAAAGTGTTGAGGTGATGGCTGTATAAACTCACATGCTCTGTTATTTTGCTGTACTAGCACAGAAGTATTTGTGCTACTTCTGGCCTGTTGGACTGACTTCATAAGGAAATTTTTTGATGCAGCTCCCACATCTCATCTGTCCTCAGACACAGACAAAGGAATATTACTCTGAGGAGAGGGAGCTCTTATCCATGGGGCAGAGACTGCAATCTTTCAAACGATTAAACAACAAGAAAGGAAGCTGAAAGGAAACTCACTCCGATATTTATTTTTACAGTTTACTTTAACTTGGGGGTCACACGTTCAAGTCAGTACTCCAGAGTGATGCTGATGCTTCCAAGTAATTTTCCCATGTAGTGTTTAATTTCCTCTATAAAAGAGAAGAAATGGCATTTCCTGACTTTACAAAGACTGAAAAAGTAATTATAACAGTGAAACACATTTTGATATTTCAAATAATTTTCTTCCCTTCTTTGTTTCTTTTAGAGGGCAGTGTTTTCTCTCTTTTCAGAAAATAAAAAGCAATACAGCTTTGTTGGCACATCAAGTTGCCCTTAAAGCCCAGAATTTTGATGGAAGTCGGTGACTTCTTTTTGCAGTAGAGTAAGTGTAGCTAAAGGAATTAAAAAGAAGAAAAAGACAAGAAATCATAAAGACAAAATATTAAAATACAGAAATGATACACTTTTCATGTAATAATAGGGCAATAAAGGCTAATTCCCTAAGTAAGCTTAGCTAACAAAAACTGGATGTGAGGCACCGAGGAAACCAAGATGTTTGCAATTCTAGCATTTACCTCTTAAACTTGTAGGCACTGGAAATCCCCAACACCCGTGTTTGATGTTAAAGTGTGGCTGTGGCTTCAGTTTGGGACATCAGTGTCGGTCAGTGGCTGCACAGCATTCGATACTTTCTGGTTTTTTTATGTCAGGAAATGGTCTCAGAAACATGCTAAGTACCTCTTCCCCCACCCCCCCAATATTTAAGAGCATGAATTTGCTCATTAAACCATCTGTGGCTGTAATTTTTAGCGATAAATTCTGAAGCCTTAAAACAGTAAGTGAAAAGTTTATTTAAAGAAGTTTATCTTTGCAAATTTTTCGCCTTTTTGTAGATTCACTGGCATAAATCAAGTGAGCTATGTATTTGTAATTGCTAGTTGATTTTGAAAAATCATAATAATGGTACTTTTGTTAGGAAATTCTAAAGGCCCAGGGCTAAATTACAGTTTTCAATGCTCTTTACTTTGAAAAACTGATTCAAAGAATATTTTACAGTGGTCTGTAATTTGCTTTTTCTTTCATCTAATAACTTTTAACGTGCTTGCTCAGAGAATAGAAAACATTGAACATACAGAATCAAGACTGCATCTCTGGCAGACCAAATAACTTCTAAAAACTTTCATTTTACTATAGATATATTTCCGATGAAAATTATTACATACTTCTACCAAAATTATATGTCCAGGTTCCCCAATTCTATTTTCTTTTGGCCTTTTTTTCACCCAGGAACAAAATGAGACTCAGATTAAACCTGTAGTGGAAAGTAATCTTTTACTTCTACCTCCAAGTTCACTTAGCTATGGTGCAGAATATTAGCAAATTTCTTTCCGTGCCTATGTTTATCAGGCCAGATTGTTTTGGTTAGAACCTTTATTTTTGTCAGATTATATTTGCTTTTAAAGATGTTCTGTGTCTAGATGAAAAACCTCCAGCATGGCAAAGCATTTAAATCGTTTTGGGAGCTTCAATGTGGACTAGAGGCAGATTTCAGCTGCCACAAATCTTTTTTAGCTTCACAAAAGTGATAAGCTCGGTTATTTCAACAAGGTTCCTGGCAAAGAATGTTTTATATGAGGAAAAGAACGATGAATTGCTGCAAACGTGTAATTTTGTATCTATGCATTATTTGTTTAGGAATTTGCCGCTTGTTACGGCCCTGCCCGAACCCAAGCATCTGCAGGAAGGTGCTGGCAGCTCCTTGTGCTCGCTGCCTTCAGCAGCAGCACTCGGTTTTGTGGGGTACAAGGAGCTGAGGAGCCCCTGCTGTGACTGTCAGGGACCAGGATGTGTGTGATGAAACAGGCTCATCTTCCAAGGCACAAATCATCCCCATCATGGCTCCTGCTAAGATGGACCTCTCCCATAAAACAGTATCACTGGAGATGAGTTAGCTCTAGAAAAAATTACAGTTATTAGCTGGATAAATATTTAGCATGTTTCAAAAGAGGGATAATCTTTGCTCTGTGTGCTGGGAAAATGACCGTTCCTATCTGTTTGATCTCTTTTAACTGTACGATTGCTACATTCTTTCACAATTGCTTAAGTATTAATACTTTGTTTTTTCCGTAGGTTTCATAGTGTTTAATTGAATTTTTAATGGTTAGTTGAAATATAGCTTTGTGAGTTCTTCCTAGACCATATATTTTATCACAGTAAACTTATCTGTAGGAAATTAGAGAGAGTTTAATACAAATAATTGTGGTAGTATCCAGCTGAGTTAATTTCCCAGTGGCTTTATCAAGAGGAGTAGATCACATAAAAATTAATTACAAAGTCTTCTATAACTTATTTAGCAAAGCCTCTGCTTATTTGCAAATAGCATTTGAGGTACTATCAATAATAGGGCAACCTGAAGTCATTGAAAAAAACTAATTAAAAATTTGTTTACATTTTGTAACAGCAGTTCAGATCAGAATTGCCTTCCCAAGTGATAATTCATTGTCAGTTTTTTTTCTTTCACATGTTAGCTAAGGCATGCAATGAATGATTCAGGCTAATTCAAACTGCTTTTGAAATTCACCAGCAGCTGTAACCAGGGTAACCTGTAATTCTAATCTCAGTTCACTTGAAAGTCTTAAGCTGATTTTTATCAGATCTTGTGGTGAACTCTTCGTTTATACATCAACCATTCATTTAATCAATGAATCTTCTGTCCAAGGATCTGTCAGTTTACTGCAACACTCAGTGGTGCTGGCTCCAGATTGTAGTTGTTGAGGCTTTTGACAAGTGTGTATTGTTTCCAGTTAGTTTTCCGTTACGTGCAGTCAAAGCATTTCAATATATTAGTTTGGTAACTGACTGAAAAAATATATCTTTCCATTGTCCAACGATGGGAGAGTGAATGCCAGAAGTTACAGTATTACGCTGGAAGGTGAAGCACAATAGCTGACACATTTAGAAATGCAAATGTTTCCCGTGCTCTTCCTTCCTGGCAGAGTGCAGGTAATTCCCGGTGCCGGTTCGGTGAGGACATGGATGTGGCACACCGGGGAGCACACCTGCCTTTGTGTGGGTCAGACTGAGTGCTGGAGCCAGGGGAGTTGATTGGGGTAAATGCGCCTCATGTGAGCAATTCTGCCCCTACTTCTGGAGTGCCAGAGTGCCTAGGCAGGGTTAGTGTCAGAACTGTGATGGCCAGCGGGTTAAGATTGTACCAGACAGAAATTATTGGCTTGCCTCCATCAGGGAAGCTTGCATGGACACAGAGAATCCATCAAAAAGTGCCCTTCCTATCATGACTTGGTCATTTGGAGCAGCATTAACTTCTTTCAGCCCTTAGTGGGGAGACTTGCTCATGAGCATCTTGATAGTTAGATGGATGTCAGTATGATTTAAGATGGAGAGAATACATTTTTTTTTTCATAGTATAGTTGATTAACTTCTGTTTTCAATATTTATTTTTAGCTAAATGAAAAAAGCAGTAGTGATTACTCCAAGTTGTTACACTGCTCATGCATGATGGATATGCTGTATAGAACACAGTTAATTTTCCTTCTAACTGTGTATTGCACTTCCTGCAGTGTCAGTTATATTGAATGATAAAGTTAAACTCACTTTGGGATTTAATCTTTTTTATTAAAATTGTCAGCCACATGAATAGGGAACCATCAGCATCAATGGAACCTGTACTGGTCCCAGCTGGTTGTTATTTATGTTCTCCCCTGGTGTATCACACATATTGCTGAGCAGACTCTACATAAAGTCACACATTCCCTAAATACAAAGAGAGATTCCTCCTGCCAGGGATATTAGAGTTTTACATAGTAGTCAGCTAAATAGAACAGGAAGAGAGAAACGGTGATTCCAACATTTACAGAGAATATATACTGTGTTATTATCTCTTTCCTTAATTCTAAACAACTGTTCTGGTTTCTTTTAATTCATACTAAATTACTATTTTCTTTTTCATAAAATAGAGCAACTATTTTCTCTTCAGATGCAGCCTGAAGTGCAGGTAAGTTTTGGTAAATCAGTTTTAACTCTATGCATTCAAAAGCTTTCATTGTTGCTGGTGCTGTAAAAGAGAACACAGCCCTCTGTGGGCTAATGTGTAAGACTGGGATGACTGAGTTTGTTTTCATAAGTTCAAGGTCTAGAACTTCCAGTTGTGACTTTCCTAGGAGGACTGAAATGCTGATTCAAAGTCAGCCTTATTATTCTGGAGCATGATGGAAACTGGAGACCAACGCTCAGCCAGCAGCGACTCCTCTGCAGGGACGATTAAATACACGCACACGGCCAAATGATGGCCTCACTTCTTAGGTGGTGATTGCTTCATCTCTTTCTTAGGTGAGGAACTTCCATGCTGTTCACAAATATCTGAATCCCTTCCTGCAGTAGGATCCATTTGCCATTGTGCAAATATTCTGTATTTATTCTAGGCCACACGCAGATCTGAGTGACATCCGAGTAAGACTGCAGTAACCCCAATTAATTTCAGGAGGCTTATTCCGGGTTTATCCTACTCAGAGATAAAAATGTGTGTATTTATCTTTGAGTTGCATGGCACAGACTATAATGATGAAGTGCATTGAGCTCTATTCTCAGCATAAATTAATTTTGGGGTAGTCAGTTAAAAAATGTTGTTACACACCAGATTGACAAGCTAGATGGTCCATTATCACTTCAGTTAAGGAAAATATGAATGTTAATGAATCTATTTTGTTCTATCATGACTTCTGAAAATAAAAGAAAATTGTAACACCTGTGGGGTTTTTTAAATTGGTTAATGAGTACTGAGGATACTGGCATTTGCAGGAAAAGAAAATTAATTTCTAACTGGTTGGGCAGTTTTCTGGTGTATAGCTTTTTGTTGGTAGGTGTTGGGTCCTCTCAACAGAACACTTCTACATTCCTTTAAAAAACTGAGTCCTTTAAAATATTCATTTTATTGGTCTTCATCTATAAATTTTTGGCCAGAAAAGGTCAGTGGCAAAGTCTTGGTTCATCCTCCTGCATTCCAGTTTGAGGCAGAGCCTTCACTTGTGTTCCATGAGGCTTTACCATCACAAAGACAACGCCATCCATCTGTAGTGCAAGGACCTGCTTCCCTGGGAAGCACTGCTGTGATGCACACTGGCGTAACTTCTGAAACAAGAACGTATTTTATGGGGGAAATTGTCAGAGTTTAGGTGAAAATACATTAATTTCCTTTTCCTTGTACCTCTGCACCCTTTCAATGGCAATTGAAAGGGACCTGGATGCCTTCTCCTTTCTCCGTGGTGTTTGCCATGCCCTTCTCGTGTCATGGGAACAGCTTTGCAGTCTCACTCGGGTGACAAATCTCATTGCATGGAAGGGATTCCTCGTGCACACCACGGAGAGGACAGCCGAGGTGCTCTGCAGCGCTCAGCTCTGCCTGCGGGATCCTTCCTGCTTGGTCCTGTCTTCTCTCTTCTATTCAGACAGGAAAACATATGTTAAAATATGAAGCAAACAACAAAAAAACTAGGCACAGTTTATGAAGGCAGGTACCACAGCTCCATTTACTGTGCTGGGAGGCTTTTATATGAACGCTGATAAAATTGTGATTTCACTCATTCATTTTATTATTTTTTTGCTATATTTTTATATTTTCACCTAGCTTCTATTTTGAATTTCATCATGTTTCATTACTTGAATTTAGGCTGTGGAATAGGTGCCTGTTCTGTTTCAGGCTTGGCGAAGTACTGCACGAAGTTATGAAGCTATTAGAACTGTGTACTGTCTCATTTTAATAACAATATAGCCTTTGGTTCAGATAATTTTATTATTTCAATAAATGCATTATATGGAATTGGTGCCTTTTTGTCTGTGGATGCTACTTTATGACCACTGAATAATCATCAGTTTTAGGAAAGGGAAAGAAAACTGCAATTCAGTACAATATTCCTCTTCACCTCTCTTTTTCATCAATTTTTCAGCAATTTCATCATGCTTATTTCATGATTGGAAATCCAATTGATGGTCAGGTATTTCTTCTGAAACCTTCTTTGTTGTACAGGGAAATTTAGGAAAGAATACCATTTGACATTTTAATAAAGAAATTTGGCTTTGTGCTGCAGTCAGTGTTTTTGTCTAGAAAACAACCAGCCATAAAGGGAAAATCATAGAGATTATTTTTTAAATGTCCTTTAACTTGAATCCAGTAATCAGAAGAATGACGTGATTCTAAAGGCCTAATTTGAATATAAATTTGTAATTATGTTACTGAAAGCTTTAGTAGTTTTCTATTTAAATCCCTAGGGCCCATTCTGCTCTCAAAATGATGTCATTGCTCTGCTATGCCTGAGTATTTCAAGTGCTGGAATAAATCTTGACTTACGACCATTGAAGGAGGAAAATGCAAAACCCAAAACACCACGTGGTTGCATTTTTTGTGGTCTGACCATGTCCATTATTCCAGATACTTTTATTTTTCAGTTACAGGAGGAGATAGGCTTTAAAAACTGGGACAAATTCAACAAATAGGTTCTGCTCTGGGAGCATACTCTGGAGTACAAAAAGAAAACTCAGTTTTAAGACAAACTCGGTGACATTTAGTAAAGTTGACAAATTATGAAACAAAGCTCTTAACATCTGTTCTATCAAAAAGCACATCCTCATTTATCAGAACGTCAATTAGCTCTTTCACTTATGTAGATGATTTGCAAAGGCTCAGAAAGCTTCATGAGAGCATAGAAATTTGCAGTAAGACAGTCCTTTTAATAGGTTTTCAGTCTGGATTGTTTTTTTTAAGAGTAGCTGTTTAGAGAGTTTTTATTCAACATCTATGTGGATGACACTGGTAACGTTTTAGGTGTTGAAGTTCAACACATGTAGGTTGTAAAACTGAGATGATGTAAATCTCAAGGGAGGTCAGAGGGAGACTGCTCCACTCAGCATTTGCAGGTGTTTTGTAAATCATTGCTTTAAAATGTGGGATTATGTTCAGCAAGCTTGAGATCTTGTGTGTTTTGTCTGGTGCTGCAGGAGGACAGGAAAAAGAAAGAGATGATGGCTGTTTAGTGTCTAAACTAATTTGCCTGATTTTAATAATTACTTGAATGATATTAATAATTAAGTATAGATCTTATCTTTTGGCCTTAATGACTTAGTTCAATATTTCTGGAAGTTTAATGAACTTTCAGCTGGTATTTTTGATTTTGCTTGTTTGTTACGAGGAAACCTGAAATTTTATTTGCTACAGATTGTTTTCTAATGCCTTTTCTTTGCAGGCAGGAGGAATTACTGTAATTTTCACTGTCAGTCCTTAAATGCCTTACTGATGCTTGGTGTGCAATGACAACCAGCCCCAGCTCTGTGCTAGCAAGAGCCCTTACCTAGATTAGAGCCTGGGGACCTGGAAAACAAATTTTCTTAAACTGCTGCTTAAAAATGAAACAAAGACTGTGCATTCCATGGGTGTCAGACTAATCCACTCCACAATGCAGTTTTTTTCCACACCTAGTAGCACAGTGTAGTAACCCTGAGGTTATTCTGCACTTTGCCTGTTTGTAAACGTTGGCAGTGAGTGTGCTCTTGTGTCAGGCTTGTGAGAAAGCCAGCGAATCACAGTGAATTACAGTTGGCAAGCAAGTCTTGACTTTCAACGCTCTTGAAGTTGCAGTTTTATTGCATTTTTATTGCATTTTTGTTGTTTTGGTGCAGTTGTACAAAAATACTGCTTTTGAGGTTTTTTTGTTTGGGTTTTTTTCTACATGAGCAGATCTGTGAGCTTGATATGATATTTATTTTGAAACGGGGATTTTGCCACAGTGTTTCTTTTTGGAAGAAGAGAAGGTGATGCTTGAGTTAAATCTCTTTCAATCATCTTTCAAATTAATGGGAAAATGTTTCCAATTAAAATCAGCGTTTGATTAATTAGTAGTTGACGTGCTAGGAAGGAGATGAGAAAGGAGTGTTGTTAGGATGCATTCAATGCAAATCAGAGAAGGAGAGTGTTACAAGAAAGAAACTGTCAGTGCCTCAAAGGATACTGGTTGTTTTTCCGTAGGACATCCTTTAGCAGCCTTTTCAAGTGGATTGGAATGAACTAATAAAGAAAACAGCTATAATTTGTAAGTACTTTGAGGTTAATAAGAGCATCCATCCTTCAGCACGATCATTATTTGTGACTGAATATAATATCTTGCAAATGGCAGATTATCACTCCAAAACAAATGTCAAGGACATGTGCACATCCTCGTACAGTGTTTGAATAACAAATAGATTTGTTCAATTTTATTATTTCAAGAGATATGTTTTCATTTTCTCTTTTGGTACAGCAGGGACAACATACCAGCTTTGAAAATGACACAGAGAAAGAAGTGGCACTGGAATTAGTTTTAGAACTTCTGTGTCCTGGAGACACTCTTATAAATGGGCACAATATTGCTTTTCTCTTTTGCTTTTCATGTGGAAGTTGTAGCATTCAAAAGAGTACAGTACTCAGCAGAGTGAAATTCACATTTCATAACATTTATGTGACATTGGCCCCACAGTATATTCATTCCTGCAGATGAATTGCATTTATTGGTACCCACTTTCTTGATCTAGAATCATAGAATATCCTGAATTGGAAAGGATGCACACTTGGACATCGAAGTCCAGCTCTTGGCCCTGCACAAGAGAGCCCCCAGAACCACACTGTGTGCCCGAGAGCATTGTCCAAACGCTCCGTGGGCTCTGTCCGGCTGGTGCTGTGACCACTGCCCTGGAGAGCCTGTTCCAGTGCCCAACCACCCTCTGGGTGAAGAAACCTTTCCTAATATCCAACCAAACCTCTCCTGACACAACTTCAGCCGTTCCCTCAGGTCCTGTCCCTGGGCGCTACAGAGAAGAGATCAGTGCGTGCCCCTCCTCTTCCCCTCGTGAGGAAGCTGCAGACCCCAAGGAGGTCTCCTCTCTGTCTCCTCCGCACTGGACAGGCCAAGTGACCTCAGCTGCTCCTCATATGGAGGAGCAAAATGGAGGCTTTCAAATGGCTTCGTATGCCCCTGATATTGTGGTGCCCAAAGCCGTCAGGCAGCAGCAGAACCATTCAAAAACCTTCCACGCAGTGAATCATTTACTTGTTTCCATGTGCTATAATATCACAGCCTAACTGTTATTAATGGCGTGCATAACACAAAGCAGCTTTATGGTTTCTGCTCCATCTGAAATATCAATGCAAAATGGCCTCAGCTCTAAGGGAAGCAAGTGATTGACTGCTTGGTTCCGGTTATTTAAATTAAAAATTTCAAGTAGAAGTAGCAAAGATTGTTGATATATTATCCAGAATTCAGAGGAAATCAATACGAGCCTTAATGGCCTTCCCCCACTGCTCTGTAGCTGCATTAGTCACATCTTGGGAGAGCACTTTGGACATCAATCAAAGGAAAAAATCACTTTATTTTCATATTGTGAACTTCATAGCAGCTTGTGTGCAATCTTGGCAAGCTATTTCTGGAATTCTGCAAGAAAAATGCAAGAGGAAAAAGTTTCTGAAAGGATGATAGGCTTTAAAGTATATACAAGCAATTATTCAGACACAAGATCAACCTTAGATAGCCAATTTTTATTCTTTTTGATAATAGAATGGTCTGGATAAGTGACCGTGCACGTTTTTGTGTTGAACCAGGGCACCAGACATGAGAAGAGCTGTGCAATAACAGCCAGACAAGAGCAGACCAAGCAGAGCAGCTGCCCAGTCTCAGAGATCCCTGTGGGTTACCATATAAATAAAGTACTCACTCTGAAAAAGAAAGAGGGTTTGTTTTAAATCCAACATCTGATCTAATTCATGGTTTACTAGTGACTGTGTTGTCTTCTCTGTGGGGTAAAGACTCCTCCTGGTTGGTTCTGACGGCACTGATGTGTCCATCTAGGGATTGGGCTAGAAATACCTACCAAAGCCTTGTTTCACTTCTGAAAATGAGAGGAACTCGTGCCAGGGAACGAGGTGGGAGAGGAGATTCCTGGAACACCGGTATCTGGCACATGAGCTCTTGAACTATGCTCTGAATTGGGGAGTGTTTTCCCTAGTCCAGCACAGGTGGAAAACCAAATAAGACTGTGACCCAGTGAACGGATCTGACTTGCACATCAGTTTCTTGACAAAATTGTCCAGAGAAGTTGGCAACAAATGATACTTTTCTTCTGAAGATTTGTGGGAAAACCCCACTTTTAAAAGCTTTTCTGATCTGCGCCTGTCCATATGAGCTAATTGTGGACTTACGTTTTCACAGAGAAAAGCAGGTGAAATAATTATATCTATTTGCCAAGAATAAAGTTTTTCAGAAGGCTAAATGAGGGATTAGGCTTAGATAGAGGATACATAGTGTTTTAAATACATCTTGAAAGCACTAGAATTAAGCTACTGTGATGTACAAAAGTATTTCGGTCTCGCGTCCATCAAACAAAAGAAGAAATGAGTTGGCCCAAGTGACTTTTTCAAATACGGAAGAGACAGGAAAGTGCTTTTAAATGCACTCTTAGCAATCCCACCATGTCCAGACAGGTCTAGCAAAGATAACAATTTCTTCAAGAAGTACTTAACAGATTAATGTGGCTTTTGCTGATTGTTCCTCATGCCTGCAAGATGGCAGGGATACTGCAAAGGTTAAGAGGATACAAACTGTATTTAGACTGTAAATTCCACTCTGAGGATGGATTTCTTTCTGTGCAGCTTCTCTGTAATCCTTAGTATAGTGGCTGTCTAAATCTTGATATTTGTCTTGGATATTAATGTAAGACAAATAAGCTTGAATAATAGAAGCCAAAGCTATGTGTCCCATTATACTTCACTCCCTCACAGCAGGAAAATTGTTGTAAACTGCTTACTCTAAAAATGAGTCCAACCCTCAGAAATTGAGCCATGTCCTAAATATGACATGAAAAGAAGTGAAGTTGGACAAATGCCTTCTGAACAGCACCTGAAATACAAATAATCAGGAGTTCATGTGTTAATAATTTGTCCTGCCGTTTAACACAGACCTATATAATACTATTTGTATTAAACCGTAAATGTGCAGAAAATAGACCTGTTAATAAATTAAAGTCAGCATAATTTAATAAAGATAATAAGACCACATCCCAAAACACAACAAAGGTGTGATTTTTGCAAACTTAGTATCGTCTCAGCATTGCGTTATGGCAGAGTGATACTAATGTGGCCTGCAGTTGGAGAGGAATGACCTTAATGAAATTCCCTCTTTAAATACAGCATTTAGTTTGGCCAGAAGTTAGTAAGCTGAAGTTAGTGTCAAAATAACGAAGTTGCATTTATTTTGTTTGCTGCCCAGCCAAATAAAAACTGCATAGTTAGCTTCTTCTGCCCCTTTTGCTGAAGTGAACAAATTAGCCTTCCTCCTCTCTGATGGAATGGTGACAAACCCGAAAGTTACTCTGGGATCAAATTAGAGATCTTATCCTTGTTCCTGAGGGAGTGATGACCCAAATTTGACTGCACAAAATCTTCAGTTTCTTATAAGAGTTATGCTTTGCAGTCACATTCCAGACTCTGGTTTTGACTGGGTGATTGTTTTTACCTTTTTACCAGTGCATGTCTCCTCTGTAACTGCAAGGATTGTGGCTGTTTTAATAGAAGAAGAAGAAAAGTTATGTTACAGTAGTATTTTTCCCTTTGAAATTTCTTGTGTGTTCTAGTTTGGCATTCAATTTTATCATTCTGTTTTGTTGTCAAAGCTGTTAGAAATCTCATGGATAAAGCATAATTTATGGTCAAACCCCAAAAAGTTGCTGGGGACAAATGTCTCACTCTGTCAATCAGTTTTCCAGATCACATAAAGATGAGTACCCTCACCCTTCCCTGCACCTTTGCTGGGCTGGTGCTAAATGCTTTAGCCTGTTTTAAACAACCCTCATAACTGAACTCATGAATTGCTGTAATCTCTCTGTTGGTTTGTACCACAGTAGTTGCCTGTCACAGCATTTAGTGCACTCAGCATTAATTCTTTGGGGTCTTTTTTGTGGTGTCTGAAGAGTATTTCATGCTGTGTTCTTTTGATACTGCTGCAAAAGAAATAATGGTATTATGTTTTTTTTTCTGGTGTAATGAGAACCCCATTGGACTCAGTTCATTATGTCCCATATTGCAGTTAAGGATCTATATAAGTCATTTTCTCTTCAATTTTATTCCTACACAGGCTTTTAATATGGTGTAAGAAAGGAAGGTTTCCCTATCTTATCCAGCAATACAGGTGAAATTCATGGGTTCCAAAGAAATTTTGTACTGGTTACAATGATTAATGGCTACACATTTGCAGTTCCTGTTTGCTCCAGTGACCTTCATCCACGATGTCTTTAACTTGCAGCGTGAAATATTGCCAACTTCTCCATTTAAAAAAACATGTTAGAAAAGTTTCTCTTTTTCAAATGTGTATTTAAATTCAACAGAGGAAAAAAAAGTCACAAAATCTGCGCCTCTGCTATCATAACAAAGAGGATGGGTGCCATAACTACACTCTACATCCTCTTTTGCAAATTTTTCTTTATTTCACTGTAGGCTTTAGCTGAATTTTTTTTGTAGGTAGAGATTTTAATTATGAAAGAGCTGCAACTTGGCTGTTTAGAAGCTTTTCGACTTTTTTGATATTCTTCACCTTGTCATTTGACCTGCAGGAAGACTGCTTTGGAAAGGCAGTTATTTCTGTTATACTTTCTTAAACTCATGACCCAGGGTAGCCAGTAACACATTGAAACAAAATCAATCAGTTTTATACTACAAACCGTGTGCCTGGACTGACTTAAAAAGCACAAAGCAGTTCAATTATAATCACTTATCCATGTCTTTCATGACTGAGAGTTGTATCCCATGTACATGCTTTGTAGATTTTTTTTCCCTCTTTAAATAGTTAACATAGAAGCCATTGACTTGACTTACCACGCGTCTTGGTTTTAAAAAGGTGTAGAATTTGAGTTTCTTTCACTCATTGGTAAGAGCTATGCAGGTATCTTGGCATAAATAGTCCAAAGAAAACAATTGTATGTCGTCTTACCTTCAACTTCAGAAATAATGCCACTTCTCTGCATTTCCTTTGTCACTTGTTATAGTTAAACTGTGTAGTCCTGAGTGCTGCAAGTAAAAAGTTTATTGATTGGTACCAGAAAAATACATGTACAGGCAATAAAAGCGACTATATTTCATTCCCTTCCCCCTCACCCACCAGATGCTGGTGAAAATTTATTTGTTCAGTGTTGAGAGATAAGTAAAACCACAATGAAACTCTGTAAGTAAGTCAAAGAATGTAATAAATGAGCAGTCAGTAGAGCTGTGAAATATTGGGGGAGGCATGAAGAACATATACTGCCAAATTTAATTTCTTATACGGTGAGATAAATCCCCCTGGGGTTATGACAGACCCAAAAGATGGGTGAATGAGAGAGATTCCCTCCCAAGGCAGCTCAGAGCAGGGGCTGACCGAAAGATGATAGCAAATGATGACAAAAACGTCCATGGATTTTTGTCCCGGTGATCTGGCCTGTATGATTTCCTCCTTGAACACTCTTGTGGCTTGCTAGGAGACCTGACAGCTTGTGCACTTGAAAATGTCTGTGGTTCTGACAAGCTGGATTCTTTGAACACGATATTATGGAGGGTGGCTTTCATTTATTTCAGAGAAGTCACGATCAAGTTGATACTCGTAATAGACTTGGGGGGGAAATTGTGATGGCTGTGTGTTCTCATCCTTGGTGTGACATTTCGAGGAGATGACTATTTCACAAGAATCTGAGTAAAACGTTAGTCATTTTTCTCATATGCGTGGTAGTCTATAATTTGGAAGTGGAAGTTTCCCAGCTATATGCCTGTATAGGGTTCTGTGAACTAAGTAGGTTTTCCCCAACTAAATGAATTCTATAAATTTGAAAGCGTTTGGAAACTAGATCATGAAATTTCTGTTGACAGGAAGCAGAGTGAGATTTTTCCATGTTTGGCTTTGTAAAGCATAGATGACAGAGGATCCATTGGTGTTCAGCCTGCATGTCATATTTCAGAATTAAACAAACAACAATGGGAAGCCAAACTTAATTGATTGTGATTTAATGTCCTTGGTGTGATATGATACTTCTGCATTTAATTCGCTACCATCTGATTCACGAATCAAATTTGACAGTGTTCTTCTGGAAAGCACTTGCAGTCCTTAGTATCAGCCAGAACGATGACTCCAGACAGCTGGGGAAAAGGGGAGGTTCTTGGGGCCAGAGGAACGTAGCTGTGCACTGCAGAGTGTTTGGTGCTGGTTATCTCCTCAGGGTTTCTGCTCTTAATGTCCTGCTGGTGAACTGAAGCATTTCTGGTAGAGAGTTTTCAGCAAGCTCCAGTTTGTGTTTCTGGCCATCTCTTCTGGCTGCTGTGGATAATACTTTTTGTTCCTTTGCATGCTATTAAAAAACTGACCTCTTCGTGACTCATGCTGAGGGGGGAAAAAATCAAAACAGTTCAGAAAATAAGTTCAGTCAATTTCTTAAGATCTCTGCATCCTGGAGGCTGAAAGAACATTCCCCCCTGTTCACAACTCTACAATACAGATTTATTTGGCCTGAGTTTAGTGCTTTGACCTGATAGATAACAATATATAAATGTATTATAAATGAAAAATTATGCACTATGTTTTTACGCATCATTTCATACACCAGTATGAGAAATACCTAAAGACATATCATTAAGCTCAGTTTCCTGTGTCCAGACACTGAGTTAACCAAGTGAGGGCCAAAGTAGCTTGTGAGCTTCTCAAGTGAGCTTCTCAAATGACCTTAATTTGAACTCTAAATGCATGGCAGGTTCGGAACATTTCAGGATAAGCCAGTCAGCCAAGACTGTTCCTCTCCAGTGCAAGTGAATAGTCTGCAGATATTAAAAGTATATGAAGCAGGCCAATGCTAATTCAGGAAGTCGGGTCAAGTTGAAAGCAATTCTACTGTTGAGCTGGCTGAGGCTGAAGATTAAGTATTTTATACGGTTGTAATTGGAATACCAAACTTTAATAAGTCAGTCATTGAGCGCTACTATCGTGAATCAAGATTATTTCATGGACTCAAATTGTCTTTGGGCTTTTACCGTAAGCGAATCTTGTAAGCTCATCATCACATCGAGGTGTTCCACTCTTGCTCAGAAGAATATTCGTCCCTGTAAGTTACAGATCCAATTCAGGGATCTAACCAAAGTCTCATTGGAAAGCCCTCAGCTCCAGCAAAAGTGTGAGTTTGTTGTTTTCTCTGTGAACTGGCTCAGGCCGTGCCATGTGTTGCTATGACTTCAGTTGTCAGCTTTTGACAGGTGTTTTACATAATATGTGCGCTCCTCCCATGAACCTATCATGTAAAACGTGCTAACAGTGGCACTGTGGTTCCTTCCAGAATCACAGCTTTCTCTGAATGCTGGAAAATTCGACAAGACTTTTTCCATTGACCTCAAATGACTCCGAATTAAATGCAGATAGTAGTTATGCCACATACACAGCCGTGCACTGTCTGCCTACGAGTCCAGGTATTTATACCCAGATAGTGAGCATCTTCCATTCAGTGTTTATATCCTTTCCTTCCCACCCGGCTTAGTCATTCTGGAAGAAAAGAATTTGCTCTGGGACCCTGTAACCTTCTTTCTCCTTTCTCACCGTGCTTTTCTGGGGTGACAAATAGCAAAAAAAATGTAAGTCACCTTTACTATCAAAGAAGTAAGTGTCTTTTCATAGTTACCTGGGCCATGGCTTTCTGTAGTGTGTGTGCAGGCATTTGATATTCACACAAAAAAAAGCGCATTGATGTACTTAGGGTTGGATCAAGTGTTGTCTCATTAGCATTAAACAGCTATAATGGGAGAAAGATGAAAATAACTACAGAAACATGAGGAACAACAAAGATGAAAAGGAAGATGTGAGAATGGTACAAAAACATGGTTCCTTATTTGTAGGGTAAACTTGAAAGGTACCCTTCTCAACCTGCCTGGCTTGTAATGTATTCAGAAATGGAAATTAATCAGCAGTTGTTTATAGCTGTGCAAATCTGGCACAGGGCTCCGATATGAGAGTTAGCAACCTGCAGATTTGAAGACTAAGCTGCCTCTTCCACAGACCTGCCTTTTCCCACTAATTCTTCTCCACAGTCTCAGTATCTGAGCTGTGCTTTTTTCCCCTTGACTTTGATGTATGAACATGTTCTTCACTGTGGCTGCTCACAGTCTAAGAAATTATTCCTTTATATTTGGATCCCTTTTCACACTTTATGTGAATTTCTCTGTTACAAAATTATATTGATATTTTCTGAAATATTATGTTCTAAGTTTGAAAAAGGAACTATTCAAGGGAAAAACGGTCTAATAGAAGCTCAACTCAGTCCATTAGATGTGGTTTATTGCAATTGTTTTTCAGTCAGTTTGTGTGTGTCTTTAACTTGATTCAGCTTCAGTTGGGTCCTGTTGTGAACCAGAAACTTTCTTGATGTTGATACCAGTCAGTGTTGATGCCATTCTGTCAAACATCCTAATAGCTAGACTATCCTAAACAGGTTCTTTACCTCTTCCAAGGTTTTGTAGATGGAAGTGAGTCATGATATCTCTTCCAGACTGGAGTTAATGTAAAAGGTGTGAAAGCTGAAGGACTGATTATTGCTGTCCCATCCACTGTCATCTGTACAATGAGTTTTTTCAGTGGAGGCATTTGTGTCTTCAGATTAGCATTAGATTAGATTTTTAAAAATCCTTAATTCTGAAGAGTCAGCACAAAGAAATCTTCTGCTGATTTCTGTGGTCATTACTTTGCAGAATGGTGGCAGAGGGATAATCCAGTGGGACTGCTTATAAATTTCATCTGGAGCTGTTCCATTTTGCTTTGACTCTGCCTGGTCTCAGCCGAACTCTGAGGTGCAGTCTCACTCTGAGGAGAGCAAAGACAAGGAACATAAGGGGGCACTGCCCCCCTGCTGTACCATTGGAACGTTACCAAGCAAAAGATGTGCTCTCTCTCTAAAACCAGGCATGTATGGCAGGGTATTTTTTTTATCAGCTTCTGCTATTCTGATCCAACTGTCATTGAGAACACTGGCAATCCTTCCTGTGCCATTCAGAAGATTTGGGTCAGAACTCAGAAAAATTATCTTCATATTTTCACTTCATCTGAGCACATTGTTTTTATGATGACTGGATAATCTAAATTGCTTGTTTACACTGGTGCACGTGTTATCTTAGGTAAAGATTGTTGTGTATTCCACTATAAAAATAACTCTGTTCCTTCAGTTTAGTTACTTGGAGGGGTCTACCAGAGAGGAAGAAAATGAGTAGAAAATGCCTTTCTCATTGATGTATTGAATGGTTCAGTCAATGACATTCTTGGCAGAAATTCTTAAGACCTCAACACTTTCCCTAACTATTGATCTGTTTTTGAAGCATGGTAATTTTGCTTTGGTCATATTATGCACACAAAAATTTGTGTCGTGATCTCCAAGCCATTACTTTGTTTTACTTAGTTTGTATAAATGCCATTTTCAGACGTTCATGAAATTTTCCTCAGATAACACTGATTGGCTTAAACAAGTTTCAGAATTGTAAAGAAACAATGTCTAAGAAAAATATTTAACAGATAAATGTATTTGTACAGTATTACATCTGACTAGCCATGCTCATTTACTTGAACTCTTTTACTGAGGTTCTGGTGGGGTTTTTAATCAGTCATGTTTCACATACGATTTTCCTCTTAATAAAAGAATATTTCTTATTCACGTGCGTGTTTTATTATTATAGCTGAATAAAGCAGCGTGCTTGTTCACCTGAAGGACACATATCAGCCACAGTTTTCTTGATCAGTGTCATGTTCTCTCCCAAGGACACAAGCTTTGGATCCACAGATCAGAATTTTGCAAAAGATTTATTTTCCTCCCTGACTGTTCAGTCTCATTGCTCTTCATTCAGCTAAAAAATCACTTCAAGCACACGTATGGGTGTCTGTGTGTATATGGTAGCTCATGCTGTTCTCACAGACTATTCAGCTATGATATTATGCAGCTAAAGGATAATTGCAATGCCAGGAATTGGGGGTTATTTAAAATGTGAGTGGGTAATGATGAAATGACTTAGAAAAGCTTCTCAAATTCATAATGGTCATTCACATAAATAAGACTTTACCATTTCCTGTCTGTCATCCACTGTGAAGATTTGTGGTACCCTTTGATCAGATGACTTGTCCTTGAAGTACAGTTAGAATTCCAGTGTGAAATACCCGCCGTGCTGCTGACAGAATGAGTTCAGTCAGCAAATGTCAAACGCTCTGCATGGCACTCATCATGGGAACCCAGGACCAAAGAGTTTCAGCCTTTGGGCAGAGCAACCTTCATCCTGGGTTGTGTGAGGGTCATGGAAAGTTTTAATGTTTAGAAACTAATTCTAGTGGCACGAATATTATTACTTGTTTTATGAAGCAATACAGTGATACCTGATAGTTTTGCTGAAGTTGTCATCTCATTATTTAGGAGCTTCCTTTATTCCCTCCCACTTAATTTTTATTCAAATATTTTTTGCAAGTAACTTCTGATGTTAGTTTTAAATGTATTGTTCTCCACAACTTTACATTTTTGTGTAGATAGGTCTATATTATAAAAGGAAGAGCTGACTAATAATGCCGATAATTAGTGTGAGAAATAGATGGAAATTATTTTCTTAAATTATAAGATTTATTATTCATGTTATTCTTCATGGTGACTTGGACTTAAGTAACAATCTATCAGAATAATTTTCTGTGAAGGTGAGATGTAATTTTGGCCATGCATTTACCTGACAATTTCTTTCTTTAGTGATCACTGACAGCTGAATTGGTGAAACTTCAATTCTTACCAGTCTGGAACAGTCCACATCTGGGGAAATTTTCAGGAAAAAGGCAAGACTTCTGTTTTATAGGTAATTTTCCACATGACTAAGGGACAACAAAAGGTTGTTTTTCCCTCTTGTGAGAGGCTAACTCCATCACAGCAATTTGATTATCCTAATACTGTTAATATTTAATAGCTGTGAAGTGTTCTAGGAATTTAGAGCCTGGAGTTCTTTTTTAGCTAGATTTCATACGCATGGACCAGTCTTCTTACTACAACAACAAAGAGAATAATATGTGGATCTGAGTCTGCATTCATCCAGGCAAAGCTCATACTGCCTAAGTGGTTTGGGTTCAGACTCTGTATGGTGTGAGTGTAAGGTGAATTCCTGCACAGGTTTTCAGTCAAAAGCTGCATTAAATTTTCCCGGTGTGACTCAAGCTCACAAAAGGATGGAAATTCTCAGCATTAAGCTTCTAAGACTTTGCTGCAAAAGTGTGACTTGAAGTTAGGTTACAGTGGTTCCCTGTTGTGCCTTGATCCTGTTCATAAATGTCTGTTTTTCTGTTGGTGCAGACAAAAGTTAAAGTGAAGTCTTTTTTAAAAGTTAGAAGGGATGAAAGCATCCCTAAGCTCTTCTAGGGATATGAAAGCAGAAAGGTCTGCTGTGACTGAGGTTTTCAGAATCAGGAAGTTTCCTTTGTGTGTCAGCGTTGAAGTGGCAAATGGAGCTGAACAAGGGTGGCTCTGTCTTGAGGACACAAATGTATTATGAAATATGGTGGCGTCACCCCACAAAGCCACGTAGCCTGAGTGTCTGTGCTGCCTATTATAACATCTCAAAGAGACTCCATGGTAAAATGACAATAATTTCATCATACTACGGGATCTTATTATTTCACTAGGCCTAATTACAAAAATCAGTTTGACTCTACAGATGATTTTCCATTACCTTAAAACTGTATCTCGTTAAACACATGTTTCTTAGGGAGGGGTGGAGAAAACCAAATATTTATCCTATAGGGCAATGAGTCAGGGCACTGTGTCAGAGTCTGCTGTGCGAATTAGGAGACAAATGGATCAAGGCAAGTGAAAAGGTAAGAATTCGTGTTGCCCAGGCTCAGTAGCCACAATGTTAGTGGGATGGAAGGAGCAAGGTGCTCATTTGGTAACTTTGCATAAAACAGAAGTGCTCTTGTGTGTGTGAACTTTGCAGTGTTTTGCTTGAAGGCCTTCTGTGTAATCCTGGGTAGTAGATCAAGCAGGTGATGCAGATAAATGGCAGAACTCTTCCCCTCAGGGATGGAATAAGTTCAGCAGTCGGTTAAGTTCTGAGGTAACAGTAGCTTGTTCCTAGGGTCATCCTATAAATATTTATAGTTTCAATAATTAGTTCAGAGGCAGTTGCTTTGGAGCCAATCAGCAGAAACTGATAAAGAGAAGAATTTTTAGTATGACCCATTTCACTGCAGCTCCTCCACCCCTACCACACTTAAGGAACAGAGTTTCTAATTCAGACATATTTTACCAATTTGAAATAGTTATGCTGCTAAGGCCACATTAGGAGTTCAGTGTGGCATCTAACCTAACAGAAAGTAATTCTATACGTCTATATTAGATATTAGAATACAATAGAAGATAATAAAACAGTTAAAATACCGCACAGTTACTGATTCAAAGCCATCCTAAATTCAAGCAAAGTTAGAATTTAACTTTGTTTTCCCTTTTTCTTCTCGTTTTCCTTTTGAGAACATATACTGTGAGCTTACAATTGTGCAAATGAAATGCACATTGACAACCCACGAGTCAAACTAAAGGGATGCTTATTGTATTGCACATGATGAAACATTCTTAATAGATTGTTCATTGAGAAAGCCAAGTGACAACTGTGACTCAATCTTAAAAGCAGAAACAGGTAATACAGGGGAAAACCAGCTAATGATAAGTGCAAGATGCTCTTTCATGCTGCTGTAAATAACTTTTCCACTTCTTTTAAACTTCTTTTCTTTCTGTTGGAAAGAAAAATTTGAGTATTCAACTTTTGAGCTGATAGTTCTTTTCACACAGAAACAATCCATTGACTGTATTAATTTAATTTAGATTAATTAATTGTTTTGATCTAGACTGTTATTTTCACATTCTAAAAGGGATTTCCTTTGTCTTCTTTATTTAGAAGAATTTGTTTTACTGTAATTTCATCCAGCTGACTTAAATATCTTATGGGGGCTTGACATATGACCTCCTAAAATTATTTCACGTATCTGATGAAATTATTTCTTAATTAATACTTGGGAAAAATTAGAGAATGGCTTCTGATATCTGGGAAATGCTTTGGAGTCCCAGTATCCTCCACCTATAGCACGGGAATTACAAGTGAGCTGGACTGTGTCTTGCAAGCTGCAAAGCATGACTAATCAGGCACCCTTTACTTTGTTTTCTTCTTCCACAAAACCCAAGGAAGAAAAGAAGAACTTTATTGTTCAGCAGCTTATTGAATACGAAATAAAATCATTGTTTACATGCAAAGGCAACCATAGTGCAGCTTCTATTCTCTTCACTAAAGCAACGAAGAGCCTGGATTCAGCTCCCTTGCGTCAGTAACCTCAACAATCATCAGATTTGTTCCTCGTAACAGCACAGATAAATTTCTAACTCAGCTGCAAAACAGCTGTTACGGTGTTCATCATTACTGCATTCAGATTTGACTGAGTCTTCCAAATCCTAATTGTGTAAACCACGTGTTTTACTGGAGTGAGGGAATCCACCATTTCTCTGTGGTTACACTTCGAGTATTGCACTGCAGCCAAAGTTTATGTTGAGTTAATATATAGTAATAAGTCATGCTGTTTATACTTCAAATTATGTAAATACATCTAAAAGCATGCCTCTGTTTACTACCATGATTGTTGCAAAAAAAAAAAAAAGGACAATTTCTGGATATGAAAATGTAATATCCTAAAAGATTTGATTGGCCAATACTTGTCAGATATCACGATAATGCATCAGTTTTGATGGACTTTTAAAACATATTTTTGCTTTTATGGAAACTAAATCTGCTTGAAGTACATAATGAATTTAATGTGCTTGAATAGAAATATAATTTTCTGAGGCTCTGTCCAAAATACTTTCATAATCCACAAGTTTCACTTGAAAAATCCTGAGGATTTAGACATACTAATTGAAGTTCTTCAGAATGAAACAGCCTGGTTCAATGCTTTAATACAAAGATCACTAAGTTGTAAGGAAAATACTGTCAGTATGTCCTTTTTTTATAAAAGTACTTTTTAGAGTGAGACAAAGACCACTTGCTGGCAAAGTCTGCAAGTTCTGTACAGAATCAGAAAAGAAATAAATGTGACTTGGCTATTCATTTTACCCCCTTTTGGCAGGTTCTTATGTAAAGTTTAAGGGACAGATCTTGCATGTCCTTACGCAAGCAGTTTTTATTCATAGAAGAATTCCTTTGTGAGCCATTGGAGCTACTAATTTTAAGAGAGTCTGTTTTGTCTTTAATGTGAAAGGGTTTTCATAGCTGAAATATATTTGGAGGTGGGACAAGTTGAGAAATATTTTTACCCCATGGTTAAAATGGAGAGACAGCATGAAAGGTTCTGGCGTGGTGACTTTGAGGACAGGAGTAATGGCATTAAGATTGCCAGGCATAAAGTGTTGTACCTGGACACACTCCTGGGAGTGATGAAATTGAAAGTCAGTGTCTGCACAGAGAGAACTAGATAAATGAAGTTTGTGAAATTATTTAGTTAATTTATTAACGCATAAAAAAAAAAAAAACAACTGAAAAACCCCTTGATGACTTTATAAGCCTTCTGCTTGTTGTATATTAAGGTTAAATTAACTGTATTGGCATCAAGAGTGAAAAGAAAATTGGCATATGTAAATATTACATGGGTAATGAGACCCTCACAAATCTGTCATTGTCTGATAACCAGCCCAGAAAGAGCTCTTTAAGTAGGGGCCACAGCAAAAGTTGTGGCCAGATCTCTTACCTGCTCGTTGATAATTCTGTGTTAGAAAATAATTACCTTATGTAAGCATGGAGTACAATACAAACATGGCTCAGTGTCTTTATGGTTAAATCTTTGTCCTTAACATGAGAGCAGGAACAGAAATCAACCTGTCCTGTCTCTCAAAGCTCCTGATAAATATCTACAAAACCTGAAATTAAAAGAGTTTTAAAGAAATGCCTGTGGTAGAGAAAGATGGAGACAAGAGAAGACAGAAAGGAAAAAAGAAAGAAATTGATTTTTATGGATGCAAACTCTGTTATAATAAGGCTCTGTACCATGATATATTGGACTGTCTTTGGTTTATATCTGTGTGGACACTGCAGAGGTCTAGTCCCACTGCCTCCATTTCAAGCAGCCTGGATTAAAGTCTTGGATTAGAGACAATATTTTGAGATCCTGTTATGATGAAACTAATCCCCCCAAAGTGTATCATCCTAAATAAGGAAAGAAAAATTTGGTGATTTCCTATAATTGTAGTTTTTAGCTCTGATGCTTTTCTTGGTCTCCTCAGATAAAACAGAGGGAACTTCTATTTTTTCAAGCAGGTTTGAGAATTGGCTGCCAATATCCTTCTCTGTCTGGCACAATGAAGTGTCCTTGAAAGTGCTTTCATTAGTGCTCTAGCTTCTTTCTCCTTTGTGCATTTGAGCAAGCTGACACCTCACCAAGTTCTGCTCCCAGCAGGGATTAGAATGGCATTCCCGGATCCCACACCTTCACTGCGACCCTCCTGCAGCTGGAATATTTGCTGCACATTTCCCGGACACCAGGGGAAAAGCCACAGCCCATAATCAGCTGTCAATGACTCAGGAAAGTGAAGAGTGAGCCTGGTTCAGACAGTTGTTTTACTGCACGCTTGGAGAAGGCTTCGTGATGTGGTCAGAGGTTGTCATTCCTCTTCCCAACTTCTTTAGTCTTTCTGAGCAGCACTGAGCAAGTGCTCGTGGAGAAATGACGTCTTGAAATTTTATCTCCGGCCTGGCTTTCTCAAAGCCCTTCTCCTTGTGTCTCCCACTGACTCGATTCATCCACTGCCATAATTTCTGAAGCTGCACATTTTGGCATCTAAATAGAAAACACCTTTTCAATTTCAATTGGTTCATTAATGAGCCAATTAAACAGTTTTCCTCTCCGTAATAAAATACAGGAGCATTGAGCTATCAGCCTCTGCCTTTGTTGGGAACTGCCCCAGATATGTTCGTAATGTTTTATTTCTAACTAGTTTACAGCTGATAGTGCAATAAGAGATGGCCACATTTGGCTTTATCAGTACACTAATCTGGCAGCTCCCAAGCACGATTCTCACCATTTCCTCATGGCTGGGTAGTAGATCTGAATAGCAGCAAGGCTTCATTTGCTTTTCACAAATCTGCCCCATCACGTATATACTATGGAGCCAACCAACTCGGGTTTTGTGCTTCATCCCTCTAAATTTTTATCAAACTTTGGAGTTTCCCTCCAGGCTTCTCTGGGTTTAATTTTGTGCTCTATGATCTGTCTGACAAACAAGATTCTATGAGTATCCTTAGGGCAGTGAAATGGCTCTCAGAGGAGGAATTCCACCGAAGGTGGTTGATTCTGCTGCTGGGCCAACAGCACGAAAACTCATGATATTTGTTTAACTCTGTTAGCAAGGGTCCTGACCTCACCAACACTTTATTGCTCTTGGGAGATATAATCTCTTTCTAACTCAGTTAATTGAAGACAAAGAGGAATTAGGATGAAAACTTGTGGTGGCCAAGGGGTACCGGCTGTTTGGTGATCTTGTACTGAAAAGAGAGTCACAAAATAAGTATTCTTTCTTACTTCTCTGTCATACGGATGACAATAGAGCTGCTCTTCTATGATTGTAGGTCTCTTATCTAAGAAATCTATCTGTGAAATAGTCTGTCCTTTACCAGACAGAAATCTCTTTTGATCAATTTATGTTTCTATCAAAGATAGTTGTTCTGGGGCAGGCTGTCTGTCTTTTAATTAGCTGAAAAAACATCAAAGGTTTTGGCTTCCATCCAGCACAGAACAAGGACATTCTGAAATCTCAGAGATTTTTAGCAAGAAAACTGCCTCAGTCCAAAGGGAAATTCATGGCCAAATGAATGTGCTGAGTGAGGAGCAGCACGAGCTCCCCAGGAGGCCTGGAGAGGAGAGGAAGACTTCTGAGGAGGAAGGATGATGTGAGCTAGAGCACACATCCTTCCCACAGCAGACGTCTCGCCCGAGGAGCTGAACTTCATAGACTTTCCTGCAGATAACCTTCTATTTCAGGCAGTGGCTGCAGAAAAATTCTGGGAAGAAGTTGAAAGAAAATAATCGTTTTCAGGGGTAGGAGAGTCAATGGCAGCTCTGACTCAAGTGAGTCTGTATTTTTATTTGTTTGTCAAAAATATGCTCACATAATGATGAAATTGATTTTGTGTCACTTTTAATTTTTTAATTTTTTTTTCTCCTGTCACTTTAGGCAATAGGTCTCCAGACTGCAACAAAATCCCATATATTTTGCCAGGAATTAGTAACTCGAGCTGCCTAAATAATGGTGAGGATGGATGTGGGTTTGGAACATCTTAATTATTCTGAGAAAAATGTCACGGTCATAATTTAAATTATGCGTGAATAAAAATAAATTCCCGGTAAAGGCCCAGGGAGTATTTAATTTGTAGCTCAGTTTAATAATGGACAGAGTGATTTAGATAAAAGTTTGAAAGTTGAGCAGGCACAGCTAACGGAATCAGTAAGCTAGAAGAAGGAAACAAGGTGCTTGTGGGAAATGTATACAGTTTTCATTTCATTGGTGTTTGATAGTGATTGGCCTAGAAATGGGATACACATTGATTTAGCACTAATGATGATCAGAGAATGATGGAAGCAACAAAAAACAAACACAAATCCCAGCAAGCATTTATGAAGTTGCTTAGGAATGAAAGTACATCTGCAAGAATTGCTGAATGAGGTCAGTATTTCTAAGATTCATCAGTACAGATAGAACTGATGAGTTCTCAGATAGAGGCTTGAGGACATGCCTGTGTAGACAACATTTACAACTCGATAAAGCTGGGGCCTTTTTTTGATTTTAACAATCTTGTCACACAAAGGGAACCATGGAGAAGTTATAAGAGAGAAAGGCTTGTTTTGCTAGGGAATAAAAAGATCCCCACGTTTCTCTGGTTTAGTCCCTCAGTTGCAATCTGATTTGATGTCCCTATCCTGGCTGATGGAAGAGATATCCAGTCTGATCTGCCCTGATTCATGCTTAGAAACACTTTGTGGAAAATGGGGCTTCAAAATCTGATCCAAAAGTCGCCAGAATAAACAGGAGCTAATGAGGTGTTTCAGTACATACCCGCCTTCTGCACTCACAGGCACTGTGGAATAAAGCACAGCGTTACTGAGTGGTTTTGCTGTTTAGCATCTATTACTCTAAACAGTCATGAAGGGATATCAATACCATTATCCTAAGGAGAAGAATTCATCAGCTTTTTATTTGTGCATGGAAGATCTGGCATTTAATGACTTGGAACGTCCTTACTCGAAGCAGAACATATTTTATAACACACCACCACCCCCCGAGCACCTCGGGCTTGTGGGAAGTGCTGATGCACGGGAGCTTGCAGGGACTTGCAGTTACAGGGGCCATTGTGCTGCTTCCAGTTGCTTATTAAAAGTTTAAGAAAAGCAGTTTTGGTTTAGCTTCTGTGGATTCAAAAAAGATGTAATCAGCTATGGCACTGCACAAAGTAGGCTGATAAGAAATGACAAAACAGACTGTCATGTTAGGAATTTAAAAGGGACTCACTTTATATCCTCCCTTATTTCACTTTTTAAAATGTATATATTTCATTTTAAAGGCATCTTTGATCACTGCTGTTTTGTTGAATGGTACAGGAGTGTGCAATATCCTGCTAGAATTGCCTTTCTATGCAAATTGCAACCACAGTCAAACATGTACATGGCATACTTGTTGCAGGGCAAATGTCTTTGCTATGCCTCATTCCATTGCTGTGTATGTTTTTTGTCTTTCATTATACCTTGTTTCTGTCTTCATGAAGAAATGGCAGTTTGCTTTGAGAAGCTAAAATGAAGATAAAAGTTTGATTCAAGTGGGTTTGTTTTCTATTACCCATTAGCCAGGAGGAAAAGAAGAAGGTATAAAGCAGCCCTTGATATTTGGAAGCTCATGTATCACTGAGTATGAACAAAATCTATCAGGAGAAAGTAGGAATAAAATTTTATTTATTTATTTTTTTTTTACTATCCCTCTGTGCTGTATCAGGAGTTACAAGAACCTACATTTTGTTTGGGCTTTTAAAAAGAATACTCTGTCTTTGCTGGTACATTTTTTTTGCCACAAGCTTGCTCGGTTTCTGTTCTTGTCTCACCATTTTCTTCGAGTACCTCTTAAGTACAGCCCCAGGCCTAGAGCTTTATAAAGACATGACTCACATGTTCTTTGAGATTGGCCTTTGCTATTTAGGAGCACCGGGGTGGTGGTGCTAAGGAAACAGTGAGATTTGCTCAGTTCATACCCAGCCAGTCTCTGAGGGAGGCTTCTCTTAAGCCGAGCAATCCAAACCAGTTTTTGAAATGAATTTGTCATTTATTAGTTAAATAAAACTTCCTGTGTAGAGCTGTCACTGAGCTTTGCGAACTCAAATGCGAGGCTGGTCGTGGTGGGGTAGGTTTTGTGTAACTGAGGATGGCAGGAGTCTGCTGTGGGCACTCAGATCACAGCCAGCCGAGGAGGAGGGGTTTCTCTCATGTAAATCATCGCGGTTGAAGGTGCACATTAGAAAAGAGTGAGCAGCTCAGGCTGTGGTATTGCCTGTTTCCCTGTGCTGACTGTGAAGACTAAATTCTTAGATCAGATGTAGATAATTGCACTAAGGATGTCCAAAGCTATTCGTGCCCATGTCTGCAGGAATAATAGGACGAGCAGATCAGGCTTGCCCAGAGAGCGTTTTAATTCTGTACTTATGGAAATGTTTTAGCCAGTAATTAGAGCTGACCTGGTTCAGCTGGGAATGCTATGAACAAAAAAGCTCTTCATGTACATTATTGTGCTCAATTAGCCAAGCAAAGCCCTGTTGAGAATTGGGCTATTGTTTCAAATTTTTTTAGTGCCAATAAGTAGAGAAAGGGAGAGCTGACAGCTGAAGGACAGCAGTGGGATTGTAGCCCTGAGTTCTTATTCCAGAGACACTTGTATAGGAAAACATACTCAGAACTCTGCTAGGAGAGAAACTAAGGAATCTACATTGCAGTTGGTTAAGGATGTGAGGGGAGCCTGAAGATCGTTCCCAATTATCAATATCATCCTAGCTTCTGTTTTTCTTCCGTCTCCCCTGCTCTAAATTGTAAAGCAACGCCTTGTAGAACCTACCCCTGCATTTTTATTTACAGACTTCAAATACAAACTGTTAACACCTCTAATTTAGTATTTTTAAATTATTACTATTTTTTGTCTTCAGTCTGCTGTTGTTGTCTTAGGAGGATGGTTCTTCCAGCTACTGGTGTTCTCATTTTGTGGGAAGACGCACAGCCAAGGCTGGATCAGGACTACTGTATCCAACCTAAATGTCTCTTCCTGGTGACATATTTTGTTGAAAGTAAAACTTGAGAACTGAGGCCTTTATTGATATAACAGTGACTCTGTCCATATTCCAAGAGAAAAACCAAAACACCACCATGAAAGGCAGGTACAGGTGCCTTCCAGAACTCAAAATCTTAGAATTATAGAATAGTTTGGGTTGGAAGGGACCTTAAAGCTCATCCAGTTCCAAACCCCCCGCAATGGGCAGGGCACCTTCCACTGGACCAGTGTTCCAAAGATGGAACAAATCAGTTGGTTAGGCTACGCTTGTGTATTTAAATGAGATGTTTGAATGAATTACTGCAATCAACAGCATAGGGCACGCAGCTTTTACAAGCAGTAAAATAATGCAAATCTGAAAGCTGGACCTAGAAAATGACAACATGTTTTCTGTCTTGATATCAAGAGATTAACAATCCGTGGCTGCAGAATAGTCTGTAGTGTGGGTAGTGCTGGTTGATTTAAGAGCTCACATTGTGGAGAAATGTGATTCACAGCTGGTCAGGGCTGGGGGCAGTCAGGGAGTAGATCTTACGGCCAGCTGTGGATCCCTGAGGGCACACATGAAACAGTGTGAGTCATGTAAAAATTATGGACTGACATGGAAAGAGAGCATCTGATCTCACAGAATTCCTTCCTAAGCCTGAGTACAGCCTTTTTCCTCTTTGTTCTCATTTAATGATGAAGTCTATGTTTTGGAATGTTACTTTTCCCATTTCTGATGAATTGTCACCCAGATAAGTGCTGTGATTAGAAAACTAAAGGTGCTTATTGCAGTATAAAAGATAATTGATACCACACAGACAATGAGCTGCAGTTTACTGAAGTAGAATTCAAGGATTCAGCACCAGAGAGAAGGTGAGATGACCTCCTCTGAGTACCCACAAAGTGATTGGGGAGGATGATTGTCAGCAAAATGATCAGACAGCTGATGGAAATGGCAAAACAGAAAACAAGCCCTCCTGCCTTGTGTTTTTTGAGTTTTTTATTTATTTTTTTTTAATTAGCTGTATTTTTACCTCTGTCTTATATGTGTGCATTTTTGCTGTGTGTTTATAGAGGTAAAATACCTTTAATAGTACTTGGAAGTAATAATGTGTACTTTGTACACTATTTTCTGCATGTTTAAATGTGCACATGATGTAATTTAGAAACTCTAATCAGGAATGTAAATCCTAGGGAAGTGTTCAAGTCATATGTCATCTGAATGTTTAATGAAATTTCTACTTATGACATTATAATATTGAACTTAATACAGTTGAAGAGAACAATTTTTGGTTTTGTAAAAAGTTGTAAACAGTCATGGAAACATAGGAAGACTTTTCACTTTTGTGTATGCACTTGTGTGTGTGTTTAGATGTCATGGACATTGAATTGCTCTGGAAATACTGTCTCAGAATGAAAAGATTAAGGTCAGGTCTTCTGATACCAATACTTCTCAGATAACACCACTAACGGATTGTTATATTGAAAATCTAGTAGTGGATTAGAGTATAATGATTTTTTTTTTCCCGTCTGAATTTATTCTCTCTCTTTTATTTTCAAAGCAGCAAAAGAGCAGTTGTAGCACAAATCCAGGGGAGAAGGCGACTGGTAAGGTGACGGTTGTTTCTTCTTTGTGTTTCACACTCATATATGTGTGAATGCTGTGTACACTTATATAAAAACCCTAAGTTTATGAGTGGTGTTAGAAATTGATTTCTGAATTCATGGCAGTAAAAAACCAGTTAAGACAATCTGAGTGGTGTAAATGGGAATACAATGTGACAGAGCTGAGTGTCAGTTCATTCTGCCTTTTACTGTCGTGCTGAATCTAGTTTTGAAAAAAACAGAACCTTTAATAAAGGGTGTTCTTTCTACTTCACCTGGTAATGTAGTTTACATACTGGAAATGTAACCAATTTGCCACTAAACTGTTCTTCCAGTGTTCAGTCTAAAATAAAAATGATTGCTGCAATAAACAGAACCAAGTTAAGTTCTCCCTTTCCAGGCCTGGTGAAATATTGTTTCCACATTTGAAACAAAAGCATATTTGTGTTCTACACTACCATTCGATTCATTTCATGAAGAGATAGATTTCAAGGTAATTTATGTGTGTCATAAGGCTCATCAATGCTAGAAACATTTTAGTCTGGATAGAGGAGGAAAATATATTTTTAAAAAGTAGTAAAAGAATGTCTAGCTATTTCTTTCCAAACCATTTGGAAAAGGTGAAAACCGTTTCTATGTTGTCATGCTGATGAAAGCTTCAAAAAACAAAATGCATTTGTGTATTTTGAAGATATACTTAAAGGGGAGTTATAAGCTATCTTTTGTTCTTTTTATTATACAGTTATGTGAGGCCAAATGTAATGTAAATTGAGAGGTCTTGTTTCGCAACAGTTTTCAGGTTTTTCTGTGTGAAAGAATGGAGCTGTGTTTATGTAAATTATAAGATATTTTAACAAAACGAAACTGAGCACCATCTTGTTCTTTAAATGGTTACATCATCAGAACTCTTTTTGGAAATGAGTCCTAATTTGGCTGGTTTGGTGCCCCTTAAGCCCTGTATGGGATGTAATCTTTAATTGTGTTCTATTAAAGATAAAAATAATGAGATTCTGACATGTTTTTTTTGTACATGTCAAAGCCAAATCTGGACATTTTATAAGCTCTTATCATGGAGAGGCTGAACACCTCTTGTACAAGGACTTAAGCAAGCACAATAAAAGAAATTCTTGGAGGCAGAGCCCTGATTCTTGCACTGAGTCAAGGGCTTTCAATGCTCTTGGAAATCATGGCTGTGTTGTGTAGCAGCCCTGCTAAACTGACTGCAGCAGGAGGCTCTTGGTGCTGCAGAAAGGATCTGTGCCTGATGATTCATTTTTAAGCTCCTGTTAAACAAATCAATGGAATGTAAAATTCTTAAGACCTGTTCGGTCCCATGGAGAGAAAGGAAATGATGTTTCTGCCCTGACTGCATGACTGTATTATCTTCTGATAATTGGCTTTTGGGCTCAGTAATAAAATAAAATTTTCTTCTGCTCCGTGCACAGTCTGGCTCTCTGTAAGGAAGTGACAGCAGTGCAGAACATAAAATGCAGTGGAAAAAAGAGCTGTGAAAGGCAGTGCATTAACAACTATGGCGTGCCAGCAAAAGTAGCTTGGAAGAAGTAACATGAGAAACAACGTCAAAGCAAGGAGCTGCACGCTTGGGTCCTGGTGTCTGTCACATCACTCACGTGGGGAGCTTCACTTGGTTTCAAAGCTGGTCACAACTCCAGGCATGAGAGTCGCCAGAGAAAGGTTTGGTGCCATCTTCATTCATATCATTGCATTACTCTGAGAGTTCTGCAGACAAGTTCTTCAGGACTAATTGAATGAAAACAAAGTGTTTTCTTATTTCTGTAAGTGCGTAATGGCGTTTCAATGGCTAAGCAAGAATGGCTGCTGATACCCATCCAGTTAAAAGTTACATTTTGGACATTAACCCATCTTTAGGAGATACAGGGAGGCAAAGATCCCTTCTCTGGCATGTTAGTAACATATAAAACATTGTTGTGATGAGGTTCTTTGCATATTTTTTTTTTTTATACCAATGAAAACATCTAAGATTTTCTTGACTTATATTTGACTCTGAGGAAAAAATGAAGGAAATAAGTAATAGTACTTAGTTCTTTCTATGCTGGTGCTTGGCAATAAAATGGTCACATACAACTCTGAAAATCCAATCATCTGCAGTAACAGATTTTTAATTTTTTTCTCTTTGGAAATGGATGAATTATTACCACAGATTGTTCCTACCTTAGCTCCTTATGCTATTCCTGGTAAAAAATTGTACATTCTGTTATGCATTTACTATGCTTTTGTGATAGATTTTTTTCAGATCTACTAAATGTCTTTACATCACATAGATGCCATAAATACCATGCTTTGTAATCTATCCTACCAAGAAATAACAGATTATTTTTCAGTTGAAGAATCAGCTGTACTCTGTATTAATACAAGACCTTTCCTAGATTCAAAAGGTGACTAACAACAGTTGGAAACAATTTCTGGCAATTCAATAAGAATTTAATAATTTTTCTCTCTCTCATCCCCTCTCCTTTGCAGTGCACATGTAGAATGCTGTACAATATGGTGATTCTTTCAATATAACATTATAAACAAAGGTATATACACAGAAACATGATTTTCAAGTGGTGCAGCCACCATCTAATGTATATTTTATTTCACCCTTGAGTTATTGCTGAAAATGGTTTGGGTATCTTAGTGAAACCTGCAACTTTTAATGTTAGTGATCCTCTATCCTGGTGTATTTCTTGTCACGGAGATGCTGAACGTAAGATTTTGGATCTTTTTGTTATGCTTCAGTACTCGCCGTAGCAAGAAGATTTATATTAGCACAAATGAGTGAAACCCAGGTGTTTAGGTGCTTTGAGAGCATTCTTTAAATATATTGTGGTATTTAATCTTCTAGCCTTGAGACTTTGAAGGAGTATTTCCAAAGCATGCAGATACATTTTGTTTTTGTTTTTTTTTTTTTTTTCCCCCCTAGTATAAGAACGTTATTTGACAGAAAATACTCTGGAAACGATATAGACTGCATCTGGTGCATGTGCTTTTAGGTCACATTGCTTTTAGAAATGTAAAGAGAACCTGAAATTAAGGGACTTCTTTTACAGCTGTCATGTCATTATTAAAATCACCTGTTTGGGAGATTAGTCAGTGCTGATTCTGTGTTTGTCTCTGTCTTGTGTGATTTATGGTAAAAGGACATAATGCATCTAAAGTGAAGTCACTGGCAACCCTTCCATCTCTCAAGAAGGTGAAGCCCTGTATCAGCATGGTTTGATTTTTAAAGCAGAAGTGATTTCAGAGCGTGTTTGCTCCTGCATCCTGTAGTTGCATAAGAATGGATTTACCTCAGTGCCACTTATTAAGATCAAAATACTCTATTTATTATTTCTAAAATTAAGTAATGGTGCTTACTGTTGTTGCTGGAACAGGCAGATGAGGAATATTTTAACTTAATCAAATAATGTCCTATGTTGAAGCTTTTTATTTCTTCACACAGGCTTTCTATCCTTTCTGTCCTTGTCTTACACATTGGTAAGTGACCTTGTTTTCCTGAAAGAAATAACTGATCTCTTCAGAGTAAAAGAAGTCAACCTAGCCTCGAGTATAATGTTCAAATGCGTCAGGAAGACTCAGGTGAATGCACACACAAAAGAGTTGTGTTTCCAGAACACAAGTGTTTGCTGCTTACCGCTAAAGTGTATCAGAAATGAGAAGAAAAATACAGAGCTGAGAAAGTGTCAGGCTTTGTCATGGTTCTGTGATACTTCTCTTCACACTTTGTTTTCTGTGGTCAACGGAGTTCATGAGAATCTTGGCTTTAATTTTCAGTGAAATTGTTTTGCCCATTGTTTGGAGAAAGCCTTGAAAATCTGAAGCAAAGACACCTAATAGCATCAGAAAAATAGGAGGCAGGGAAGAAACTTGACGGCTTTTCTTCAGACAAAGTTTCATGGCTTTTAAGGCAGTATTATGATTCTTGCAAGGCATTGAATTAGATTTTTTTTAAAAAAATCTTTGTGTTTGGCAATGCTAAAAATAATATGTTGGGACATGTTTAAGCACATCCTTGGAATAAGTCATGAGGGGATTTGAAGCTGCAATAATCAGTGTGCAACTCTATTCTGGCTTTCCTGGTCCCCTCTGAGAACATCACCTTATAAAAAGCAACAGTAATTTTGTAAATCATGCAAAAACACAGCCATGATTTTAACAGTAAATTGAGTGTGTATGCAGAATTCTTCTACTTTTCAATATCACTGCAGTTATCACATAGAACCAGGCGATATCAGTGTTAATCTTTTCCTACGTAAAAAGTGCGACCTTGATGAAATGACCTGAATGTTGAGATTTAAGTGCCCTGGAGTAATCAAGTTTCAGCAGCCAAACTTTGGCCTGAGGTTGATTGTGTTGTTTTATAGTTTCTAGTGCTAGAAGGAACTGCTGGGACCCTTGTGATGTGTTTGCTCTGGCAATTGTTACGGGGAATTGTTCTTTGCCTTATTGAGGCTATCATGATTTATCTCACTAGAAACTAGCAGACTTGCACTGGCTGCAGTATAAATGAATGGAAAACCCAATATGTTGTTTGTCTTTGTAATTCATTATAATTTAACTTCGTGTAGACTTTTAGTAAATTCACATTGGAACTACCATTAACAAAACACTTATTCCAAGCTGTGTGTTTGCCAAGCAGTTACTGCAAGGTAAACACACAGCACTAAGAATATCGGAATAGCTGGAGATGATAGCTATCGGAATAGCTGAGGGATGTATTAGCTGTAAATAAACAATTTTCTGCAGATTTCAAACGTTCCATTCACAGGTTATTTGGTGTCAAATGATAATATTTTTAAGAATGAGATTGTGGGGGAAGAAAATGAAGAGGGGAAAGGAACTGTGTGGTCTTGCAGTTTTGCAGTTTATGTGCTTGGATTTCCTGTGCAGCACCTCCGGAACTGGGATCGAGTGAATCTCAGCTATGCTCCTAAACAATTCTTTGGTAACAGAGGGAATAGGCTTGAAATTGTCAAGATCAACATGGAATTATTAAGAGGTTGTTATAATGCCTGACTAGTGAAAGCTTTATCCCAAAGCATAAAATAAAATCTTCTCCAGTGTTTCTGAGCTCAGCAATCACATTGAAACGGCTTAGAAAAAGAAGTTTTTTAATGACTGAGGAAAGTTATTCATTGTGGATAAGAGCTGGAAAGCTGCATGTTGTAATTCTAAAAGAAGCCAGATTTGTAGCAGGATAGAGATAGTTGAGTTTGATTCTGGCTATGCTTTCTCCAAGTAGACTCTGGCTTTTACTAAATAGAAAGTCATCTACTGGCAGGAGGTGTCAGAACAGAATGGAATAATGTTTGTATTGGTTCAATGCATTCCAGTAATTTGAGATAAATTAATTTAGAGAACATAAACTTAGTTCTCTTAAAAAAACTTCAGTGTCTCCTGTAAGCCTGTAAGGTTTCACAGCCACCATATCCCATATGCCTTCCTTTCCTTTTCCACACAATTCCATTCTCATATTATTTCCTTATGAGAAGATGGCATATATTCTTCCCTGAGATCTGTATGAATTTGCAAGGGTTTTTTTTTGTGATACGTGCTGATAAAGTGGACGTCATTGACGTAAAACTCTTTAAATGTGAAAATTCCAGCTCGCTGTTTTGTCCCGTAATCCATTTTGGATGCCTTGCTCATAATCAGTATTCTGATTTCTTCACAGATTATTTTAATATAATATAGGGAGATTACCAGTACAAATGCATTTAATAGGATTTTGTTTGTTTCCCAGAATGAATCTTCCAAAGGCCTGAGGCTCTTTAGCAGAATGCATTAAGCACTATTCACTGTATTAAACACCAGTAGAACACACAGAGCACCACTGTGCAGGGTATTCATGAGATACCTTGTTTTCCTTTCCCTGTCTTGGATCATCTAATCCATTATATGGATGCATTTCATCACGTTTCCTTAGAAGTTAAGAACTTCTCTGTAAGTGGCAGTTTGCATTATTCAGTCAGTGTGCTCCGAAAAGAACTCAGGGCTGTTGAGGGAGCTCAGGGTTGCGTCCAAGGAAGCCAGGGCTCTGTCAGTTGTGGTTCCTATGAGTTGCACTGCACGGTGTGAGCCCTGAGCAGAGTGCGGGTGCAGGAAAATCAAGCAGCAAGATCAACAAGAGATTGCTGCACCTGGTTGTGACACCCACGTTTGAATCAACACTCGTTCTTACCTATGTCCAGCACCAAAGGCAGGCCTGCTTTTATCTATGAAACCTCTGCTTTGCTGGATAATTCTGGAATTGACATGGTCCTAATGCCGCTGAGCTGCTGAATGCTCTGCTGGTGCAAAACACACTGAGCTAAAAGCTGTGGGTGGGTTCTGCAGCAAGAGCTGATCTGGTGTTTTGGGGATACCCTTACCTGTCTGGAGCTCTAGGGTTTAGGGTGCAGGGGTTAAAATCTGCGAGTCTCAGTCTGACTTTAATGGACTGGTCAAATCATGAAGAGAGATGATGGTGTTTGTTGAAAACACAGCTTTTTAAGGGGAAAAGGGTCACTTTTTCCGCATGGAAATTTTGCAGATATTTCCAGGGAGATGATTTTGAGTGTATGTACTGTTGGCGTTGGGAAATGAGGAAGGACTTAAGAAAGGAAGTTAGGGGAAAAACGGTCAGAAAAACAGTGTACAGAGGAACTGTTAATCCAGTCCTAAGAAGAAATCAAAAGCAGCCCATACAGAGGGACCTACCTGACTCTGGAGAATGCAATAGTGTTTATTTATTGTCTGATTAGATACAGTAAAGGAAAGGGTGGAACTGAGGTCTTCCTGAATTGCAGTGCTTCAGTTGCTGACAATAAACATGTTTATTAAATTTACTGCCAATGGGAAAGACTAAAGGAGCAGACGATCTAAATACATTTGTGGATTATTGTGTTTCTAACTTTCTTCCTAAAAGATGTTTTGCTCTTAGGAACCTCGGGCAGTCAAAACTCACTATTTACTTCTTCTCCTGCTCATAAGGTTGGCTTAAAACATAATGAGGTTTAAAAAAAAAAACCAAAGAATTTTTATTGCTTTTTATTTGCCTTCTAGTTTTTGAGCCTGGAGGTCTAACTATATGTTGAGGAACGTTCATTAAATAAAAGCTGTGAAAACATCTTGGGATTATGAATTCAGGAACCGGAGAAGCAGCTGCATGGCTTGGAATGTGACTTTATTTAACATAATGATTTCCTGAAGTTGATAGCTTGTATATACTTATGGGAGTCCCAATGAACTTTAAAGAGCCGTGTCTCTCAGTTTTGATTTGTATTATATGTATTTACTGTTCATATGGAACCTTCAACACTTTCTTGAAACTGTACTGCTCTAAGAGGCCCCAGTGGTCATTCACAGCTAACTAGAACCATCAGTTCTCCTCAAAATAAGCCATTTTACTTCAAGGAATGAGGCTTTTCTGAAATCTGCCCTTTATCTGAAAATCGAGTTGTGATGTGAAGTGCTGTGATGAGCTCTCATATTATCCTCTTCTTGCAAGGAGCCTGCACTATTAATTTAGTGAATGGTTCTATTTATAGTTCTTATTACACTAAAATTAAGAAGCAAAGAGTTCCTTTCAAAGTTTAATGAAGTCTTTTGAATATAATTAGATGTGTTCCCTCAGATAAGGACAAGTTGACCGGTTGGTTCACTCCTTTAATCTTGTCCTATGTTACCCTTATTTTAACTCCAGCATGTGACATTTCTTTACTGAAAGGCTGGATGATCATTCTAAAGAGTGCCACCACCTGCTTCTCATAGGGGAAAAGGTCAAGCAGGAATCAAGCACAAAAATATCTTATTGCAGTAGCTCTGAAAAAAATCTCTTCTTCAGTCTCTGCAACCTCAATTTAGGCACCAGATGCCTCACAACTCTCTTGTGATTCGAGAGGAGAAGCGAAGAGCTCTGTGTCACTTCCTGTGCTTTAATTCTGTTTGGAGAAATCTGGGATGTGGTTGGTGACGCGGTGTGTTCATGTGCACTCCTCAACTAAAACGTTAGGTGGAAAAGACCCAGTGTTGTTGGAGCACTTTAGAAAATATTTGTGAAGATTTAACACAAAGTTATCAAACATGTCAGTGTATGAAAGTAACATGATCTTGGATGTTGTGCCTTAGCGTCCTTTATGTGCTTGGCAGTGCTTAGGCTGTGCTGTCACTCATTACGGGATGAGAAGTGGTGGCAGACAGTTGGAGAAATGTTTGAAGCCATGGTGCTTGTCACAGGTTAAATCCTGTCTCAAGGTGTGCAATATCAGCGTAGGGCTCATTTATTCTCTTGGCAATCTAATCTTCTGTAAGTGTTCTGCCTCTTCAGGGAGGGTGCTTTTGGGTTACTAAATATTTGTCATTACTAACGTCTTTTTTTTTAAAAACTGTGTCCTTATCTTTATTGTATAACGATAATGTTAACTAGCCTGGGGGAGAGGGACATGAGGGAACTGATTGTGTTCTTTTATTTCTCCCAAGACTCAAGCAGAAGTTATTATTTAAAATGTATTCCTAGCCCTTGCTGTTGCGGAGAGAACTTTTGGCCTCTTACAAATGATATTTGGGTATGTAATTAAATTTGGTATAGCTACAATGTTTTCCTGAAGTTTGCAAAATAGTTCTTCCAGAACCTTGATGCAGATTACATGATATAGCTATTAAACATGGCTTATCTTTTGAATGGAAAGCAAAGATTAATGACTGAAACTAAAATGATGTATTAGATGTGTGTGATGAGATGCAGCCTTGCAGTGATGTAGGAATTGGAACCAGAGAAGATGAAAATGTTACAATGAGATTAATGGAGCCACACGCTGAAGCAAAAAAAAAAAAAAAAACCAAAAAAAAACCAACCAAAAAAAAACCCCTACCCATTCTGTACAAGGGGAAGAAAATAAATGCTTGAAAAAAAAGTTTGTCTTGTATGTGTTAAATACACATATAATAACTCTTTAGAACAGTCTGACTCTCAATTGTAGTCTTACTCCGTAGGAAGCCGGCCTGCAGATTTGACAAAACAAAATCTTCCTAGGAAGAGAAGAAACTTTGCAAGTCTGTTCTGTAAAGCATTCCAGAGAATTTTTAGAAGGGAGTGTATATACAAATAAATTTTATTGGCAGATTTTAACAACAGATTTTAATCAGTTGCCAGGTGTGGTATGTGGAAGGAATTTCTCCCCAGTCTGTTTGGTAATGACCTGTTGGCTTTTATTTTGCTTTCCTACACAGAATTTGTTTCAGTCCACTTGCTGGGATCCACTTCGGCACTTTGTTCATCAGATTTCTGTCCTTGTGGCTAATGCACGTGGGGTGATCCCACCTTTGAGGCTGTGAGAGCTGGAGTCACCTGGGGGCTCTGCTGTGTGGTGTGACAGGAGCCCTGGGAGCTGCTCCTGGCATCAGGAGAAGGTCAGGAGATGGGGCCCCAGCTTCACTGTGTGTGAACAGAACCATGTCCTGGGGCCCAAACAGCAGCTGAGAGGTGCTGGGAGAGGCTTCTGCTTTTCGCTCCACCATCTGAGCAGCTGTTGCTCTCATGGAAGTTAACCTCCTTTACAGATGTGTGTTGGTACAAATGCTTGGATAACTCACCTGCACAGAAGATACTTTGTCTTACACATGAAGTATTTGATTATCTGCTTGTGTGCTCTGCTCAGATGAGAGCGTGCTGTGGTTAATTTGATTTTGTTTTTTTAAGGAAAACTTACAGGAAAATAAGTAGTTGTTTTATCTTTGTTTTCATGTATAACTGACTTTTCTGGCAGGCCTGTTTTGAATGGAAAAGCTGAATTACTTTCTCGATTGAAAGTGCCGTAAATTAAATTTGTCTAATGAAATAAATTCATATTGTAGATAAAAATTAAGATGCTTTAATCCCTAGGTAAATCAGGTTGTAGACAGGGCTTCTGTCTCACAGGAAGAAGTTACCATGATCTGTCATCACCTCTCTGAGGGTGCTTGCTAAAAGAGCTGTTCACAGGAATATTCTCTGAAACTCCTTAAACGTGTAGGTTTAAGCTGATGAAATTGGTGGGCTGAATTTAGCTCAATAGTTTCTTGGCTGCTTTAGATGAATCTGAGAGCACTGTCATCAACAGAAATCTGCCAAAAGTTTAGTTGAGTTTAGTCCTGTCCACTGGAAAATACCATCAAGTAGAAGACTACTACAACTTCCACCGAATTACCTAGACCTGGAAGAGGCTATCTACCTGCAAACTTTCTTTTATTAGCACTTCTGTTAGTATTTTGATGTTTTACGTATTTATAGTATTTTTTTCTTCAAAATAGGAGCCTTTTTAATGAACATCACCTTGTCTTGAACATGGTTACCTGTGGAGGGCCTAGTTCACGAGGAGTGTATAATGGGATGTGTTATAAGTGGTATGAGTAAGGAAACAGCAAAAAAAAAAGTCTGCAATGGTAGTAAAGGTGGTAAGTGTTGAAATGTTTTTAAGTTGTTGGCACAGAGCTAAGTGGTGTGGGATAGCACTGGGATGTTAGGAGACTGCACGGTTTGGTAAATCAATACAGTTTTTTTTCAGCTGAGGATGGAGACCTGTTTTAGGGTTGTGAGAGATCAGTAATTTGGTTCTATTAAGATGTGGGAGTGAGTAAATACTTGCAGACAGTAATTACAGTCTGGTTTTGTTCCCCTATGGAGGAGAAATAGAAGTGGTGATGCCTGGGGAGGAGGAGAGCTGGAGGGGAATGGGAGGGTGGCAGGAAGATGGATGAGGCAAAAGGGGCTGCATTTCAAAAATGTTTGAAAAACTGTCATAAGCGCTTAGACAAAGTTTAATGTTAGATTGCAATAGAGGAAAACCAGCACAGAATAGCTCAGTGATTGATGACTCACTCAAGATTCACTTAGGGGGAAAAAATCATCTTTAAATAAACTGTGTAGCACTTGAGATCCTCTGATACTGAACTGCTTCAGGTACAATGAAAATACTGTGCAGGGTTGCTGTTTGGGGTGAGACTGCCCTGAAAGCTTGGTCACTGCTGGCAGTTTGTTTCTGGTTGAACCCTACTGGTCCAAATCCTCATGTTATTCATGTGTTCCTGTTCCAGAAGGTTGGATGTAGCCAGAAGGGTGCTCAGCTTTTCTGTCTGAGAGTAACACATTGGCCACCTGCACCCTCTGCTCTCAATGCAGCTTTTGCCTGATGGTTTCCTCTCAAGAAGAACTTAATAAAATCTGCAATAGATGAGCCAGGGACTCCCAGTTGCACAGCTCAGCACATGTGGCTGTGTCACAAACAATAGGGTGTCTTGGTTTGGTTTAGGCTTCGACTCAGTATCGCTCACTGCTCTTAATACAGAGCCTAAAGTGGGACTTCTCCTTACAGGGTGATGATAGAACACGTGTAGTACTCTGAATCATTCTTAAAAATACCTGCATGCCAAGTGTGAGGGCACTGGACAAAGAATAAGAGAAAATACCTGTTAAAAAGGATTACAGACCAAGCAGAAAGGATGGGTAAAATGTTGAGGGTGTCTCAGTTTTACAGGTGAAGTTATAAAGCTTGCAGAGCTTGTTTAGAAATGCACAGAATGCTGTGGGTCCTGCTGAGAACCAAATCAAACTTGAGATCCAGCTTCTTTATTGTAGATATTGCAAAACCAGGTCACGATGCATTTCCAGATTCCTTCAGAAAGCCACACTAAAGCTTTTTGCTACAGGATATAACCTGTTTCCTGGCTGGTGTACTGGTGGTATTAAAGCTCATTAGAATTAATCATAAATTTAAATGCTTCACCACTTAATCCCAGCATGTGTCACCTCCGGGATTCAGGTTTTTGAGTCTTGTGTTTTCTTGCAGGGACTTTCAGAGCGCTGCCCTTTCAGAGAGGTTTGTCGTCAGAAAGGCTGAAGGGTTCCTGTGGTGCATCATGGAATCCAGTGTGCAAACCGCTGAACTTTGTGTGGATGCTTTTTTCAAAACCTCCCTGAGGGTATCCCAGCTCCAGGAATGTGTAACAGGGAAGGTGCAGGTGGAGGTTTGCCACCGCATTCTGAGAGATGGGGACTCCAGTGAGGAGGAGGGAGGAGGCTGAGTCATGAGCTGCTGGCAGAACTGAAATTCTGCAAAATTCTGCTACACAGTTTTGGAGTTTGAGATGTCTCTGGCTTTGCTGAATCCTGACAGAGACGGCTTCTGACTCAGGCCTTTTAGTGGAGCTGGTTTTTATTTGCCTTGGGGAAAACAGGAGTTTACTCTTCTTGTATAAATTACATGTTTTTAGTGTAATGATTTCCTATTTGCTTTTCTTTAAAACTTATAAAAAAATTAAAAATTGAACAGCTTGTTCGCACCCTTTTACTGTGCAGGCAATGCAGGTGTTTTACAGAAGATAAGTGGGTTGACTTGTAAGTGGATATTCTCACTTGGACTAGTTTAAATCTGACTTAAACTTCTAGGGTCCACAAGTGTCACTTCCTCTTGACATTAAATGCTCCAAGACTTTAACTGATTTGTCCAAGATCAAATCTGTTAGTCCACACTTGGATCTCAGGTATGTTTCTCATATCAGGCTCAATAAGGACGGTTTTTAAAACGTAGTTTATAAATGGTGGGATAGTTTCACTGTGTCACATGCCAGAATTTGTACTCTGGCGCAGGTAATGCAAAATCCTGGATTTGTTCCTTCCACAGGTTATGTAGAATTTTAGTACATGATAGTTTGTCTAAAGGAGTAATGTGTGAGTTAAATCTAAGAAAAAATCCCCAAATAACCAAAACACAAAAAATCCGCCACAAGAGCTATTTATTTTCACAGCTGCAGGAAGTAGAGATGAAAACAATATCTTATTGCTTGTATTCTCCTCCCGTGCCTTTTAAAAATTATTAATGGATTCTAGAAGTAAAATACATAATTTTTACTGCACGATAAATAACCCAATTATGTTTCTTCGTATAAATATCCTGAGAGATTTTTTTGCACTGACTAAATTTACCAAGAATAACAATAGATGTGGCCAAACATTTCATTAACCGAATGATAGTTCTGGTTCATTTTTCAAGACAGTTTTTGTTGTGTCCACACCCCCATCTCTGAAATCCTGAAGTTGTTACAGTTATGAGAGGTGTCGCCAGGGTTCTGAACCCTCCCCACACTCTTAATTCAGATAAAGCATTTGTGGAGGCTGTAAGGGTCACACTGACTTTAATGAAAACTTAATGTTGGACCATGCTGTATTTTTGGTTCAGAAATCAGTATTTTTCTGTATAAAGAAGCTATGGGATAGTCCTTAGATCTTGTTTGTTCTTAAGTGCTGAATAATTTGCCGTATTTTCATGTATGCACGAGTCCAGAGAAGCACTTGAACTGGTTTATGACTTCGCGCAATCGAGTAGTCTGGAGAGGTTTTTCATGCTCTTAATTTCATGTGTAATTAAGATGAAATTAGCCTTAGGTTGTGTTCTTTGCAAATGTCCTTTAAGGAGAGCGATCACCTGAGTCAACAGCAAAATAATCGATGTTGTTATGACAATAAGTCAGCATGTACCTGCTGTGATTGTGGAGTGCCTGCCTTGCATCTGATGTTTTAAAAGCAAGAAACAAATACTTAAAATCTCTCACTGTGGATAGAACGGAAGTAAAAGAAAAATCCTTCAGATTTTTTCCAGTGATTTTCCAAGGTTTAATAGAAGGAGAAAACGGGGGACAAGTTGGAGGAGGAGTATTATTTGAAGGCATTTGGCTTTGGTTTGTCATTTTCTGCACAGTGTCTGCACGAGACACCTGAGACAGTTCCTCTGCTTTCCACCTGCAATCTCAAATGCCTAAAAGGCTTTTTTTCCTCACCTTTAAAAACAAACTCTGTCTTGATGTCTCTCATTCACAAGGACAGATGAATATAGCTAAAGGGCAGCGAGCTTGCTTTGGGTGATGTACAGGGGAACCTGCTGTCAGTAATTATTACTTCAAATAATAATAGAAAAGGCAAAGCAGTCAGGTTTGGATGTGAACATGTACTGAATATTTACATCTGCTGGCTAAAGCTGATTGGAACTGTGGCTCTCTGCTCATGCAGTGGGACAACTTGTGCTTGGAATAAATTAAGTAACAAATCCTCTCATTGACTTCAATTATGTAGGATGCAAGGCTAAAGTGACAAGTAGCCATGAACTGTATGTAGGTTTGAAAAGAGAGATAGATTAGGAATGTTGTTAAATGGAAATAAAGAAATTGAGAAGGTCTTCTAGTTGTTCTTCCTGAACGCTTTTAGATATCTTTGGGCAAAACCTACAAAAATAATTCTGCAGATTGAGTCCTTTGGGTGTTCCTTACCTGTCCTCTGGTTTTGTAATGAACGGGGGGAAAGTGTTTGCCTATGACGTGTTTAGTGAACTGGTTCTGATTCATCTGGTGCTGAACTCCTTTGAAGAGATCGGGCCCTTTGCCAGGGTAAACAGGAACTGAATCATCGTGCTCTGTGTTTTTAAAATGTTTTAGTGCCTATAAAAGGATCTGACCCTGGTCTTGACACCTTGGATTTGGTCACTACATTGTTCTGTTAGGAAACCTGAAAGAAACTTCCTGCCCTTTCAAATATGGGTTTTATCTTCAATTTTTAGATACCTTTTTTTTTTGTTTTCAGAGCTTAATGGTTACCATCCAACAAATTTTGGATGTTTTTTAAAATAAAACTTTAACACGTTATTGCCTTGTCAAGGCACAAATTTTTGCTTACATTAGCGGATGGGTTGGAGTAAGGAATCATTTAGTTTGAAGGTTAAGCTCAGTATCAGGTTTTCAAAAACTGGAAAACTAGTCAATGAAAGAAAAGTGAAATGGTGAGTATTGCAAGGAAACAGTAATTGTTCTGGATCTGAGTACAGACCAAATAAAGTGATATTATGCATGTTGACTCCCTTTTGAACAAGTCCCATCACTGAAATAGTCTGGCATGTCATGACTTATTAGTATTTCTCCACTGATATTTTCGATGTATCAAAATCATGCAGGCTAACCAGAGAAAAGGCTGTGTGTTTCAAAAGTCTGCAGTGGGGGCACAAAAGAATGTTCTTTGATTACGGTTTCTTCTTTCCCCCCTACTGTTAATTTCCAGCACCATCCGATAGTAACAGCCTTTCTTATAACAAAAATGTTAATTAAAATCAATGATGTCCTCAATTAAGTTGTCAGATTACTTGAAGCAAGTATCCCGGTGTAAAAGAGATGATGCTAATTAATACAATAAATTGTTTTAATTTCTGTCTCTTGAGCAGATCAGCACACTGTTACCATTGTGACTGAGATGGGAATTATTGGCAAACCATTGTTTGAACCCTCTAAAGATTGCTAAATGAGCTCACTAAGAGATCTTCTACTGAACCCATAACTAAAGATTCAAAATGTACATTAGAGGGATGAATGGTTTTCCCTGGGAGGGCAAGAAGCCCAGCCTCCTGTGCAGTGTTTCTTTTTGGAAATTGTCAATGTTTTCAGCCTGACATCCACTTTGTATGTGCAGAAGTTACATTTACATACATTTGGTTATAGAAATAACCAAGAAAACGTGCCAGCGGTCCTAAGAATTGTTTGCATTTGAAGTAGTTCTGTTGTGCAAATGTTTTTACCCGTGCTGACCTAGAAATACCCCTTTATTTTTCTACTTTTGATTTCATGCCTGTTTTGACAAACCTCCCTCAACAAGTCAAAATGTCTGTGATGGGTGAGAACATCCTGGGTACTGCCTGTAGCAGATTTTTGCCTTTGGGGCATGTAACATTACCCTTCCTCTGCCTTTCAGATGAGTTAGGACAGTGGCCTGCTGTAACTGGGCCAGATGTTTCTCCATAGCAGTAGAGATTCTGCCTAAACAGCATGATTTAGATGGAAAAGCAGTCCTGGGCTCTGTACTTCTGTATTGCCATGATTTTCAATTAAGATGCTGCTCTTCCATCATGGCAGGATAAGTAGAAATATGACTTCAGCTAGGGAAGATAAGAGTTTGTGTCTTTTGAGCTTTGGGGGTTTTCTCTGAGGGGAGAAGGGGCTGGGAGGTTTGCTTTAAGCAAGAGGCATGCCATGGCAGTGGGGAAGGAGCCTAATTTTGGACAGCTGCTGAATATACAGCTTAGGATATTACACAATTAAAGAAAGTAATACCAACATCAAAATATAGTGCCGAGGTATTTTGGTCCAAATACTACTTGAAACAATTTATTTACTTCAGGCCTTGTAAATCAGGAGAAGGACATTTATATTAGTCATGTGCAATTAAAGAATATTGATAAATTTATGTGCAACTTCTCTTGATTTTAGTAGGATAATATTGTTTTGTTGAAATAAATTAAAGATTTTTTTTTTTTTCTCCTGAGTAAGCCCTCTGCTCTGGCCAGGTAATATTTATGGGGTTTGGGCAGCATTTCATTCAGGTTCTACTGATGTATGTTTGTCTTAGATGCTGGAAGAGCTTCATCATCCTGGCTTGATGTAAGAAACCCATAAGTGAATATTCTCTAGAAGCTGAGGACAACGTGATGATAAATTTCTCACAGTCTCTTGATGGTTTAGTGTTCTGTTCTCTCTGAGGTTTTTTTTGTTTATGTTTTTTTTTTTTCTTTCCTCTTATATATATTTAATCAGAAGCTTGAAAAGGTGTGGATAATTCTCAGTATTTATATTTGCAGTTCTCTAAAGAAAGGGAAAATATATTTATACGTTCATGCGGTCCTTGAATGACTATAGGTAATATAAATGGAACCCCAAACACAGCTGGGGCTTAAGAAAAATCTGGGAAAGAACAGTAAACCCAGGTAGAGATGTAGATTTTCTACGTGAAAGGAAATTTTGTAGATTTTTTCTGGGTTAGGAAGTGTGCTGGGCATAGCTGCCCTATCAATTCTGCATTTAGGTTTTGCACTGAGGCTCCTTCACTGCCTTTCCCTTATGGCTTTGTGGTATGATAATTTAAATTAAAAATGGAGTCTGCTAACTCCATCCAAAACGTTGCCTTTGCTTTGGCTGCCCAGGAGGAAAGAGAATAGAGCAGATCCCTATTTTATCTTCTGATGCACCGGTTACTCCTTTTCTATAGTGATTATGAAGCTGGAGCTGGACAAATGATGTTTTTTTTTTTTTTTTTGGGACACCTAAAGCAACCAATAAGGGGCGAAATGATGTAGCAACTGCATTGTCCATCGTATCTGAAAGTGTTTCCACTAAGGCTGGAGTACACTCACTCACTCTGTTCTGTCCAGTCTAAGGTGGTGAAGAAAAAGTAATCCGTTTTCAAAAGCTGGAAGTGCCAGCGTGGGAGGTGTGTACAGTCCATTTCTTACATAAAATGAAAATGCCCTACTTGTATAACACAAAGTTGTTTCAATTCCATATCACCATAGCCTATCTTTCACACTAAGCAGCTGAGTAAATTTTAATCACTGGGGGGATTAAGGAATCCAAGCAGGTGCCCCATCCCACTCCAGCTGTGTGTCAGTGACAGCCTGAGCTCATCGCTTGCTGCAGTTCGGTTTTGCCTGACTGACGGAATTGTGGACGTGATTCAAAGGCAGCTACTGTGGATAATTTTATCATTTGCTTATTTTAGCAGCCTCTCTTTCAAAATTTGCAACACAACAGTAAACTTTCAGTCATTCTGACTTCATTGCATGAAAAATACCAATTCTGTCGTTCCTGTGCTGACTAAGCACAGGTATTTTTGATGATTCATTGCACGAATCTGGGCTGTACCACACACATTTGGTATCGTGAAGTGCTTGGAGGGTGGGCACTGATTCCACCAAACCATTCCGTGGGTTTCAGACTTAGGTTTCTGATTTTCCTAGGTAGCAGCCTGGCTGGTTAAGTGGACAAAAGGCCATGGCTGCATGATTAAACGAAGAGGCAGAATTATTCTTTGGCACTTCTGGCCTCTAATTGAGAAGGAGGACGAGCAGATGGAGTTTTGTGCAACTGCCACAAGCTAGAACCTCTATTATAAATGCTTTCACTCTGTTGGGATATAGAAGCTGTATCTTCATTTATGATTTGTTTGGAATACTTAGAGACTCCACCTGTAACTACTGGCTGCATGAAATGGATTATTAGAAAGTAAATACATAGAAAGTGAAATCCTGAAAACAGCTTTTGAAATTAAAAGGAACTCAGGGTGCTTAACATGTTTACTGCCTCAGCATTCAGAAAAATGTCATCAAGACAGTGAGCTAACTCAGAGGGAAGCACAGTCTTATCCCTGGTCAAATCAACTGCTTCATATTATTTTTTTGAAAGTTTTTGAAGTTTTCTTCAAGTAGCAGTTGAACTTTCGGTAATATTTCATGCTGAATTTTCCTTGAGATTAAAAAAAAAAAGTAAAGTGAAATATGAGAAAATGAGTCTCCATTTGCTGTTTTATCTTGGTATTTTAATGCTAACTCAGCCTAACAGATGGCATTTTTCTCTCCTATGTAATAAACCTAATACTTTCTTAACACAGGTTTCAATGAGAATAATTGCAGCATTTTTAAAAACAAATTTAAAGATTCAAATGAAAAATCGAGGCTTTGTATGCTTTGATCTTCTAAACTGCTGTTTCTGCTCAGCTTCTAACTTTAGATGTAAATGTAATCTAAAGCTCATATTTGGAGTTTATTCAGTCCTTCCATTTGGGGCTGCATTTTGTGGATCGCAATAGTCTTACCCACACAGACACCCTTCATCTCACAAAATTGCGTTCTTTTGGGCAATCCTTTCTGATACCACCAATGTTCTTCCTGATGGGCTTTGGTCTTTTCAGGTAAATAACATTTTCTGTTCTGTTTCCTGTGCTAAGTGAAAACGTAAGCATTCAGATTGGTAATTCAGCATGGAATCAAAATATCCAAGAGTGCCTGCTTCTGCAATAATAATGCAGTTTCTGAGACATTTCTCTGCAAATACCCTCTTTTTATTCGCTGTTGATTTGCTGAAATTCCATCTGCTTGGTCTAAACTCGCCTTTGTTTTGGAAAGTTCCTTAACAAACATCCAGCTAACTCCATGACTTACTGCAGAAGAATGTGAAGAAAAGTGTATTTTCTGCTCTTCAGAATATGTTGGCACTTTTTTTTTTTTTTTGGTGTTATATAAGACTAAAAGTATCTCTTAAAGCATCAGGCTCAGCAGGAGGCAGGAGTATGAGTAATCTTCACTTTGCCTTGTTTGAGGCAATTGGTTTTGAAATAACAAAGCCATGCAAACCTGACAATACCTGTTTGTGGGAGCCTGGCAATATGTTCATTTACTTGACATCAGAGAGAGAAGCAAGCATAAAAATGCTGTTAACTTTTCTTAAGTGCTGGAGAGAAACTGAAATGTTTTTCTTCGTGGTGTTATGGACCATTTTTACTTACCTAAACTCCTCTTCCATACTTTCTGCTTAAAAATACGTGTTCATTGATGGAAAATGTAATATTTTAATATTTAATAATTTAATTTAGCCCACCTCAGGTCATGGGAATGATGTGATGATATAACAAGTAGTACAGGCAGTGCATTTCTCAGCATGAGGTTGGGGTGGCTTCACAAGTGGGAGTGCTGAAATGATGTTAACGTGGATAGAAGTTATGTATCTGTTAAGCACTGCATTCATGTGATAATTCTTGCATTGAAAACTGCCGTGGATTCAGTGAAGTGAGACCTGGCAAGGAGAGATAATACCTTTCTTGTTCAATCAGAGCTGAAGAATATCCCTCTAAGTATTACTGAATGATGCTGGAAAGAAGAAGTAGGTCAGTGGGAGCTCTGTAGCATCTCATCACATGTAATTGCCTTTTGCACATTTTGGAAAGTCAGCTGAGTCCTCTCATGAACTGCAGGACAAACCCAAAAGGTTGGCACAACATTGTGGACGTGCAGGTATTTCCTCTTGGCTGAGTCACGTTCAGTCATGGAATAACTGGAAAACTTTGCTGGACATTGACCAGCCTTCATTATGGAAGGTTCTTAGCTCTCATTACTAAGCATTTAAATTATAAAGTAATTATTAAGCAACACTTACCTGTAATATTCTATTAAAAGTAGAGGATTCTTTCCTGTTTGCTTTCATTTAAAAGTTGCTGTCTGGATCTCTCAGGTATGGTAAACTCATGTGTTTTGCAGTTCTGATGAGGCACTTGCTGAGGATTTTTATATTATTGGCAGCATACCTTAATGCACAGAACAAGGCATCTGCTTACAGCAGCTAAAATTGTATCTGTCAGACTTCAAGAGAAGAAGCAAAACAATTATTGCTGGGAGATAACTACACAATATTGCTTGACCAGGCTTGCTGTATCTTTAGCAGGATAAAAATCATGGATCTTTTCAGTTTTTGTTGTGTTATTCCTAAAAGCGTTTGTTCTACTAAAAATTTGGCTTCTGAAGACAGATTCTCTGATGCTATTAATAGTGTCATATTATCTGGCACTGCCTGGATATTCTTTCATGTGCCTTCTAGGGCTTGTATTTCTGGAAGTTCAAACCTGTGGAGCTGGATCAGTAAGAAAAAATGTGAAATGCAAAAAATGTGAACTTCAGTGTCATAAAAGACAAATAAAAAATAATAAAGACCTGTTGCAAATTAATCTGTTTCTGCAAGGAAACAAAACCAGAAGCTCCTTCTATTTTTCATAAGCCTTGGTTTCTCAATTTTTTTTTTTCTGACTTCCCTCTCTCTGAATACAGAGAAATCTGGGTTCTTACTATAGAGACATAAAAATGTCCACTGGGTCAAATTTAGTGCCACATGCAGTTTTGTATTCCTTTTCAAGCAATGTGTAAAACTAAATGTATTGAAAGTGGGTAGAGGTAGTCTTGCAAAGAGACTGGCCCAATGTGTTACTCTTTTCTTGCTATAATATCTATTTTTTTTACTTCACACAAGTTGTTTTTTTTTTTTTTTTTTAATGGAAATAGGAAGAAAGGCATAAAAAGAGTGACTGAGAAAGACTGGAATTTACAACAGAGTTTGAGATTCAGCTAACGTTACTACAATAACTGTAAAGCAACTGTATATAATTTCTGCCTCCTGTGGTATACTCCCATCATGATGCACAGAAATTGAATTGGGACACAAGCACTCAAGTAACAGCACGTCTGGACTGTGAACAATTGCCTATCTAGGCAAATCTGACTGCAAAAGAAGATGAATGATGCCTGGTAAAATGGGAAACTCAGTAATTCACAGAATAACCCAGTCAGAATAACTAAAGAGCTGAAAACCCTAAGGCAAAGCAAGAGCCCAAAAGATGAACAACAAAGAAGTTTAGAGGAGGAAACATGAAAAGAATAGCTTCAATTTTGATTATTCATCATCAGACTTCAGTACCAGATATGATTTATTAATGCATGTTGCTCTAGGTGGAGAATAAAGCCAACAGGGAGCAAAATACCACATGAGGCTAAGTCTCAGTCACGTTTTCAAGGTAATCTGAATCCAGCAGGTCCTCCAGGTGTAGCATGTAATGCAACTACCTCGAAAGATGAAATCTGTTTGAGTGCCAGGCAAAAGATACTCTCATTATTGTTGAGCATATGATATTTCCTACATGGCTGTTACTTCAAAGACCTCTGGGGATTGTGCTGGTGTGCGTTTGCTGTCTCCTCTGGTCACAATAAATGGAATTATCTTTATCTACTGGTGATTATGTAACTAGAAGTTTGCAGTTGTTGGTGAAGTTGTTGTGCTGGAATGATGAAATATCCACCAGTTATTTACGTAGAATCACACCACCATTTTTTTCATTGTCTGCAAATTGCAAGGAATTGCTATAAAGAAAATAGCCACAGCTTAATTTTTGGAAGTTATATTTAGGTGCTATCCTATAGATGGCAATACAGTGTAAAACTTAATTAAAAATCTTACTGTTAGAGATTCAGTGGCAGGTAAAAAGAAGAAACATTTTTTTTTTCCTTTTTACATGATCTCCCTTTTTATTCCACTTGAACATGGTGGATTATTTGAAATAGGGTAGTCTTTATGCATTAAAATGAGAGATTTGTGAAATACAACAATAATTTTTAAAAAATTATCTATGAAATAGATTTCTTTCAGTGATCTCCTAAAAGAAAAAAAAAAAAAGCTTTTCTTCCATTAGCCCCATGTGCCCTCTAAAAGTACACATTCAGGACAAAAATCACAGCAAAGTTGGACATTTCTGATATCTGGCTCGGTCTGATAAAACTGGAGGCCATGATGACTTCTAAAGTAGGTTCCTGATAGAAATTAATATGGAAGAGATAATTGTTGGGAGTAAAGGCAAGCCACTTCTCAACACTCTGAAAGTTGAAATTTGGTGTTGAGGGGGTAGGACAGAGGCTCTGGGAATCCATAGGATCCATGAAAGAAACTTTGTATACACTGCTCGAAGTCGGAATGGCTAAAGAATTGCAAATGGAATATTTTCTGAGGGTTTTCTTGCTACTTGTTGATTGCAGAAAGCTGAAAGATTGTATAAAATCTTTCTGGAATACAAACAAAACTCGCTGAAACTAGAATATTTGAAGCTTTTGATTCTGAATCCTTACATTCCTGCAGCATCTGCTCTTTGAGGCACAATGTTTCTGGAACAAATGTTCATGCAGTCCTGTGGTACTTGTACTACCTCTGTTTCCTTCCCTAATTATTTTAAAATTTTTAAATTGCATGTTACTCTAAACTGTTTGGTGAAATAGTCACCTTTCAGGTTACATTCTTAACACATCTTAGATTTACGTACCTTTCTAAACATTCTCCGTAAAAAAACACCAAAGTGTTTGTCTTGGTATTTATTAATCCCAGTTTAAAAGAACCAAACCAAACCAACACAACAAAAAACCTCAACAAAATTCCAAAATCAACAGCCAAAATCAAACAAAATATTTGGTCTTCTACTTACACAATTTTTTAAGAAGGCATATCACATCTCAGGATAGAAAATGTAATTTGAGAAATAGCAAAAACAAATACCTAAATGTTTCTCTAATTTTATATGTTGTTTACCTATTTGGAAATGATTTTATCAACTATTGAAATAATTCATGGTTCACTAATATACTCAGTGTAACTCATATTCTGTCCTGTCCCTTTGCTCTTTTACAGACAGGAAAAACCTGTTTAAACAGGTGATCTTAAACAGCAAATGTCTGAAGAGTTAAATACATTCATTTCCTGTTGTCAAATCACCTGAGGTGTAATTGAATTTGAAGTATAAGTTGAGAGACTTCATTAGGAAAGCTTCCTGAAAAGCTATTTATATAGGCAATGTAGAATTAATGATTTTCATGGCACAGTCGTCTTTTCCCCTCATGTTTCTGTTGTATATTTAGATGTTCCGTGACTGTGAGCATAGGCAGCTGTCATGGTTTAGACCCAGGTGGCAACTCAGTGCCACACAGCAGCTCATGCAGCCCCAGTGGGATGTGGAGGAGAATTGGGAAAACAGGTAAAGTCCTTGGGCTGAGATAAGAACAGTTTAATAGTTGAAATAAAACAAAACAATATAATAATATTAGTTGTAATGAAAAGGGAGACAACAAACAGAGAGAGAAAAAAATAAAGCCTAAGAAATGCAAGTGATGCACAACACAATTGCTCAGCACCCACTGACCAAACAGCCTGTCCCTGAGCAGTTTGTGTGCTGGGCATGATGTGCCGTGGTGTGGAATATCCCTTTGGCCAGCCCAGGTCAGCTGTCCTGGCCATGCTCCCTCCTGGTTTCAGGTGTCCCTGCTCCCTGCCAGAGCATGGGAACTGAAAAGTCCTTGATTGAGAGCAAGCACTGCTTAGCAACAACTAAACATCAGTGTCTATTCAACGTTAGTCTCGTCCTGAATCTAAAACACAGCCCTGGACCGACTACTAGGAAGAAAATTAGTTCTGTCCCAGTTTGAAACCAGGACAACATTAAAAATTACCTCATTTTTCTGGCATAAGGCCCCAAATATTAGTGATCTAACAGCTGTTGGTTTTTCATGGTAAATGAGTAGAACTGAACTGGCCAGGCTACCCCCTGGTGTGTTTAAAAGCAATTTTCCTTCAGAAATATCTGAACTTAATGTATTATTTTATGGAGAAATAAGATTTCTTTGTGAAAGGGGACAGTCACAAAGGATGTGAATCTTTTGCAGAGACTTGAATGAACAGAAGTTGACAGTACAGGCTGGACTTTTTGGGCAAAAAATGAGTAAAATGGGTGACTTTTCTGCCCTGACTGAGATATTTGAGTGATGAAAGGGCTAGGCTTTAGGATTTCCCTCCCCACTGATCTAGATAACAACAGAAGGACCCCTGATTTCTCCTTCTCCCCCATCCTCAGCATACATCATCAGTCTATTTCCTCTAGTGATCCTTTTGTTTTCTGGGTTTCGGTATCTTTGTTTCCTTTCTCCTGTTCTCGTAGGTGTCATTCTCTATCAGACAACAAATTCTGAGTAGCTCCCCTTCTCCTTTCTGGTTCTGATTAGCATAACTGTCTTCTGGAGTGAAATACTGTGGAAACATCTACATCTGGAAATGCTAAAAAAACCCCGACCAACCAAACCCCAAAATAATTTGTAAGGATGCAATAAAAATGCCTTACAGTGTTAACCTTGCTAATTAAATGAAAAATATTAAGAAAAAGAAGACCTGATAGGAACTGTTCCATTTATTTGTATTGACTTTCAGTCAGGAACTGCTTACCTATAGAGTTGCATTAAAATATGTTGAGCATTTCACTTAAAGATAAGCCAGTTATGCAGATGTTAGTCACGATACCAAAAGGCACAACGTGGTTGCACCCTGAGATGAAAATAGGAAAATGCACCAAATACATATTCAAATTTTCTGGGAACAACTGTTTTCTCTCTGAGTACAGGAATGCTGGAGGGTTTTTTATTACAGAGCATATTAATGACAGTAGAATCAGGACTAAATATGTTCTGTGATATTTTAAGCAACAACCGTTCTAGGAATAGACACAGAGGGTCCAATTTTAACATTAAACTTTATCCATCTCATTTGATCATCTTTGCTTTTTTATTTTTCCCCCGACTGTTTTCGAATGACTCTTCCTTTATCCTCTGATCCCCTTCATGCTTTCATTCTGGCCCCAGCCTTTTTATCAATTTGTTACACTTCTATGTCTATGAGTTCTGTTTTACTTCTTGTTCAAAGGACCCTCATTTTGATCTGGAAGGGAGGGAGGAGAATAAAGAGAGGCTTCCTTTCAGTTTTAAAAACTTACTGATAGGAGATCTGAGAGCTTCAAACAAGCCTCTTTTACCATTCTTTGCAGTTAGTTTTCTTCTGATCTCACATAGTCCTGATCTTTCTTTTCCTCCTTTTTTCCCTCTGTGTATATTTGTCAAATGGATGAAGAATCTGTCTTACCCCTTATCTGCTGTTCCTCCATTTTCTAAAGGTTCTTCATTTATTGTTCTGAGGATATGGTGTGGTTAAACCGCAAACAACCAAGAGCAAGCGCTTTGTGTTTGACAGCCCTTTGCTTTTGGTTGCACAAAGTTTCCCAAGGACTGGAGGAAGAAATAAGAATCATCTCCGTACCCTTTTTACTGTGAAATCACAGTTTTCCTTCCTCCGTCCTGGTGATGTGTGTGGTACTTCTCTTTCCGAAGAAACTCTTCTCATTCCACAGAGAATCTTGCAGGCTGGGGGGAGAGAGTCTCCCACAATACCTGGAAAATTAACAAAAAAGGTGAGATAATGGTAGTGTTGCTGTACTTTTTTTTTTTTTCCTTTTCTTCACCTCCTACTTCACAGTCACGTTTGGATTTAGTTCAAGGTAAAGTGGAAGAAAGTTTGAGAGTATGTGTGCGTATAAATATCTGTCTCTGGATATAAGCTTTTGTGTGCACCAGATCTGCCAAATAACTTTAGTGGGCAGAGCAGCAATCAGTAAACTTTAAAAATTTAAATATAACCAGCTTACAGTTTCAGGAATTCAGATGTCATGAGTGATAAAATGTTCAATATTTTAAGTCTTAAATTGGCAACAAACCACCTGTGATTTAACAAATGAGCCAGCAATGTTTGGGGTTAGTGCAAGATATCTTTAAAACACAAATACTGAAGAGGAAAACAAAAAAAAATAACCTTTTTTCTGCACTTGCTGTTTCTTTTCCCTTTAGAAATCATCACAGCTAATTACCAACAAGGATTAGCTTTTTCAGTAGGTTATTCTTACAATGTGTCGTTTTGAGCTAAACTCTGACTTTGAACAAACGCAATCATCTGAAAGAGAAAAGAGAGATTAATCAGCTAATAGTGAAAGAAACTTGATTACACAGAAGCGGCAAAGCATAAACCCCCTTGCATTTGCAACCCATAAAATATTAATTAAAATAATTAAGGTTAGGGAGTAGCGACTGTAAAGACCTTTGTTTCCTACTTCACTTTTATTTTAGAAATCTCTTGATTTGCTTTTCTTGAAGAGACACTTGAGCTGTGCCAATCACACACGGAACCAGCTGGAGATAATCTGAGTTCTGTTGTTCTTGGTTCCTGTAATGCCTTGGAAGATATGATCTGGGACCTGGTTGCTTTCTCTCATTTTTGATTGTGTAGGGATTTTAGTCTTAATACTGTGAGGGGATGAGAAATGAGATTTCCTGTGGTTGAGGGCAGTGAGACAATTAAATCCAATTATCTTTAAAAAAAAAAAAAAACCCTGCAAAAAGTCCCCACAAACAAACCAAAACCAACCAAAAAATATCAAATCTATCATGTCCACAAAACCCTCTTCACTCTTGCATTATTGCTCTCCCCATTTCATGGAGGAAACAGAAGGTAGATTTCCTTTAGAACAGGAAAAGAACCCAATCTTACGCTCTTGGTGGTAAGAAATATTTATTATAAAAATGCTACCTGAGAAGCAGAAGTCAGAGAGAAGAGAAAGCCATGGGTAAAGGAGGGAACAGAATGAAGGCAGTTGAACAGAGACAGGTCTTTGCAAAGTTTTCTGGGCTGCAGCCCGGTTTGTGTGGTCTCTGATGGTGTTTTAGTGCCTGGGAATGGAGGGCAAGCCCCACCTCAGGCAGGTCCCATCACCTTGGGAGTTCTGGGTGGTTGAGCAGGACAAATCAGTGCAAAATATACGCATGGCAAAGTCAAAGTGGCACAACGGAGATTTGAATCCTTTCTTTGCATGGATGTTTTCTGAATTAAAGCCTTTTTTTCTCAGGAAGATTTCTCCTCAGGAGTTTTAAGGATCATTATGGAGAGATTAATACAGATTTCAGCTTAGTTCACAGCAATAGAAAATAAAATGCTAGATTCTACTAAGAAACAAACATTGTTTTATTCATCATCCTCTAATACCTTATTGTAAATGCATGTTTTCTTTCCTGGTAATTACATAATTTAGATTTTGTTATTTCAGAGGGAGATAACAAACTGTATAATATCCTACAAGTTCTGGAAGAACAAAAGCCGAAGGAAAGGGCAGTCAATATTTTACAGGTATAGAACAGAGGGGAAGGAAGAGATGAGATGGATGTTGTGTTGTGTGATAGTTGTGCAGGAGTGATGACACAGAACCCTCTAGTAGATAACATAAATTGATGGAGAAGTTTTCTTCAGGTATTTTCTGTTCATTCTAATCTCCTTTATGCAGAAATTGAAGGCAAATGTTTTATGTCTATAAATTATACTTAGTTTTCCACAGTTGAAAAAAAAAAGAAACAAGGCAAAAAATTATCCAGATCCCTATTCTTCTATATAATTTACCAAGACAATCCTAAAATATGGGAGAGTCTCTCCATTCCAGTCCATTGGTGTTTACTGAGACCCTCCCAACAATTTTTTTCACTTAAGCGTTCTTCATGTCAAAGAGGGTAAAGTGACAAATTACAAGGTTATTGCTATGTCATTTAATATTTTTAATTTACAGAGACAAATATTGCACTGTTTTGATATGAAGATACTTCTTTGTAGAAACATTGATGTGTTGATGAACTTGGCGGTGAATTTGCTCTCAGACCCCAGCTAGCCGTTACACTTGAATGTTGATTAAGAGCTGGTACTTTGTTAGATACCAGCAGGTTTTCACAGACTGAAAATTAACTCTTAGGGGAGCAGACCTCTGCTGCCCATTTAAGTAACACTTAGGTGTGTGCAGTTCATTACAGAACAGCAGCAAGAACAACAAGACACAAAATATTTAATTCTCCTGGAAAGTAAACACAGAGATAATTGGAACTTGATACATTGTTGGTGTAAGTAGAGCAGCTGCTACCTAAACACATAAAACTTCTTGCACTATAAAATAGCCTTTTTTTTCAATCTTGCTTGCATTACAGTTTGATATTTCACTGATGCAACATGATATCCAGCAGATGTACTGAACTAGATACACGACAGAGCTGGGAGAACCAAGCTTCTCCCCTATTAAATCTTCGAGCAAAGCAAGAGAGAAAGTTTTCTCACCTGTTTTGTGTCTTTTCTCCTGAGCACACAGTGTGACTCTGGCATGAATCAGTGGTCCCTTTTCTGCTGCAGTGACTCAGCCAGTGATGCTCAGCATGTCAGTAGGAGCACATTAACCCACCCTATTTACTCCAGAACTGCTGGGGTGCCTTCCCGGACAGGCCTGAGGTCAGGGAATGAAACCTGACGGGTTTTTGGATGTAGGAAAGGGTTAGGGTTTTGCTCATGGAGGCTTGACTTTCTGAAGTCTGGTTGTTTAGCCCAGGAACTAGTTAGAAATGAAATGGGCTTTGAAGAGAGTTTAAGTCATGATCACGCCCTAAAAAAAACTTCAGGTTAGCAGAAGTGAGTGAAAAGTACTTTCAGTGACTAACAAGGTAGCAAGAAAAAAGCCGTTTGTTTTCCTGTTTTGGAGGGTGCTGCAGAGAGGATAGGTTGAGATTTGGCTGCGTAACTTACACGGTGACGACAAAAAAAGATATAATTTACACCTGTAGGCCGTGCTAACTTTATACTTTTGTGTACAGACGTTCCTCTCCATGGAGACCGGTAATTTGCTTGAAGTGCAATGAGCAACAGGTTAACAGCTCAGATTATAGCTCTGGTCAAGTCCTCCTAGTGGGATGAACAAGTGGAAAGGGCAAAGCCACCAGAGGAAGGAAAAGCAGGAATGCAGAACCCCTGGAAACAAACCCTAATAGACTTTCCATGGATGTTCAAAACCTAAATCTGTTTGAACTCTCATTTTCTTGGTCTGCTGAAGTCTTGTGGAGCCCTGGCCTGGGGTGAATGTGGTGCCCATAGAGCTGGATAAGCCAACTGATGGTTGATCTATTCTTGGGTCACCCACAGGCCCCTTTCAGCTGATTTTTGTCTAAATCTCTGCTGCTGTCACTCATCCATGCCCTCAGAGAACAGGATTTTTTAACTCTACCAGGACTGATTCTCCCTACACAAGTTGTCAGATTGATGAGTCAAGCACTGAAAAATCTACAAATTGTTTATTATTAGCAAATTCCTTAAAACAACCTTACTTAAGGTGGTAAAAAAAGACGACAAGCGCTAGCATTTTATTGATTGCAAAATCAGAAAAATCACCTTTGGCAATGCTAAACAGGAAGTTTTCACTAGTGGTTAAAAACTAATTTGCTGTAGTGCAATACAATCTCCAAATCCCCATCCTCCCCTGGTTGATCATTCTTCATCCCATGGCTGGCTGAACAATTACTGATCTTTTAAATTCGGGCAGCAGGATGCTTCCTTGCTGTATCTGGGGCCCTAAGACTCTGTAGCAGAACACATTACCTTGCCTCTGTAAATCAAAAAATGTTACCTAGCTGCCTGAACACAAGGGACCCAGATTTCCAAGTGCCATTACAGGGAAAGATAATCCATGACAGCAAATATGGGGAGTGCACATGGAATTTACCCGTCACCATTCACCCTCCAAAGCCCTCCAGTAACAGCATTTTGGCATAACGTTTTAATGGCAGGAGATATTAAAATTGCATCCAAATCTGTAGCATTTTCCACTTTCAGAAGTATTTGATGTTTAATTTGCTTTTGTCTCTCTCTCTGTCTTTCTGTTCATCTTTGACAGTGAAAAGTAAAGAAAGGCCAAGGCAGTGACCTGCAGAGCCTTATCAAGAACGACGTTAGATGCAGAAATATGATGTTTGCTTTACCCTTACATTGTGGTGCATGGGATTTTGTTTTAATGTTTTTACTCTGTGCCCTCTGCAGCAGCTCCAGAGGAATCTCTGCAGTTCTTCAAATTCTACGTTTTTATTAAGTTTCTTACTTGCTACAAACAGCTTAAGCTTCTGGATTTAGGGATTCCCTTTTTCAGTGAGTGACTGAGATCACTCTGGATACTTGTTCTAGGTTTTGATCTGTTTCCAGATGAGCTGGCTTTGGCTTGGAGGTGTGGTTGTCTTGCTCACTGGGTCATGTCTGCTTTTCCCCTCTGCCCTGACAATGTCAGTTCTGTGTTGATATCTCTGTTTCGCTATTTAGACCCTCTCTGGTTTCCTTTTTCAAAACTTAATTCAGCTTCTCCTTCCCCTTTTCCATCTCACTTTAAGCCAACTATTTTTTTGTTTACTGCAAGGCATTAACAACTTGATACGATACAAAAATTACCACTGGATATATTCTGTATCTTACCCAGCTTGGGTTATGCTAATAACAATATTGAGCACATTTATACAATTTGAAATAATTGCACAGAGATTAACTAATTATTCAGCACAGGGGACAAATGAAGCAAGAATTATCATTTGTTTTTCAAAGAGAATGAAAGCTGAAGTGACTCATTGAAGTTCTGCAATGAGTCGGGGTAAAGGTAGGTAGAGATCTTGCAACTTTTTTTTTTTTTTAGAAATCAGCTTAAAATGCTTTTTGAGACTGTATTTTAGTAGCTTAATTTATCAAGACACTCTTGATAAATGTATTTCTCATTACAATATCAGTGTTGTTTTAGCTGAGCATCTGTGAAGCATGAATGTTTTCTATAATTAAATGTGTGAACATCTAATGCAAAAATTACTGGATAGACTAGATTCACTTTGATATGAAGGAAGTTTAGGCTATGCCAATACAGGCTGATTGTATAAATAAAAACACGTAAATTGAATGATTCCAGTTTTTGCTTTAGTTGTGTTGAAAATGATCAGCTTTATCATTCAGTATGGCACAATCAGTACTTAAAAAAAAAAAAAAAAAATCCAGTTCAGAAAAATCTAACTATGTTTCAATCTTAGGGCATTGCTGAAAAATATAATGAAGGAAAAGAAAGTTATTATAAAGGGTTCTAAAATAAAACAAGCTGTCCTCCTTTTCTGTTTTGTGTGCTACTATTTCAGGACAGTAGAAACATTTAATAAACTTTAAACAAAATTGGTTAATTTCATATGAACGTGTAGGAAAAAGTACAAAGATTATGCAGACTTCTGCCTGAAGGCATAAAGCAGTACCTGGTGTCCCCAGAGCAGCCCTGCATTCTTCAAAGGTTGTGGAAAATTATTCTACACCAGTATTTTGGTGCAAGATAATGTTTTGGGCATCTTCCTAACTGTAGTAGATCGTGAAATTACAACTGATTATTTATTTTTTTTTTTAAATGCGTTTTGGATTCTATCCAGTTAATCCATTATATGTAATCTCTTGGTTTGTGTGAGTGAACGTGTCATTCACTCCAGCCCAACATCGAAGTACTAACTGAAAATATGTGCAGAGGTGCGCCCAGGATAGACTCATCTAGAACTCTGCTTAAAAGGCTTTTCTGGTTGACAGCAAACTGCTGGTTACTGCACATCTGTGAAGTTTTGTGCCCATCTTCTGTCTTCATCAACCCCAAATTTCCCAGTTTACTCACGAGAGCCTCCCGAGGGACAGCATCAAGCGCAATTCTAAAGTCAAGACAGGTTGGCTCCAATGGCTCCCCCTTATCCGCCAGACCCATTATCCCATCATGGAAGGAAATTGGATCGTTTTGATGAGATTTGTTCGTGACAGATCCATGTTAGCTGCTTTTTATCATGTTTACTATCCTGTAGGAACTTTTAAATTGACTCTTAAGTGATTTGTTCTAGTATCTCTCTGAGCATGGAAGTTCGACTGGCTGACCTATAATTTTCCAGGCCCTTTTCCTCATTTTGGAAATAGCCATGAAGTTTGCCCTTCACCAGTCCTTTAGAAAATTCCCTTCATGTCTTCCACAAATTCTTGAAAATAAGCTTTAATGACTTAATAGATTGCATTGGCTGGTTTCCTGTGTACCCCTGGGTGAACTGAATCAGGTCCTGTCAACTTGGATGCATTTAATTTATCCAAATATTTTTCACTGCTTCCTTTTTTTTCCTCCTTTTTTTTCCTTTTTTTTTTTTTAGCACTGTGACCTATTCATCATCAATTCTGCTCTAATGCACAAAATTTTTTAAACTAATGACTGATATACTCTTTTAGAGGCTTACATGCATATATTATAAACATCCCATTGCACATGTGCAACCCAATTTATTAATTTTATTAATGTTCATCCCATTTAAACCCTCAAGATGAGCTTTTACAAGGCACTTGAATTATTTTCAAATCATACCGTTACACTGAGGAACAAGGAAATTGCATTACTGGGGAAATTCCAGTTACTGAAGTCTGTCTGTGATCTGATAGTAGGTGACAATACATTTTAAACAGGCTTGCAAGTGAAGAGATGATCTACTCTCCATCCCCAAAACCTTCTCACAAGTAACTGAAGAGTAAGTTTAATTCTGAGCATGTTTTTTTTTAATCAAAACCCAATTTGTTTTCAGTGTTTCAATCTGTCAATTGTTACAAATGGATTCTCCTTGAACCTTAGTAGAATGCTGACTGTTTGGATTTAAGCTTTAGCTGTATCTTTATTTGTGTGTATTTAAAAAAAAAAAAACAAACCAAAAAATCCAAGCAGTATTTACAGTGATATAAAATTTTTGGTACAGTTTTTACTTTTGAAGAGCAAAGAGCGGAAAGAACTTTGTACTGTCTTGTCTTGTGGTATTCTTTTCTGTTTTCTGTATGCAGAAGGGATTTTTATCTCTGTGTGGGTCTTCAATTCAGATGCATTCTCTATTGCTCAATTTAGGCAGACCATTTGTTACTATGGATTTTCAAAATTGCTCAATTTCCCAGGCTTGTGCAAGAAGCTCCCCCTCCAAGCCCACCAAGTTTTCCAGCATTTCTCATCCAGTATGCAATGCATCATTTCTCTTAACGGTAGCAAGGAGAGCGTGCAGTGTTCCTAAGAGTCCCAGAGATACTTTATGGAACAATCAAAATCCTCAAGGACAATTTGTGTGCAGCCTGTACTGACTCAGCAGAGTTCAAGGCGTCTTTTAAAACTACATGTAATCACTGTTTATTTTGAGCACAATGGCTTTCAAAGGCAAGATAATTTGGGGAGAACATCTTCGGCTTTGTGGTGTTATCTAAAATTTTCAAGACCGGTAGTCGTCTGGAATGCAGAATTCATGCATGAATTTGTGCCTCATTACTCTGGGAACAGATTCAAAAGTAATGCTTGTATGTGTGTTCATAGGTGAAAGGTTCTTGCTCTGAATTGACTCTGGAGTACCTGTGCAGTGTAATTGCTTGAAAAAGATCTGTTTATTGCAGCTAAGAAATGCCCCCGAGAAGAGAAAGTGGTGTAAACATCTCTTCCCTCTCTGCATTTTGTCTTTCACTGGTGAAAAAACGCAACAGCACAACATTGCCTAAGCTGCTGGAAGAATAACGATAATATCGCCAGGTTTAGCAGTAACATTTTAGAAGGAAAATTCTCCCAGGCATTTTGAAGGACTCTTTAGTGAATGGCAATTATTTAGATTCAAATAGAGACATCAGCCGTCACACTTCAGTATCTTTAACACATTTCTGTATTAAAGTTCTGTATATTTCTTTGGAATCATTCTTGACTGTGAATACACATCTTGCCGCTTTCCCCACGTGCTTTGTGTGCTGTAAAGTGACCCAGCAAAGAACCTGAACTGCCTTGTGCTAAGAATCAACACTGTTCATCTGCTTTTGTATTTCTAGCTGGTTATGCTGGGATGGGATCTTCCTGAGAAAGCTGAGTTATTCTGCTTTGCTCCATATCCTGGAACTTTGCAGTTTTGTCTTCATTAGATAAAACTAGAGAAAAATCGAATGTTTTGCTGTGCAAGTGGTGACTGGATGAAGAAACGTGTGGATCCTGACTGACTGTGGATGTGAGAGATGCAGATTTAAGTGTTGTCTCAGAAAGATCTGAAACAAACTCTTTTTGCTGAGATTGAACAGGGTGTTTAATCCACATGACTCCAAGTCATTCCATGTGAGGAACCTGAACTTGGCTTTCACCCAGTCTAGGATATGTTTTATCTTTTGTAGCGTCTTTCTCACATTTTTGCCCAGCTATCAATATGTGCTATTGAAACAGAAATGTGGCGGTTCTGGTGAGATGTCCCTGTGGCAGAAACGGTTCTGTCAGTATTTTCACCTTTTCTGTGCATTCTGTTGGGGATCCCAGCTACAGAAGCACTGGAGGACTGGTGAGATGCTGCAGCCTGTGTTAGGCTGTGGCTGCAGCCTGTTTTACAACCTCACAGTCAGTTTAGAATGTATAAATAGTGAGATACAGACCTCTAAAATACCGAGAACCCCAAAAGTTCAGGGGTACATTTGCTAAGAGAGGGAGAGAATAATGAATATCTGAACTCTTGTCGAAATAATAGTATGGTAGGCTAAAGCATTTTTCATACGAATGATGATATTTAAATTTTTAATTTCATATTTTACTTAAAAGGTAAGCAGTACTTGCAAGCTAATAAGAGGTGCGGTTGTCCTAAGTGACATCACTAAGGGCATTTTAATTTTCGTATGCAGTGGTTTCCTCCCCTTTTCCAGATGGGAAAGTGGCAGTCTGTGGAAACATGCTCTGGCATTTCTTTTAATGTCTATATACTTTCAGAGATCAATTCACCTTTATTCTGCATAGTGGGAGTGCAGATCCTACCTGCAGCATGGGAGATATAAATACAGGGTATCTTTCACTTCGCTTTTTGTTCAATATGCTTCTGAAAATTGTAGCCTCAGCTCTCAGTGTGTCATTATTTGCTTGCAGTTTGTTGAGCTTATTCTTCCTGGAGGTAGAGCCCCTCACATTCACCCACTTACTGAAAAATGATCAGAAAGTTTTTTGAATAACCAGTTATCCCTCTGTAGTCCATTAGAGAATTCACTTTTCCCCACTAGTGCCATGCTGTTCGTTTCCAGTGTAGCAGTAGTCAAAATTACAGGTTTACCTTGTCTTTCATATGCAAAATATAAGTTGTGTACCAGGTCCATGTGAAATAATCATGGATGTCATGAGTGGCAAGAGGAGTATTCAGGAGCCGGAAAATGTGAGGGGATTTGTTAATCAGGATGTAAAGAATAGAAGTCTAAGAGTGAGGATAGAAATCGAATTGCCTAAAACTCATATTTTTTTAGATGGATCTCCTCTATTTTTATTACTTTGGTTTTTGCTTTTTTTTTTTTTCTTTTTTTCCCAATTCTTGAATCTTGGAGGAGCCAATTTGTGTTACCATTGTTTCATGTGCTGCACTGAGACTTCTGCCTAACATAGCATACTCAGAAAAAAACAATTAGGTTAAAAACTCGTTGGCATGGCCTCCATGTCAGTTCTGCTTTCAACTTTACCTGCTGCAAATAAGATGGAGTGGAAATAAATATTAATGCAGTGAGACAAATGGCATGTACTTGGTGTTTGTACATACAACAAGCCTGCCCATCACATTTAGGAATGTTTTCCCTGAAAAACATAATGGATGGCTGCTAGAAATGTGGAATTTTAGGAACACATAGGGAGAGAAACTAGAGCCTTCCTTGTAAGTCCATATGTCAAGACTGACCCTTTCCCTTTTTTTTTTTTCAAACGTTATTTTCTTTTCTAAATCTGGACACCCACATTTACTGCAATATGAGAATTTGTGATATTAGATCAAATAATATACTTCTGTATCTTATCCTTACTGTTGACTTTTATAAATTTAAATTGCTCTGTTCAAATTTTTTTTTTTTAATTTTTTTCTTTTTCCGTGGAAGAGCGAGAATAAACTTTAGTTTATGAAAATTTTGCTTTGCCCAAAGACAAAGGGAATGTTCACCCTTCTCAACTAATTAAAAGTTCGTTCTTGAACATGGAACATGAGTGACTGTAAGTGTTGGACTCATTCTGCCACACTGATTATGTGGGATACTGTTGGATAACATGACAGGAGACAGGGCTGCTGTGCCTTTTTGTAAGGGATAATGGAGAGTAAAAAACCGTATAATAGGATAGCTTTGTATAGAATATAATTTCAAGTTTAGATACTGTGACTATGGTACATTTCACAAATATATTTTTAAGAATTGAAATACCTATATTTAATGCTCCTTTTTGTTCACAAACTATCCAAAAAGAGTCAGGGTGTGATTGCCTAGAGGGGCGCTCTTTTTACACACCTCACTGCGTTGCACAATTGTGCAGTTAGGATGAACAGGTCTTGGAACAATCCAAGGGTGTCACAAAAATGTGGAAATGGCTTTGGATTTAATTCCTATACAACTTCTTATAGGCATAAGCCCAGAGGGGGTAAAAAAAAGGTGTTTTCTTATCCATAAACTACATGCACAAACTAAAACTACTGCATTTAATGTTCTTAATATATCTGATATATCAATTATAATTTTTAATGTATGCCACATAATGGATGTTTACCAGTTGTAAATTTCCCTCTGAGGAAAGTTTCAGGGACATGTAACTCTGGAAAGCTCCCATTCCTTCCTGAAAGTTAGAAAACTCTTTTCATCTGGACAGAAAGCAAAGGGGAGCAGCTTTTGAGGACCCATGGCTTTTCTGGCACAGTACAAAGCACTTTTCTCTCCTGTATGAACCTCTTGGAAGAGTTACATGTGTGAAGAGCAAGAATAAGAATTATTGCCCAAACGCCACTATGAAAGTGATAGCATCATCAAAGGGATTCAATTGTATCTTTGAGTGAGGGAGAGGCTCCTGTGCATGAAATTGTGTTTCAGATGGAACGTGTTCCTCTGTTGTTCCCATCACCTCCATCCATTTACTTGGGTGCTTTCAGAAAGATCCTTAACCAAGAAACTTTCTGTTTGCCAAGTAACAAACTCGTAGATACAAGCTTTCATTAACCTCTTTGTCTTTAATTGCAACTCTGTATCCATCAACACCTTCAAGCTCTTTAAGAAGCAATTTGTATTCTTTTCAATTCTGTCACATATTCAAAAGTGACTTAGGAGCCCTAGGGCAAGATTTTTCTTGTAGTGATTTCAAAGAGAGACAAGTCTCTGAGCTTTTTGAAATTCTTGCTGTATCTTTAGGTGAAAAAGAACTTGGGAAACATTAATTTAAGTCTCTTTTTAAAAGTTAAAGCAGAGATCTGAAATCACTTGTTAATTTTCTAAAATGAAGCGCAACTATTTTCTAATTAGATCATTTTGCTTATTAAGTATTTTCTCTTTTTGTATAGAAAATATTTCAACAGAGTGGTAATTGAAATTCTTTAAAAAGTAGAATTTAAATTATGAATAAGACTGGTAAGGGAAGTCAGCTGTTTGAAATAGGAGACAATCAGTGAAATGTTGTTGAAAGTGCACTGTAAACTGTGAAGGACTTCACAGAAATAATAACAGGACAAGTTTGTGTCAGGTAACAGAGGCCCAGAGGCGGAAACTGATATATTATAAAAGACAGAATTTATGGCTCATTAGATAAAGTCACAATTCAACCCAGTGTTTAAACACGTGCTGCTGGTGGGGGAGAAGGCGTGTAATTAATCAGGCAGACAATTAAGAGAAAAGTCAGATCTAAAGTTGACTGTGTAAAAGTTTGTCACTGGAAGCACTGGCTCCTTCCTATTCCAGCTGGAGAGGAGTGTGGTGTGTGAGAACCACGGGATGCCCGAGCCGTTCCAGAGCAGTTCCACTCAGCAGTGCCAGAGAAACCGTCCCACAAAAGCCTTGATGGTTCTGCCTTTTAGTCAGAACATTCTGCCCCGAGTCCCATAGGCCCTGTTGGGCTGGGTCCTTTTTGCCTTTGCACGTTTGTGTAATCCTACAAAAGGACAGAGCAGATGTTGAGGGGGCACAAGGACCAAGGGGATGGAGCAGAGCAAGGGCAGAGTTGTGAATTTGGGGCTGTAGAGAATCTCCTGTCAGTTCTGGCAGCAAGGAGGATGCTCTGCTTTGTCTGTCCCAGTGCCCTGGCTGGCCACCCAAAATCGATGCCTCCTTTGAACTTTGAGCTTTTACCTGGGATGTTTGAAAGGAAAAGTGAGGAAAAAGGCATTGTTCCATATAGGAAATCCTGGGGAAAAAGGCTACGTTCTGGCTGCTGCAGTTGGTACCAAATATTCATTAATGCTGCAGCCTTACTCTTTGTCAGGCCTGTCATGCTTGTGCTTATTGCTGAAGTTATTTTTGCACATTAATTGGCAGTTTAAGTAACCTTGTCCAATGCTCTTTTGCTGCTTCTTTTCCCTCGGCTGCTTTTCTCTTCTCACTCTCTACACTTGTAATAAATATTTCAAATTCAGTTGTTGCTTTTTATTGCACTTTGGTTCAGAGAAGACAGAGAGCTTGGCTTAATCTGCACTCTGGAACGTAGATAAGCCAAAAAAAAAAAAAAAGGGGGGGGGAACAGAGAATTCCTGGGTCAGTGATTTTGGGAATAATTACAAAATATACTGCAAAAAGTTTTCTATAGCTAACTTTAGTCAGTCTGCAATGGGAGATTTTGATATTTTTGGCAACGTATTAATTTGTTTTTAAAAAAAGGCAATGGAATTATCAGAGGAGGAGGGAATTGTGATGCACTGGGAAAAGAGAGTACAATGAGGATTGCTTCCCTTTTCAACATAGTTTTAAAAAAATGTTTAATATTTTTAAGTAATTTTTGGCCTTTTGGTTATTGTTACATTGTTAGGAAATTAGGAAATGAAATGTATTTGGTATTTTACAAAAGGACAAAAACGTGCGTGGAGGGATGAGTGAGTTTGGTGTTTATTGGTGCAGGATTCAGAAGCAGGGGGTGCAGGGGTCCAATCCTGGGGGCAAAGCGTTGCTGTTGCAGCAGAGCTGCTGGGCTGCCACCAGAGCTGAGCAACACCGAAATACCCTCATTCCATATCTTCATTCACTTCCTTTTAACCTTTCTAAACAAGTATCTCTATATCCTCCAACATAATCACTCTTTTCAGCAATACAAACACAATTTAGTAGCCTTATGAAAAGCACTGGCTTTTTTCTTTACCCCTCAACTCCCATTCCTGTTTCCTCAGATGCCTTTTTACCCGAGGAACATCAGACAAACATTACATCTTCACACTCTCTGTATCAATGGCCAATCCTTATTTTTATTTGTTGCTGACTTTTGATTTGTCACAGTTGTGTTTTTTCACGTGTTTTTAGATTAGGGAGTGTATTTGCACTTTAACGTCTGCATAAATGAAATGATTTTTAAAATTGCAATCCTTATGCCTGATAATTTTTAGGAAGGCAGAAGGGACTTGGATGCAATTCCTGTAATTGTCAAATTATGTGTTATTTGGAAAGCACGAGACGCTGAAAGGAGGAATGATACAGTAAATCACCAAATAGTCACTCTGGGTGTATTTAGTGAGATGATATCGCTCTGATTACCATCTCATTTGTTGCATCTCAGTGTAAAACCTACACTAAAGATTCCTGCTCCAGGCCGAAACTGGGACTGTGTTTGGTTCTTGTGTAAAGGAGGGACAGCCCCTCATGTTTGAAAAATTCTGAAACACGTTACTAAGCTACTTCATTAAGTAGTCAGAAATGGTAATGAGAGATATATGCGCAAATTAATAACAATAATAAAAAGATAATTGCTGGTTCAGTGTTCAGGAGGTACATGGAGTTTCAATGAGCATACAGTGACACAGAGTTGTGGGTTTTTTTGTTTCTTTTTCCCTTGTTCACTCCAGTCCTGGCATTTTAAGACTTCAAAGGAGCAGGTAATTTTAAAATGGCATCGACACTTAGATACTCTTGATGCTTTTGTCATGTGATGCTCTCTTCCATGGATAATTTGGAGTGTGTTTGCTTTAATCAGATTGCTCTGGTGAGGATGGTGAGGTTAGTGATGATATGATGGTTCAAATTCCCCTTAAAATGACAAAATTCTAAAAATTCTCTGTGTCTCTGAATCCAGACAGTCCAGTGGGAGCAGATAAAGTGGGAGAGATCAACCCTGAGAAATCTGTAGTCCAATTGAGCTGAACTTGAATTGTCACATGTTTTCTATTATCCTACTCTGTGCTGTGCCACAGTGACCTTGATCTGCAAACTCAGGAGCTGGGATTCTCCTCTTGCCTGCTCCAATTCCAGCCCCTTGCTGCCTGTATTTTAAGACACAACTAGCAAAACCCTCTACAGCCAGAGCAGCACTTGATCTCTTCTGAGGTGGAAGTGCTGTTCAATTCAGGCTTCCAATTTCCCAAAAGGAGTTTTGTGAGTCAGTTCTCATCATACTGCTCTGTGAATTGAATGAATAGAGCGAAAAAAGAGAAAAGAGACCTTTAGTGAAGTCAACGGTCCGGCTGCAGATGTAGGACTCTGATATCCTTGTGTTATAATGCAAGTCATTTCCTGGGAATCCTCGGGTAATTGTCATCTTCATATTCCAGCACGACCACTTATGAGTCAGCTGCAAGCACCTCGTGGTGACAGGTTGCATAGACAGAATTTTCTTTCATGCTTTGATGAGAAGAGGAATCAAGACACTGCCTTTGTGTGAGGCAGGGACCTTGGTATTGCCCTGAACGGTTGCAGTGAGCTGCAAAAAAGAAGTTTGTGCTGTGAAACAGGGGGAAACCCTCTGGGTATCATCATTATCAGCTGCGTGTGATTCTGTTGAGATCACTGTTGTAGGAAAATGGAAAGCTTGATCTGGTAGAATTCTGTGTAAATAAACTCAATATGCTGGGACATGAATGATCGCTCAGTGTCAGGGCTGGAACGGGGGAAATGATGAGGCTGCTTTGCACTTGTGAACAGAGACGGGCAAAGGCTATGAAAACGAAGGCAAAAGCTCCAAGTATGAAAATAGAAAATAGTTTAAGGGTAAGAGATGAAAATAGCAAAGTAGAGTAAAAAACAATTTTACTGCACAGGAGACATTTCAAAAATAATTGCTGTACTTCAGCATGATTAATGAAACCACAATGTTCGGCAGAGTAAGAAGTGAAGCTGGAATAACAGAACTTATTTGATGTATCATCATCTGAGACATGAAGCAATGCCATGAGTCTAGTTCCATTCATTATAGGACTGCATATCTCCTATATGGGTATCTCCTACCTAAATCCTTTAACCTAGCTTGAAAGAAAATTTTACTTATAGAGCATTTATCAAATTCTCCAAGAAAAAATACGTAATTGTTTTAAGAGAAGGCCTTTTGTATTCTCCAGTGTCAAAATTGGTGGAGTTATTTTTGATTTGTTGTTGTTTATTTGTTTGTTTGTTTTTTTGTGGGGGTGTTCTGTTTTTTATTTGGGGGGGGTTCTTGTTTTATTTTGTTTGGTTTGGGGTTTTTGGGGGAGGAGATTTCTTTTGCTTAAATAGTAATTGGAAAAGCTTTAAAAAATGGGTTTATAGTTTTCTATGCCTTCTGTTTGATAATATATCAACACTGTAAGGAATAAAGATGAACGTCTGTAGAGGTGTAACCAAACCTGTAGGGAGTTTGGAGTGAAATATGATGTACGTGTGAATTTGTTAGGATGAGTTTGTGATTGGCCCCACACACAGAAGGATGGTTCCACTCTTTTTTATATTTGTACTGTGTGCTTCTGATCTTTGCTTAATTGTTGTTAAATTCCAGTGTTCTGGTAAATAACTCACTATTTCAGCCTTGCAATTCTCCTTTGCCACCTAAACAACACAACACACAGAATCACTTAATTCTGCTTAGGATTTATTCCAGTTGGGATTTGGAGAAGGATGTTTGTTAATCCAAACCCTCTGAATGCAGAGGATGGTGCCTTGTTCTACAGAGTCTACGCCGGAGTGTTCAGCTGCATTGCTAAATCATGTGAATGTGGCTGCATAGCAGGAAGACTTTGTCAAATCCCGGACAAATGGTTTCTGTTTGCTTGCAATTGCGCCTTTGCCATTTTTTCCTCTTCATTTTTGTTCTGATCTTAGTGAATTCTCAGGTTTACTATGTCACTGTCACCTGCAGTAGCAAGATTTCCTAGGCAGATGTACAGAATATGGTAGAGATTTTAAAAGCATTGCGTGCAGGACAGCCAAGTTGTTTTTATTTCCGTTTCTTTGCTGATAGCTGCAATAATTCGATAATGTAATTGAGATAGAAAGAGTCAGACAGCTTGAAATAATGTTAAACTCTTTTGTATCCTGCTGAAAGAGAAAAGAACAGTGGCATGCTATGAAAAACAAAAAATCCATAAGCAGCATGATGTCTTCCAAGAGGAAAGATTCACTGAATTGTAGGAGTGTGAAGGCAGTCTGCTAGTCTCTTGTACTTGATTCCCTAAGCAAGAGGCCAAGAAGAGCAGAACAATTCGTTCATCAGTGTCTGGAGAAGTTCCTCTGTTGTTCTGTGCTCCTTAACTCATTTGAGTAATGAACAGGTACTTGCAGAAGGCTGCTTTCAAGTCATCCTCGCACCGAAACAGGAGCTTCAGAGCATCACTTTCGTAGGTGTATCCATAAAAAATGGGTCCAGGTGTAATTTCTTGTTCCTTGTCTATCAGTACAGATTGTAAGCGCTTTCTGCTTACATTTAGTCCCTCCACATTTGTCTGTGGAACGTCGTTTCTAGGGTAGAAATTTTCCAAATGGCAGATAATGGCCCAGTAGGACAGCAAGTCCTGCAAGTGTAAATCACTGCTGATAAAAATTTGGAATAGTTTACTCCAACTAAGCAACCCAAGTTACTTTACAAGGTTGCTCTAATGTAAATGTTTTCACAGAAAGTTTAATTTTTTGTTTTCTTGCTTGATATGGTCAGACATATTGTGAAGCTAACAGTTTTCTGACAGTCTTCATTTCTCAAGCAGTAGGAAAATCTTTCTATAGAAAACTGTAACAGACTGTTAAATATCATCTTTCAGCTGATGTTTATTCAGTGCTAGAAATGTCTATTATAGGCAACGATTTTTTTTTTTTTTTTTTTCTGTAGAACTGCCATTAATCCTGTCTGGTATTTCTCTCTATTGTATGGTTCCCTGGTCTCTTAAGGCACTGGTAGTGGTTACCAAAAATTCTCAAGTGCATATTAGCCCCTTACTTCATTTTTTGATCCAAGCATTAATTGGAAGGGTCCTGAAAATACTTAACTGAGTGAATAAAACCGGTAATTGAATACAATTTTACAGTTATTATGCTCTAATAATTTCTTACTTAGGCAACAAGGCATGAATTATAAAATAACAATTTATAGCTGACATGGTCTAAAAGTATGAGGCCAAAAGCCAAGTGTCATTGACAGTGCCATGGATGAATTATTATGTTGTCATTCAAACTCTGGAGCTGCTTGTGTGATCATAATCTGATCATTAAAAAGAATGAAAAGCATATTCATCAATGTGCTTAGTTTCTTTTTAAAGCGTAATGTTCGTGGAAATATGCATTCTACTACATCATCTTGCAATATGGAAATAAAGGCAATTTTTATTCTGAAGGTTAGATCACACAGTGCTTGAGGAATTTCTGTTTTTCTGGAAATCATCATCTCACATGGTTATTTTCCATTTACACAAGGTTTGTCCAGCTATTTCTTGTAAGATGAATGAAGTATAAAAAGATTGAGAATTGGAAAAAAAATTGGAATTTTCAAAATATAATTTTCAAATTTGAGTAGTGTATCATTAGTAGGAGTACATAGATAGACCCAATGACAATAAAACAGAAAGAGTTGTTCCATCTTGCTTCTTTCTGTGTCCTGATGTGGATTCTCTTCCTCCAGAGAGGAATGAAAATTCAATCATCCTCGCTCTGATTTAAGTAGTAGCGAGTCTACCCCGCATTTGCTTTGTTGAAAGGTTCGAAACCTTTTCCAAATGATTCCAAGGAAGCTCCTGTTTGAAACAGGCGTCAAGTCAGTGCCACTTCAGGAAGAGCCCAGGAAATAAGTGTAGGAAATAGCGGTGAATTCTCTTTTTCTATTTGGTGTACAGCAACTGTCAGGTGTCAGCTTCAAGCTGACCTGTGTTAAAATGAGGGTGAGTCCAGCAGAAATATCTAAGGCAACAAGAGGAAGATTAACTGGTGCTGACATCAGATTGATCCTCTACAGATCAGGTGCTTGCTGAGAAGTTCCTAGAGCACAGAGGTTTCTGAATTTGTACCCAAAATGCATTCAGCACTGGAAGAAGTTTGTGGAAAATGGTAATTATTGGAGTGTGGTTTAGCCAGATGCCACAATAGCTGCTCGCTATTGATGTGCTCACAGAGAAGGTATAAGAGGGTGAGCCATAAGGGTTCGCAGGAGGCAGGGCAGATACCTGGAGAGAGGAGAGAGGCTTCCCATTATGTAGTTAATAAAAGCAACTGGTTTTAAGAGCAAAATTCGGTGTCAGAATAAAGTGGACCTGAGATGAAGCTGCTAGCTGATGTGAAAAATAATTAATATTGCTTTATGGATTTTTCCTTTGTATGGATTTGGCTTTTGGAAATTCATGTCTTTACTTATCTATCTACTTTTAAAAAAGCACAAAATTGAAGTAACATGGTATTTCTCTTCAGGGGTACAACAGCCATAAATTTTGAGAGGATTAGAGCTGCAAGGGTTGATTTGGACTCCTTCATTTCAGTGTTTAAGGTCCCTCTCCCCTGCTCCCCACCACCTCCCCAGCATTTGCACATGCCAAATTCCAGTCCCCATGGATTTCAGAGCATCAGTATTAGTGTAAAGTTGTTCAGAATGCATTGGTAGTAATGATGACTTGAGACAAAAAAACCCCCAACAAACAAACAAACAAAGAAAAAAGCCCACAAACCCAAAAAAAAAAACCACAAAAAAAGAAAGAAGAAATTGGAACTAAAAGATGTGATGTAAAGCAAATAAAACCCACTAAGAGCAGCATTTCTGATACTGCTATCTAATTAGTCTATCTTTTTATTCCTTCTCTTATTTTTGACACTGCGGGTGTTGGTAGCTGGAGGTACAGCCAAACATCCAACGCTTTATTTTCTGCTTTGTTTTATATGTGGCAATTGGCCTGACAGTCCCAAAGGGTTCCTTTTTATTATGGATTATTCCCAGTGAACACCCTGGCTGTAAGCACTCTGTGACAGCAAGGTTATTGTAAAATGGCTTTTTTTCCCGTTTGAAGTAGAACTGTAATACCGAGAATAACTTTTATGAGGCCTTGTGGGAATCTTGTTCTTTATGAAACTCAGTGATTATGTTCAGAGGCTGGAATAAATGTTCCTGTGAACTTTTTAAAAATAAAAGAAAGGAGGAAAAGGAAGGAGAGCATTTGCAGCACTAAGGGTCAGGTACTCTATTAGATGTAGTTTATCGGATTCCCTGCCCCAACTCTCACCCTAAAGTGAGGTTAGACATGCCTGGGGACTGCTCTGAAGAGCAGAGACTCTGGAGGACAGGCAGAATTTTCATCAATCCTCCCAGTCCAGGTGAAGGGGTTTGAAAGGGCCTGTACAATCTGAATCACCAGATGTTTATGGGACCAGTGCCACAGCCAGGGTTTCAGTTATTGGGACCATGGGACCAGACTTTTATGCTTATAAAGGCACAGGAACAGAAATCCTAAGGAACTCTGCTTCCTCTGAATTTGGGATGAAGTAGCTTCAGGAAGGTCTGTGATCCCGAATATTTTGAATGCATGAGGATATCCAAGTCCTCAGCGGGGCCTCTGGCAGCAGTCATGAACTGTAGTTAAATATTTTCCTTCTGTATATTATCCAACCTTTCCCTCAAATCCATCCAGTTCCTCCCAGAACTGAATACTCATTCACAGTGACATGCACTGAAATTTGGTTCCCCTCTTGTCTTACACACCTGAGATCTGAACAAAGCCTTTTTGATAGTAATGGAGAATTTTCTCCCATGGTAGGTGAAACAAATCTGAATCTCAGTCCTTACTGCCCTCCAATCTCAGTCCTTACTGCCCTCCCATCCCTGTGGTTCACCAGAAGCAGAATCTAAGTAAAATATTTCAGAAAAGAAAGACATGGGTTATGTAAGAGCAAGGCAAGAAGGGCTTTTGAGACATGTGCAGGGAGGGTACAGCAATTTCATTGTCATGCAGCTCATCAGCATCTCCCTGAATGAAATTTTATCCTTGTAGCCTCTCTCCATTTTGTGTGAATGTATGAAAGCCCCCAAGAAGTGAAGGACATTACAGGGATGAAAAGAAATCAAACATCTCAAACCCAAGTTTCATTTTCCCTAGTGTTTACAAAGATTAATTGAAATACAGTCCCAGAAAAATTAATGTGAGACCCTTAGAAGTATCTTCAGAAAAATAAATGCAGAAATTTTTATTTACGGGAGTAGGAGACTTTATCTCCTGATTATATAACGTGTTAAAGAATGTAAGGAGAGTGGTGGGAGATAAAAGGTCACTTGTACTGAAAATGCTTTAAAGTTCTTGTTATGCTCACCTATTTTCTGGCACTGGAGAAAAATAAAATATTTGCTGAGCTGAGGAACATCACTGAGTTCAATGCTGAAAGAAGATGCTGACGAGTCACACAGTTTCAGGGCTGCAAAGGCAGGATGGTTAAACAGCCAGTGGAGCATATTTTCAGAACACACTGTTATACATAGATTTGCATTTTCATGGGAGACCTTAAAAAGGAGGGAAGGGAGACAGAGGAGAGAATGTTAACACTGTCGACCAGAAAATTTAATGAGTTTTATTTTTTGTTAAGTGAAGCATTTATTCTTTTCTTTTCTTTTTACAACACAAACAGCGGGTAATCTTTATCTATGAAAGGCACTGACAGTGGTTAGGGTTGGGCCAGGCCACCGGTAACTCATGTAGGTGCTGAGACTCAGTCATGAACCCTCTCACACTTGTTTTTCTCCATGCAGAAGTTCTGATTCACAGATTTTGTCCTGAAAAGAGTCACTTCTCTCTTCTTCTTGTTTTAACAAGTCAGACAGCAAAGGAGTCCCCAGCCTGAGAGTGCAGATAGAAATGCAGTTGGTGTTGTGCTCACGCTGGTGAATGTTGTTGCACTCGTTTCTTCCAGGACTGATTGTCCCCGTTCACTCAGAGATGTCGAGCAGCAAAGCAGATTTCCCTGCTGCAGCCTTGGTTATGTCCCATTGAAGTTGATGTATTTTAGTGCCACACTGAAATTTAAGCATGTGCTTAAAAGTCTGAGGATCAATGTGTTTCAAGCCATCAATTCAGAGAGAGTGAAACCCTTATATCAGACAGAATTTCTTTGTCAGCTTGTTCACTGTCTGCAAGATGAAGAGTGTGGATTTAATGAGGTATTTGAGGCATGCACTGCTAAACAGCTGGTGTTTGTGCCATGCGTTAGCTGTGTCGGAGCAGCTCTCATCTGGAAGTTGCTGTAACACGAGCTTTTGGAAGGGAAAATGTACTTTACATTGTATTCATTAACACATAAGAGAGACAACTTTGGCTATAAAGCTTTGCAAATGAGGCCCACAGAAGTCTGATCCTGTAGATTTCGTTAGTGCTGGGATAAGGCAAAACTGTTCTCCACATCAGCTGCTAATAAATGCTGCTGCAGGCCTTGGGTGATGCATCAGTGGTCACCTTCTGCATCCTCATATTTGTGAGCTGATGAGACCCTAATTCATTGAATTCTCAAGAGAGGGAGCCAATGGTGCAGAAAGTGACTAAATTCTGCTGCTTTCTGACAGCACCAATCTCATTAGTCTCTTCTGTTGTTGGAGGAAGCGAAAAGAAGCAGAGAAACAGTGAAGGAAGATCATAAACGACAAATTATTCTTATGCTAGAAATAAAATGTTGGGTGCTCTAAAATATGTGGCATATTTTTAGCATGTTTTTCTTAAAAATGGGAAATTTCACAGTGGTATATCTGCTTTCTTAATAGGACTTGCACTTTGCAAGAATGAGTCAGTCATGTGCATGTAGTTCCTCAACTAAGTCAGTGTATGAAACAGATTTTAGCTTCATGCTGTTTTAAAGGTAGCCTGTGAGACAACTGAGTTTCTGTGGATTTCTCTAGAGACTCTGAAGAGAATCTTCCAATATTTTTGTTTATTGCTCATTTTTTTTCTCTACTGTGCCTGTTTCTATGTATATTTTATATAGGTTTTTTCTTTAATGGAAGTGCTCCTGGTATTTTGCAATAGGGAAGCACCAATATAGAATTCTACAGAATTATTTCTTTTTGCCATATGTGTAAGAATGGGATTGGGAAATGCAAGTGAGCTTGGGATTCAAGGAGTGAACTTGGTCTCAATAATAACAACAACCACATTGCCCTGTTTTATAATGGGTAAACTTTCCCTGAAAACTCTTTGTTTGTATTCACTTTGTTTCTTTCAGCCTCTTTAGGGCAACAAACATTTGCAAAACTACCATCCCAATTTAAGCTAATATATACTGAAATTACTCCCTATGCGTAGAGCAGGTATGAGATGTACAGGTATAGGTTATATTGAAATCATGTGAAGAGAAATTTTGGGTGTTAATGGGAATGTTGTTGGCCTTTGACCTCAATTTCAGGTTTGGAAATCACTTCCCTATGAAGCATTGTAATTATTGCCCTACTTTGGGATTTCATTGAAACGCTTTTAACAGGAAAAATATTATCAGAAGGCTAAAATATGTGCTTCATTAGAAATTCGATCCAGAGATCATGACAGTTTGTGTTAAAAATGTGTTTTAATAATCTCTTCACCACAACAAGAGTCTCTTTCATATGCTGTCACTAGCTAAAACAGCCTTTTCCCACTCAGCTTTTAGCTACTGTGTGATATAAATTTGTTGCTCATTTCCAATAAGACCAAACATAACATTCTATTTTGGCAAACTACTCTTTCAATTGAAACAAAATTTTTTTTTTTTTAAATCAGTCGGTACTTTTGTTTTGCCAAAGGTTGTGTGCTCAGAATGACTTCACATTTTAATTAGAGCTGCAGCAATCTGTTAGCTAACACTGAACTCTGAATGAACACGAGTCTCCAGGCGTGTTTGGGAAAGCTCATGAATCCGCCTAATGAGCTGTCGGAAAGGTTCCATCAATAGTGTCAAAAAACTTGTTTAAGGACCCTCCAGACGTATTCAAGAAGCTTGGATGAGCAAGGGCTAATACAAAATGAGTGCCATTGGGCTAAATATTTCTGGAAAGGTCTTTTGCTCCTGATATAGGGAGAATTAAAGGTCGTGCTTGAACATTTGCTTTGGAGGGGGTGTTTTAGAAATATGGGTTGTAAAACGTAGCTATTAATACTGTCGCTGCTGTCTCTGGGAAGGACAATGTGATTATCTCCTCCTTTGCCACAATACAAGCGTAGATAGGGCCTTTTCTATTCTCCAGTAAGCACGGCACAGGGATTTGAAGAGCACAGAAAAATCCCCATGGTTCTCTGTGGGGTTCTTTGAAACACACAAACCTTTGCAAGAAATAGAATTGTGGTAGATGATAATTTTTAAATGGATCAACAAGTCAGTGTAAATCTAACGCCCTCGGCATCTCCTTGGTGTCACACGTAACGTCGTGTAAGAGGAAGAGTCTTTTTGGCAGTTTCAGCGCTAAAGGAACGGAGAGGCACAGGGTGATGATCTCCTCACAGGTCACTGGCCTACAATTCCCCTGGGAATTCGCAGAGGGCCAATAAATCCTCTGCATTATTCACAGCATCAGGGTTATGGCACTGCATCCTTCTGGAGCTTATAAGAGGTGGGGATGTCACTGTACAGGGAATATTCTCAGGAAGATGGGGCAGAGTAATGCGCTGTTGGTAACAGCTCTGTAAATCATTTATAACTAAAACTATTTGACCAGCTAATACCTTGAGTGAAAAAAAAGGCATCTGTTCTCTAACCATATGTCAGTAGTCTCACTGCTGTCACTGACAGAAATATTCCAAGTTTGTGAGAAGAAACATATGTATAAATATTTAAAAGTAGAAGAGCAAGCACAGGAATATTTACTTCTGATGAGGCAGTGAATAAAATATCAGCTCCTTACAAGCTAAGATACAGGTCCCAACGAGAATCCAGGAAACCCCACGTCACATTAAAGCTACCAGATTCCAAGTAAATTTTAAGTTTTTTCTGCTCTATTATTGATGGTTGAATCTTGGTCTGCAATAGAATGAACAGTCAATTAGATATTTTTGATTTGAGGAATAAAAGATTGTTTGTGTGACCACTTCATTTAGTTCTTGCCTTACTAGGTAGAAATGCAAATTTTCCAAGGCAAAATCTTAGTTTTACTGCTCGCTTGCAACATAGGACGCTGTCAAAATTAAATTTAAAATAACGTACCAATGTTATTGAAACCAATACATGAGAGTTAATGTGTAAAGGGAGCACTGGATATTGCAAAATCTGTTGTATTGTGTGCACTGCCAGCTAAGTTGCCTTAAATCTCACACATACATTTTCATTCTGGCTACTCTGCAATTTAAAGGAAAAAAAAAAGAAGCTGAGGGAGCAACAATTGGATGACTCGAGCTTTGTGGTCAAATTGAAAATGAACTAAAAAATCATGTTGGGAATTACAGGGCTAAGTTCCCCTTTCCTTACAGAACTAATGCAGAGACTGTGGTAACAAGGGTCATCTTCAAAATTTTGATAAATCCCAGGTAATCTGCATCTAAATTGTAATAAGTAATTGTGCAAGTGATGAAGCTATACTGTGAGATACATGTGTAAATTATCTATTAATTTTCCAAATGTAAACAGCTTAATAACTCTTAATGAGATTTGATTCACAGTAAAAATGGGCTTTTTTTTCTTCTTAAATGCAAAGCACAGATTTTTGTCTTAGATTTAGCTGGCACAGTTTTCTTGTGCATTCATAGCATTGTTTCAATTAGGCAGAAGAAATTAATGTTTCATTAAAAGTCATCTACATATAAAATTACCTTCCCCAAATCTGCGATGAATAATTGCCTCCCTTTCAATTGAAAATGGGGGGATTTCAGTGGAGTGCAGTGCAAGATTTGATTAAAATCTGCTGTCATCTGGTGATTCTGCCCCTCTGTCTGTGTCACAGCTGCATCCACACAGCACCAAGATCCTTCATTCCTGTCATGCCACGCCATTGTCTGTTCTGGGGACTAACAGTGCTGGGGGTGCCCAGATATCCAAGCTGGCCAAGGTACTCTCTCCACATATTTTGTATGCAAGTACGTACAGAAAAGAAGCCATTTGTTACCCAATTTTTTATCACTAAAAGAAATAAAATTCACCACAAAGAAATGCGTGGGGCATTGATGGAACTTGGATGTCTTAGATCAAAATTTTTCATGTCACTGTGTGTGTCTGCTCTGTGAGAAGGAGGGTGAGGAGATTGCTCAAATGCAGGCTTTGGAAGTGTCAAGAATATCATCTAAATATGAAGGATAAACAGTATTTTTGGGCTGTTATCAGATGGACAGACTGGGTCCGTAACCTGCCTATCCTTTTTGAAGAGGAGGTTAGCACTGCTTTCTGGGACTATATTGTTAAAATTGTTTTTTCACTTTGAAAGGTACCTGAATGTTAACATTCTTTGCTCTAAAAAGTACGACGACAGCCTCTAGCCTGTAACTGCAGTTTGTGTATGTGCAGGCCAGAAAAGTTTCCTCTTTAATACAAATGGAAATCTAGACTAGGCAGTCAGGTAGATTAGTCTCCCACAAATCATATTGATCAATGCTTTATATTTAGAAGTAGTTTCTGTTTTGCTTTGTTGCTCTTTCCAGGAAGATGTAAGGATTTCTTTTTCCTTTGATTCATCGCTGTCATTTAGGTCAATGTGATGAATTACTTTAATTTCAATAAGTGTATGTATTTGGACCTGTTGCAGAACATCAGAAGACATAACTGTATTATTTTTGAAAATATCATCTCTACTACTGGGAAATTTTGCTGCCCTCCCTTAGGAAAACCAACCTCAGAGTTCTCTTTGGTTCTCTGTTTGCAATACCCACACATGCCTGTGTACAAAATGGTAGAACAGAAATATTGAATTCCAGAATAGAGTTGGGGATTTTGAACGCAATTCTTTACTAGTAAGTGCAAAATACTTCATGCAGGACAATTGAGTGACAGTCCCTTGGCCTCTTGGTATCCTTTGGATACTCTACTGTGCTCTGTTTAGACTCTATAACGTTTCTAGTGTTTGGTGATTTTATTAATGAATGTTTGTCAGCGCTCTTGACGTGGCACAGATTAATCTTCGTCCACTTTCATATTTTACACAGAAAAGAAATTATCACCCACTGACTTTAACATCCTGACCCTCCCCTCAGATGTGAAACCCAAATTAAAGTGCCTTGCATGGGTTACCTGGTACAGAAACTTGATTCACAGAGATATCCCTACGCACTGGGATATCCAAAGAGGATTTTAAAAAAGATTTAAAGACAAAGGAGTAAGAAAGAGGGAACACAATATTAATAGTAAAAGGAACTAAAAGGATGCTTGACAACATTTCAACTATGATGTGGTTTTAAGGACAATACAGCCTGTATTCCTCTTGTCCCCATTTCTTCATCCTAAGCAGTGAGATATTTTCCTTGTGAAGTCATATCATTAACAATGTGGGGGTTGGGGGTGGTGTTTGTTTGCTTTTGAGTGTAAAGACTGTGCAATGAGATAATACAAAACTGAAAACAGACCGTGCAGTATGGGAGAACCTGTGCTGGATCACACTGAAGATCAGCCTAATTCCGCTCTCTGAGACGGGAACTAAAAGAAGGAATGGCAAGTAAAAGGAAGGAAAATACGAACTCAAAATTATTTAGGTACCAACTCCCCATGCCTTAAATTCTGGCATGAGTGCCTATTGCTTTAACAGGATTGGGGTTTAGGGAGGTGATGCTTGTTTTCATTGACTATTTCAAGTGTTCTGATAACCTTCATGGACTGATGAACACATCTGATAGCTGTTCCTAAGGATCCTAATGGCGTCAATGAGTGGGAACTCGTAAAACAATCTGTATTTCAAACAGCTTTTCCCAAAATTTCTGACATTCAGCTGTAACTTTGTTTACTCATTTTAGGAAATTAGAGGGTATAATCTATGCTTCATTGCATTGTTACTGCCGCTATAATTTTAAAAGCAGAGCAAATTAAGATACTGACTGAATACTACCCAAAGCTTCTTTGAGAGAGAAAACAACTTTTCTTGACAAGATTTGGTCATCTTGAAAACAGTTTGACTGTGCCTCTCAGTTGTAATGTCTTTAATATATTTTCATATGTTTTGTAGATATGTGTTACATCATAACATCTTCTGGTGTTACTGTGTCCATTTTCTTAACTTAAATTTCTTGGGACTGTATTCCAATTAAGATAATAATTATCATTTATTTTGCACAACTTTTTTTACTTTCTTTCCAAGGCATCATTAAATTCTCTGTCTTCCCTCAGGCTAATGAGAATCTCAGCCAGAACTGTCATGTTTGAGTTTAAGAAGCACAAGGGGAAGTTTTTCTTCTGCAGTTTGTCTAGTCACTTTTTGAACTTAGGTAAACTGTTGCTATCTGCACCAATCTTGAGGTAATTAATAATAACTTTGAACTACAGTAGGTGTGATTAAGTTCTGCCATTTCTCTGTTATAAACCTTCCATCTAAGATTAGCTATTTCACATTATAACTTATGAAGACATCCGTCATACACAGTCATTTCTTTTTCATGCTAGAAAGTCTGAGTCTCTTTTCCCTTCCTATCACTTTGATTGCAGGCAGAATGCTGGTCCATACACAACAATTAGAATGATTTTGATTGTTTTTTTCAATCCTTTCCTGAAATTCGGGCTTTAAGCTCCACTGGGCAATTTTGGAGTTACAGCTGCTTCCTCTTTAATGAGTTTTTCACTGCCTGTGTGCAGTTAGGGCTCTTTTGCCTTTTTTTGCATTGTTTTTTTCCCCTTTTACTATTTATCACCATGCAGGTTTTCCTGCTGTTTTGTCACCTGATTGCTCAGTACTATGAGGTCCTTTTTCAGATTTTTTTCTGTTAACCCTCCTTTTTTGGTACTCTGAAATACTTCAGTATCATCAGTGAAAACTATTACACCTTCCTTTACCTACTTTCTGGCTTTCTTTGATGCTTTCTCCATATGGAATACACCCTTGTTGAAACAGGAGTCATTTTTAAACCCTAGAAAACAAATATCAGCGCTCGAGTTTCTGAAACAAAACCAGTCCTCTCAAGGCCAAACCCCATTCTTGTTCAAGTATGTATATCACGGTTAAATCATGCTGGACAGCCTTTTCTGGGGGTTGTATCAAGTATTTAGCATCGTGTTTTCAAGACTTCCAGCTCTCACTCAGTTCAGTAACTTCAGAATGAAAAAATGTGAAGCATTTATAAATGCAGTGCTTGTTGTTGCTGTTTCTTAGCTGCTGCTGGGTTTGGAGGATAATTACTGATTGGTGAAAATGGGAACACTGCAGCCTGAGTGCTGGAAGAGGCTGAGCTATTTACCTCCCAAAAGGCCTTGCTGATTACTCCTTCTCGATGTTCTTTGTGCCTGTTAGTGTGAAGTTAATGAATAACTTCAAAGTTTCTTGATTTCTGCTTGATAGTGTGAGCAAATGTGGTTAAATAGCTCCCAAATAAGTGGTGCTTGCTACCTAAATGGAACATTTGAGCTGCCATCGCTGAGGAATTTTATTTCACCCTTTGCTGACGAGTCTAGCAAATTTTATTTGGCACTTTTTCCAGTGTGTAATATGTAGGCAACATGTGCAGTGTTTATAAGAGATGCACCACATGATATGAGGTATTACCTGCCCTTAGAGCCTCCATCAGTCACACCTGACATGGCATAAACCAAACGGAATCAATTCCCATTTTTAGACTAGGAATTGTTTTGGCAAGTGCACAAACATGTTGTGTTGGAAAATAATTAGAAATAGACCAAGTATTTGAAATTGCATACATAAACCTGCAAATAAAACTGACAATAAATGTCAATATAACAGTGTGCAGCCTATGTTCTTACAGAAACCCTTAATAGAAGCTGATGTGACTTACAGTGAAGAAAATATAACTTAATAAATATAAATAGTGGTGTACAAAAAAAGGCCACCAAAATTTAAAGCCAATTTGGCAGATGACACTAAGTTAATTTTTCTTATGTATTAGTGTGTGGTGCACGAGTTTGAATCTTCTCTTGGTAGCGTGGTGATTCTCATGAATAAGTTAAACAACTTTCCGTTTTTTAGACTTTTCAGTTGACACCCTGTAGGTTTTAGCTGCACTTCACATATCAGATTTTGATATTTTGGGGAATTACTTTTTGAGTAGCATCTCCAGCTAAGAAAGGATATGTTTATGTTTATAAAGGATATGTTTATGTTTATAAAGGATATGTTTATGCTATTCTGAGTAAGATGTTGTGTTCTCAGAGAACTATGAATGTTCAATCTTGTAGGCCATGTTATTTGAGAAAAAACCCGTCAATATCTATGAGATACGAAAGTCTATTTAACTACAAAGTTTAGCTGCTTAGCTGACTTTTTTTTGCCCTTCATGGACAATAAGTAATGGCTCTTTTTTCAATCAGAGGAAAGCTTTACCTTTCTTTTGCCAGTGCAGGTAGACATTCTTTAGCGATACATAACAACAAGTCAAATATTTCAGAATGAAGCTGTAAATTTTCCTCGTCTGTGTTTTGCATGGAGGAAGCTGTTACCTACATCTTCATGAATCTTCCTCCACCGTGACCATGTGGGTCATGTGAGCGCACTTCCATGTGGGCTACTGGGATTCCTGTACTTTTTCCAAAGGCAGTGCATCACTGTAATATTTGGTCAAAGAACGAATGATATCATTATTAAACAATTTTCGTCCATTTGAGGACTGAAGACTGAAGTTCAGTCACCTACAGATGCAGGATGCAGAACACTGTAACCGACCTTGGTTTTGGTGAGGGTGGTTTTATATAAAAGGGTTCTGGAGAAGGATTTTTTACTGTAAATGGGTACAACCACAACTGTAATCAGCCTATAAGAAGAGTTCTCCTTTACAGATTAATATTGGGTATAAGACTAGGCTTCAAATAAGATTGGTGTGTTTACTGTAAATTTAAATCATATGGAATCCATTTACATATTTATTGAGCTATTCATTAAAAAGTTGAACGTGTGGAAGCGCTGACAGCTGGCTTTTATTATTGCAATGCATTTATGCATATAGAAGTCAAAATCAACAGAAAATTATTGTAATGGAAATGATATTTTATGCCATACAAACATATTTATAGGTATAATTTTAAAAAGGGAGAATATGAACTGAAAACGTACCTTGATGATAACGTTGAAATAAATGAAAAACACTTAAAAACCAATGTTATTTTATACACTAAAGAGTTTTTATATCCAATTACAAAAGCCAACTTTTGGATATCAAATTAGTGGGGGTAGTTAGTGCACACTCATTCATGAAATTCTGTTTTAAAAAACTTGTGAAATTCCAATACATCAAAACACAATGGTTGCCTAATTAAAAGGAAACAACTCCCCCTCAAAAAAGCCGGTGCCTGGCACATCACGTAACTGCGCCACTGATTGCAGGGTTACGAGACAATGGCAGCATGTATTAGAGGTGCATTATTAACTAGATTGTTCTCTCGTATCTAGGAAACATATTAGTGTGTATGTAAGCACCTTAATATGTAGGTTTAGGATACAGACTGAGTGCAACTAAACCTTTGCTTTATTAATCTTTGCCGAATCTTTGACCTATGTTAATACGAAAATTTGAGTCTGGGTTTTGAAAAGACTGCTCAGTAAGAGAAAACGTGGAAATTTTGAAGGTTTTTAGAAAAGGAAAAAGCAGTTTCTCTTTTTTGGGTTGGATATTTTAGTTTCATTTTTAAAATTCTTGTCTTTTTTAATCTAAGTAGACAGTGAAATAAACATGCAGCTCCGCAATAACAATATTTGAGTTGGAACTCATCTTTGTTTATATGTTGACTTTTGGAGCAAAAATTTTCTGCTATTCTTCTGAAACTGATGCAGTCTTAAGGTTAATAATTGAAAGCCATTAACAATAATAGTTGTAGGAGTGAAAGAAAAAATCATTTGTGATCACAGCATGCTTCTACATAGATTGAGAGTCCAAAGAGGAAGAGAGATATTCAGATGCAAAAGAAACGTGTAGTACCTTGGGTCTGTTACAAAATCAATTTAGTAATCACATAATTGAGCCAAAAGATACAAGGAAGGAATGAGCTTTTTAAAAACTTGGCTTTCCTGTCTAAGTAGTGAAAGGACTTGAGGATATGCCCTTTCTGGCTGCAGGTAGATCTGTGGCTTCCTAAAACGAGAGAGTTCTTTTCCCGTAACTTGCATGAGAGCTCTCTCTATTTTTGGTTTTAGAGGAAAGCAGGACTAGTTAGAACCAAACAGACAAATGCTTTAAAATGTACTCTGATGCCTCGCCTTACATGAAGAGAGTCACAGGTGCACAAAATAGAGCAACTTTCAGAGAAAAGTTGTTGGGCAGTTCAAAGTAGCAGCATCATTAAAACGTCAGATTTTTCTGTGCTGTGAGATGGTGAATTTGAAAGTGACATCAAAGCTACCAGGATAAATCACTGGTTCCACAGATTCTCTCATGCAATTACTAGAAGGACAAGATGTGAAAGTGAAGGAAGATGTGAAGGAATAAATATAGATGACATTGCAGAAGGTAATAGCAGCTGCAGTTGGGGGCAGAAGAGGAGAATAATGATCTGGAATCTTTTAAAGAAATAGTTGACTGCTACAGGTATTTTCTTTCAGTGATTTAACTAAGCAGCTTGTTAACAAGCATTGTGACAAACTGAGCGATAACAATTTTCACAATTCTTTGTGTAAGCAGTGAGATGTTTCTTGTAGTGCTCTGTAACTATTAAATTACCTACGTGTTACCTCTGAAAAGGCAGTGCAAGAAGCAATTCACGTAATAAACAGAAGAAAAATAATTTCTTAGGTTGAAAAACAAGGTTGGAAAGATCGAGTCTGATCAATACTCCATGAAACCACACCCAGAATCAGGTATCAGTGAGATAAAGTACAAACATCAATGGCATGCTGAGCACAGCTGTGCCCGGTTGGAACCATGCATACGCCCTGAAACTAAAGTTCCATAGGAAATTTTACCAGAAGGGAAGGATTTGGCTGAGAGCCTGAATCTAGATTATGCCGCAAGTTCCATTCAATATAATGAACATTTTAATTTATTGGGTCCACCTGCACAATAAAGTAAAAGCACTGTGTAATAAATTGAGTCTGAGTTCCCCTTTCACAGGGTTTAAATCCAACGTGACAACAAATTTTCCACTGTCTCCTTTATGGTCAAAAGAAAAAAAAAAAAAAACAGAGATCCAGCTATTTAAAGCAGACAACATAAGAATTTCTCCCTATGTTTCTGTTGGTAGATTTAGATTCCTTTTTTTTTTAATCTGTAAATTAATTTAGCTGAATGAATACTTCATGTGCAGCAAGTAGGTAAATACTTGACTCTATAATAAAATCCTTGCTGAAATATTCTATGCATGTGCAATATCAGTTGCAGTTAAAAAAAAAAAAAAAAGACTCATTTTAATCAGTTGGAAGATATTACCATAAGATATAAAGAAGTTGGTGATTTTTTTCGCCCACCTGTTGATCTTACTTTTGTTTTATTGTTTACCATCAGTTGGTGAATACGTTGGGGATTTAGTGGGTTTTGGCTTCATTGCAGTGTGAAGATCGTGTCACAATTTTAGATTGCGTTCCCTACGCGACAAAATTGCCTTAATGGACTTTTATGTCTTCAAGCAGCATAGAGAGTAAGAACTCACTTTCCTTATAATGACAGTATAAAAGATTGCTGAAGTGGCTGCTTTTGATCTCTGACATGATCAGGGTAACTGATGTTATGCTATTGCTATAATTTGCAGACTTTTTCAAATTAAGCATGTGCCTTAAGTCCAGTGTGCCTTGACCCTATAAAATCCATATACAGAGCAGCCCTTCCCATCAGAGTCATGCCTCTGGCCACAGCTGGCGCTTTGGTTCTTTCAAAAAACAACCTCATCTCTATCTGATAGCGTTCCAGTGTGGAACTCAAAAGCACCTGGAAAAGTCATGATGGATTTGGCTGCTCAGTGATAGCACAACAAGAACGAGGATTGTCCGCAGGGTTCGGTCACTTTATGGCAAGTTAAAGCAGCAGAGTTGTTCAGAGGAAATGAAAGATATCTGCACACTGCAGAGTCCAGGAAAACTTTTGACCGTGGGACAGAGATGAAAGCGTTAATAGGGAATCCCCAGCAGATCCATGTAATTCAGCAGTCAGAGAGTAGCTGTGAGCTGATAGCGGTGTGATAAACGTGACCACTGAGTGCTGCATGTCGGTCCCACCAGCCTCCAGCTGGGACACTCTACTCCTGCCAAGCAGCAGGAAGGAAAGGCTGCTGCCCAAACAGGGCCAGTTTTAGATCTCAGGTAGCTCTTGCCCGCTTGCCAAGCTCATTATTAGATGTTATCAAATGTTTGTGCTAAGCTAAAACCAAATAATGCTGCACTTGGTGAAATGGTACCTTATCTTTGATGGCAGAGACAGCAGAATGGTAAATGACCAAAAATCATTTTGGATTGGTTCACAGAAAGGCATGATTACAAAGAGATGTGACAAGAACTCTCATTTTTGCCTAAAACTGTTCTTGATGAAGACTGTGCTCACCAATTATCTCTCAAATGGCTCTTGCCAGGCAGATTTTGAGTTTTCTGTGTTACTTTGGCTGATGCTGGCTGGCTGTCCTTTGCTTTTGCCAGTTCTTGGTGTTTTAACTTTGTCTCTTTAATACAGCCTCATTTCCCTAATAGACATTCATCCTCAGCTGAGACATCTTCACAGTTCTTTACTCAGTTGAGAGTTTTGGTTTTTTGTTCATTCCCTTTCCCAGCTGGTCAGTCTCAGTACCGTGGCTGGAAAGTTCAGTGTGAGTAAACTTATTATTTCTCTAGGCACTTTAATTTTATTGATTTGTTAGAAGACATTAAGAAAACATATGATTTTTCCATTCTTCCCCTGGTGCTTAACTTTAGGCAGATGAATTATCCTGTTTGTCAATATAGGTAAAACACAGATTAAACGTTGTCCATGTGGTGTTTACTTGAAATGATTGTGAATGTGGCAGATCAGTGAAAAGTGTGGACAAATACATCCACAAATTTATTCCTTGAACATCTAGTTACTCTTTATCTGCAAAATAAAGGGTAATTCTGTAGGTTTCAATATCTTAGTAGGGTGTACTGGGAGATGAAAGTGGAAGTATATGTATTTTTAATACTGGAAACTGACTGTGATATCTGTATAATTTATCTATATAGCTTTTGAATAATCTTTGGTATTATGAAAATTGCTGTCTCTAACTCTGACTCTGACAGTTCATAAAAGACTGTCAGATTAGCTTTTGTCATGTCAGACCCATGATAATTTGCACCATTAAAATGCATTCATGCCCTACTCTCATTTAACCTCAGGACAGCTGATTACTTGACTGAACTGACAGAAAAGGAGAGGATTAAAATATATATGTTTTATTTTTCCCCAAAGAGAGGAAGAATGCAGAAGGCAGCGCTAACATGTTCCTAGATTCACGTAGGAGAGACCATGAAACAAGTACACAGAAAATATTAAACAGGTGACATGACATTACAACATCCTGCAGGCAGAGGCATTCTCATGGATTTTACCTTGTAGGAAAAATTAATTAATTACCCCTAAGCCCTCTGCAGTGGGTTTTATCTGTACCTTCACTTCATGCCAGATGAGGACAAATCAAAGTTCCGTGTAGCACCACGTCCATCTGTGACAGCCAAACTGTCTCTCACTGCTTCACACAGCATTCACCAAGAGGAGCGTGTCCAAGAGCTGTGATGAGCTGGGGGACAGTGCTGCCTCTGATCTCTGATCTTACAGGAAAGATAAGAGGTGCAAGAAATTGTCTTGGTCAGCTCTGTCAGTGGCCATGAGTAAACAGATGATCATTCTGTCAGTTCTTAGCAGCAGCTTTGTTGATCTCCCGTATTCTCGTCTTTTGTGCTCTCGCAAAAGAGAGAGCTCAGTTGTCCATTGCTTGGGTCACAATTATGGCAGAGGCTTTTTCCTCCTTCAGAATATTTTTACTCAGTTTTGTTCAGGGGTACTGAACTTCTGCAAAGCACTGAAGAGCTCTGATCAGGGAAAGAAAGTGAAGGCATAGAAAATCTGTACATTATAAAATATGTCATGTAAATCTAGGCAAGATTTTTATTTCCTTCCTCAGTGTTATGTCACTTTTCCTATAAAAATTCTGTGAGGAATGGAAGCGAAGAATAGAATGTTTCAGTTGGAAGGGCCTTAACCGCAATCATCTCACCCAACTGCTTGACCAGTCCAGGGCTGACTAAGTTAAAACGTTGTTAAGGGAATTATCCAAATGCCTCTCAACCAGTGGCAGGCTTGGGGCATTGAACACCTCTCTAAGAACCTGTGCCAGTGTAAAGAAATAAAATTATATTCATATCATACCTGAATTGTTTGAAGAAAAGGAAAAGAATAAAAGACAAATATTTGTGATACTATGAGAGTGACTAATGTGTGCCTAGTGAATTGAGCAGTGGGAAGGGATTCAGGTGGCCCAAAAACTATTTTGAGATTTTTGCATTGAGTCTACCTTATAATCTCAAAAAACTCACTTCTTTGTATCGCTCCCAGCCATTTATCTTCTGTAGTTAAAGACGTCTTTGTCAAACAGAGTGGTTTTATATTGTGCACTCAGGAGGAATAATTATATTAATGTCTCTAGTTATTATTATAAACTAAATAACATCTAGAGGAATTTTTTTAGCCTTTAAATCCTGATGTAAGAGTCCTTCAAGTAGCTAATGGAAGTCTTGTGTATCTGTATCTTGCTGAGATTTTAGGCAACACTTAAACAGCAGCATAGTTTTTAATTGCAATGTAATTAATGACAGTTCTGTCCAGTGTAAGCCCCTTGTTGCACAGTGAGTTCTGCTGTGCAGAGCATTCTGTCCATCGAGTTTCTGAATATCCGTACCTCATGAGGCATTCTAAGGAATCAGTAACAGCATGAAAACACTTTTTTAGTTGCTTGTCTAAAAAGAAAAGGAGTCCAACTGCTTTGAAATACAGAATGAAAATTATTTTATCCCTTTTTCTTATGCTCCTCTGCTCGTTGCCACACAGCAGAGATTCCCTTGGAAAGCATCACTGGGATGTGGTATTTTACACAGCACAGCAGGGCGCACCCTGCTTCCCATGCCAGATACAACTTGATGCAGACAAGAGTTTTAAAGGATTTACCCATGAGGGACTGTTAAATGAATGCAGCTGAAGAGTCAAGTACAGGAAAGAGCTTTATTCTAAAGATGCAGGGTAGGCTTGAACAGTTGCCGATATTAAGACGAGAATGGCACAGCCTGGTTTTGTATAGAATGCAGAATCTCATGAAAAGGTGTAAGCGACGGTGTCCATCACCAACAGTGCTCAATAAATAAGCCTTTTCTTCAGCTCCAAATATTCACTGACTTTGAACAGGTTTCCAGAAGACTGGGGATGAAAAAAAAATAAAAATATTTGAAAAGTTCTGTTCGTCTACAGGATTTTCAATGAGATCTTTCCGTGTAACATTGTAAGGAGAAAACCACAAAATGCACCTGGGAATAGTGGTTAGGTGCACAGAGAATCACAGATGTTTTCTCTGTGCGACACCTTCTCTGGTTCTTAAGACTTGGCACACATTGAGCTTGGTGAATACATGTTCACTGCTGCTGTTCTGCCTGTTCACACTGGATCTGACAAGCAAATTTATGTGAGCATTCTCGTGCATGACTTCATTGTGTGAGAGGAAGCAAAGTTGTGTGTGTTTATATGAAATTGAATAAAGGAGCTAAGAGCTGAGAGGAGTATCAGAGGGGAAAGGGCTTGGGAAATTGTGGTGAAGATCAGTTAGAACCTTGCATCTGCTGGAATAAAACCTGCACTGTGGCTGTCTATGATGAAGAAACCCACTCTTCACAGGCATGTAAAGCAGGCAGTCAATTGGCACTCAACTGAGGCAGTGTAAAAGCACATGCTGTACATGCAGTAAATAAGAGGGAGGAGGTTCTTAGGTTTTTCCAGTATAGTAGGTGTAACATTTTCCTTTTTATAATGCAGTGTTCTTCTCTCACATTAGGGACAGCCATATTCTAAATTTGAAAAGGATCTAGTTACATTTTGGTTAGAAAATCATCATAGTAACTTAAAGGCAATTATTTCTAATTTGCCTTGCATTTGTCTAAATTATGAGAAGACTAAATTATGTTGTCCCTGTTTATTATATTGAAGTGAAATATTGCACTTTGTCAAATTTATCACACTTGTTATCTTACTGCAGCATTGTCCTTAATTACTATCACAGGTTCACAAATAATTTTGAGTAAATAAAGAAATATAAATGTCTTTGTGAAACTAAGGCAAGGTGATTGCCTTCATCTATCTTACCAGCAGTGATTCTTACCCCACAGAATAAATATATACATAAATATTTTAAAAACGTTTGCATTATAATATGGATAACACAGTTGCTGTTATTAGTTTCTCTAGGACCTACTGTTGCCTCAGTTCGGTTGTTTTACTGCTGTGTACCCTATTTCAGATAATATAAAGATAACATAACAGAGGATATTATTTCTATATACTAAGTTTTCTGACTAGATGGTGAAGACACACCACAGCAGGAATCCTCCCTGTTCTGTTTCTGAGCTAATTACAGAATTATTGTCCTCTTATTCATGTCTTCCTGGCTGCCAAGTTTAGGAATTTCCTCTTCTGTGAAATACGAGAGAGCAAAGCATGCGAAATTGCAAGCCAAGGAGAACCTGCCAATTCCTGAAATGACATTTTTGCATATCAGATCCTCCAGCAGACAGAGGACTACCTAATTTTGAATATCCATCTCATCTGAGACCATGTGGAGCTGTAGTTGGACTGGACCACTGGAGTCTCCATTGCAGACTGTGATTCCTGTAAAAGGCTGGCAGGAGCAATAGTAACTTAGTTTATGAGTTATTGCTGTTGCAAAAGAAGCTGTATGCAATGTAATTTGCCAGATTTGCCTCTGTAAAGAAAATTCTGTAAAAATCAGTGGCAACCCCATCACCACCTACTTTCTAAGCCAGATTCCCTATATAGAGAAAACACTCATTTGACAAACTCTTGCATATGAAGGATGATGACTAAGATGCTGGAGAGGAAAAGTATTTAAACTTTTCTTCTTGTTTGCCTCATAACCCAGATAAGGAGCCAGTTTGCAAGAACTTGAGTCAGTTCGCAAAGTTGTCCACCCTTATCAAGAAATATCTTTGGCAGTCTCTCCAGCCATGCAGTCAGTGCCAGCTGAATGTTTTCAGAGTTAGCATTACACCAGCAGAATATTCTCTGTTTCCAAAGTTGCTGAGGCAAATGGGAGCATTCACAGAGATTTCAGTGGGAGCTGGATCATGTCCTTGCCCATCATCAGGCACAGGCCTGATCTTTTCCGACGGCTGCTGGAAACTTTGTCTTGTAGAAGAGCCCCCACAAGGGTGTGATGTCACTTGGGCTCATGAACCATGCCTGTTTAGCTGTTATCACTCTCCTCAGTGTGAAGAAGCATGGTAATTATGTAGCTGAGTGCACAGCTAAAGATTTTTAAAGCAATATTTAAGTCTAGTCTCTTAGTCTCCTAAAGTAAATAAGTGGGACTGAATGGCTTGAACAGATAGAAAGGTCTTTGCATGTCCTTCTAAAGGAATTCAGTTACTGCTCCTGGCTCAACTGCAGCAACTCTGAGCTTTCCAGATGTTCAATTTCAGCTTTGACAATATGTTTTAAAAAGGGAGAGATTTTCTAGTGATCATCTAAAATTTATTAAGAAATAAGGTTCAAGAGCTTTTCAGTCATTTCCATTTCTGTGAGACCAAGGTGTGTTTATGTAAAGTGCTTATAACGTCAGGCGAAAGTACTGACACAGAAAAGAAATAGAAAAGACTCTCCAGAAAAGTGACTGAATAAAAAAAAAATTAATTGCTTTTTGTAGATGGTTGTTCTCTCTCCTGACTAAAAGAAGACTGAAGGAGAACTGTGCTCTATTTTAGGCATTGCAGAAGATGCAAAAATTTCAGTAGGATTAAAGTGGATGTAGCTCTTTTGGAATGAAGTGGTGGAGCAACTCCTCACGACCTTGTGCCTCAGGCGTCACAGGACACCCGCAGAGGAGATTTGCCTGAAAGCCTTAATGGAGGTCCAAGCTACTTAAAAACTACCCACAATCCTTCTCACCCAGAGTTTATTAGGGTGATTTGTTTGTTGCTGCTCTTTTGCATGCATTCCACTGGGAGCAGAGCTGGATGGGAAGGCTTTAAAATGTATTAACTTTTTCTTCTCACTGAGTGTTACTTTCAAGTACTGAAGTTTGCAAAGTATTGATTAACCTTGTCAGGCTAATCCATACCTTAAAAAAACCCCTAAACCAACTAAACCTAGTAAAATTAACTAGTAAAAAAAAAAGTAGTGCAACTTGAATGATAGTAAATTTTAAGAATGTTTCCTATTTGTTATGTGAAATGTGCTGGTATTGCCTTTGTGAGCTTTGATATTTCAGTCATCCATGATTCCCATGGTTTACTAATTTTTAAAATTTTTTGAACATAAGAGTTCAATTGATTAATCAAAAGAAACTACCATTCTTTTGTGTTTTAGTTTTCTTTCTTTTCCGGAATCTACTCTTCCAAAAGTTTGCTGGGACATGGTCTATTTGTGTCGGGAGTGTTATTAAGTTTCATTTTACCTCCTGAAATTTTCCTGCATTTTAAGTTCATTGCTGGGACTGTAAGAGTGGTTCATGAGATCACCCAGCCAACCATTAAAGTAGACATTATGGAGTTAGTGTTTTCCATCTTCGTTTCGATAAGTTAAAATCAATAAGAGTGATGTGTTTACTCTGGTGGAATGGAAATGTTCACATAAATCTCTAAGGCACTGATGTATATCCGTGGAAATGTCAAAGGTTCAGCGCATCTTTCATTGCACAGGGTAGGTTTCTACAGAGCCTGGATAGATGACCTAAATGAAGATGTCTGGAGTTAGATTTGCTTTTGGCCAAGACTTCAGGAAACACTGACCTGTGTTGCAAGTTTCAAGGCGAGGAAACTTCTGCCCCTTTTGAAGAGCTGCAATGTTAATATTATTTTATATCAGGAGAGGGAATAATAAAGGATCACACTTGCTGCTTTGTATTTTCCCATAGCACTCCATAATGTGCATTTAAAGAGAGCTTTTATTTAAAGCAAAACTCTATATAAAGATTTCTACATAAAATCTTGTCAGTTCTGTGCTGAATTAGTAGCATATTTACCACAGAGGTTTTCCCTCAGTCTTTGATAAACAATGTGTAGTCTAAAATTGTAGAACAGTTTTATAAACCTTTTGGAAATACAGGAGGATACCTAGAAACAGAAACTGAGAACAAACTGAATGCCACAAACAAGCAAGTAAACAAAAATCTGGTAATTTTTGGGTCCCTCACTACAAGAAAGACGTGGAGCATGTCCAGAGGAAGTCTAGAGAACAAATCTGGTGTGGAGCAGCTGAGGGAACTCAGATTCTTCAGCCTGGAGGAAAGGAGGCTCAGGGGGGATCTTCTTGCTCTCTACAGCTGCCTGAAAGGAGGTTGTAGCCAGGTGGGGGTCGGTCTTTTCTGCCTCGGAAAAGTGATAGGACAAGAGGAAATGACCTCCAGTAGTGCCAGGGGAGGTTTGGATTTGAAATCGGGATCCTTTCATCATGAAAGGGTTGTCAAGCACGGGAACAGGCTGCCCAGGGCAGCGGTGGAGTCACCATCCCTGAAGGAATTTGAAAGATGAGTGGATGTGGCCCGTCATTACATGGTTTAGAGGTGGACTTGACGGTGCTGGGTTGGTGGCTGGACTTGATGATCTTAGAGGTCTTTTCCAACCTAACTGATTCTGTGATTCCATTTGTGAGGGACAGGAAAAAATACACTCTTTTTTCCTTGACCTTTTCCTGCTTTCCTTGTCCTAATCTCTTCGTGCTCTTCCTGAACTGCAAGTACTGATAACACATCTGTCCTGTTTTGGTTCTCTGGTGTCCAATACAGACCAAAGGATGCCTCACCATTTTCCTTACAGAGACACTCAATTGAAGCTTTGTTTTACTCAGCTGTTTCAGGGATTTTTTGGGGAGGATGAAGGGGGAGTTTGCTGGGGTATAACACGTCTGAAACATTTACCTTTTCTAAACTTGATCTGAGTTGGTGCATGGAAGTGAAAGTCATCTTGGTGATGGTGGTCGTGGGTGCTGCCAGGCAAAGGGGGTCAAGGTGGGGAGCAGAGGCAGTCAGATGCACTGAGTATGGTTGTGTAAATACTTCCTTCTTTGAGGCAGACTGTCTGAAAACTAAGAATTGGAGTTACAGGCAAAATTCAGGAGCAGCAGGAATTATCTCAAATGTCTGCAAAAGAGCCAGTGAAGGAAGCCCATAAACGTGTTGGGTTCCTATTTAATACCATTTTCCTAAAATTAGTCTGTAAGCCAGTCAGTTAGAGATGGATTTGCCTTCGCAGGATTTGGTTACTGTGACCCAAATTCAATGTTTTCCAAATGAAAGGCAGTGCACATATTCTCAGGCAGTATTGTAATATCTTTGTTCAGAAAAATGTCTTTCTTTTCCATGGATTACTTCTTTTCTTCTGGGAAGCCTTGTTGCAGGGCAGATCACTAAAGGCCTACACGTCGGTTGATTTTTGTGCACAAGGCTTAAAACACTCATCAGCCTTTAGTTTGAGAAGAGAGGGAAGAAAATTCTTGAGGGGAATTCTATTTTTTCTTTCAGTTTTCAATTCACGTGCATTAGAGTTATAACAAGCCATTGCATATTACAGTGAAGAAGCTATATCAGTGTAAACATATTGCTCATCAAAAGCAAAAATTGAAGCAAATACATTTTTGTTCCACACAGTTCAGACCTCCCTTCTATCCCAAAAGTTCCAAATTTGTTGTATGGATAGGCTGTATGTTGCAAAATTGTCACTCCAAAAAAAGCTGTACTGGATTCGAGCCTTCAGTCATTCATTTAATCAATGCTAAGTTAAGACCTGTTCAAATGTTTTTCTTACATTTTAGCTACAGAAAAAAGACTGAGTTGTGTTTGTTCTCAGAACAGGACAACAGTGCTGTAGATGCTGGAGGGCAAGACTGAGCTTGCTTTAATTAGCAGGCATTTTGCAGGTAGTAGGAAATTGCAGTAAAATCAGTCTACATGGTAATCTAAATCATATTTCAGAGCAATACCTCATTAGTTTTATTGCACTCTAAAGGACTTTTTATAAAAGTGAAGTAGTGCACCTTTGTTGGCACTCGTTAATATGTATGTGTTTTCCATAATTTCGCTATATTATGAAAAATGAAAATATAGTAATAGTGTTACCTCAATTAATTTAAACAGTATCTATCTACACTGAGAGGTCAGATGACAAGGGAATTGCAGAATAATATAGGAAATTAGGAAGGGAGAGTAGCATTACTGTGTCTCTCGGTAAAATAATTGTAGAGATAGGTTGTTTTCTTATTTAATAGTGAACATCAGATTCTTTAAAGTCACTTACGTCCACAAGCACTAATTTAAGTTTTGCTTAAGACTTGTGCTGTTTTTTATTTCATCTCTATCCGTGTGAGTATTGACCATGGAACTTGCTGAGGGAAATGTGGCATCTCTTGGCGCCACTCACCTCCAACCCTTGCAGGTCGCCGGCTTTAAAACCAGGGGAGGTTTGTCACACCAGCCTGGTGAGACACCTGCGTCCTTTGAGCTGTTCTTTCCTCTTGTCGTTAGTCATTTTCTCACTTACAACAAAATAGGTTAATCACTTAATGATCATGAAATTTTAATTTAATAAAACTCATATATTAGAGAAACACAGCAGTTTTCACAGATTCCCCGTAATTGTCAAATTATGCAGTTAAACCTGTAGATGCTTGCAAATATCACACCATCCTGATGCCGTGGCATTCCTTAGCAAATCTTAAGTAATAGAAGAAAGAGACATTTAAGGAAGGAACTGCCTTTTACTAGCTGGTGAGAAACAGATTTTACTGTCTAAATACACAATCTTTACTTATGGTAAACTACAAAACAATAGTGCTTAGGAATTGTAAGCAGGTCTGGCTAACATCTGCGTTTCTACTCAGCATTGCAAATATCCCAGAAAACTTTGGGATCAACTTAGGGAGCAGTTTTCCTGTCAAGCTATCAAAACATATTTCAGAGGAATGAAGGAGAGGGAGTGGAACTGAACTGCACCTGAATAATGGCCATGATTGATGAAATGGCCAGCAGGTAACTTAAGGTCACATTCAGCTCTCAAGACACCACTTTAAGGCACTGTCAAAATTCTTGCTATATCTCGGTTTATGTCAGTTTTTAAAGAAAACATCAGTTTTTCTTTAAAGATCCTAGCTCATATACGTGGAAAAGAAACCCAAAGGAATTAATCTTTTGAGAGTAAACCAAAGAAATAAAAGTTGCCTGCTTGATACTGTTTGTTAAAAAAGTATGATGTCTCATATTTTCTTGACACAGTTGCAATATTGGGTTTACAACATCACATAGTAATCTTGTAAGTTACTTTTCCACAGCAGTGGCAACACAATTTGTTCATTTCTTTTTTCTTTTTTTTTTCCCCCCCTTTTTTTTCCCCACCGGAGCAGGAAGAGAATGGGCAGAGAAAAGATAAAAACATTTGGATTTCATTTGTGAATGCTTAAGTTGTAAAAGCAGACCGAGTTGTGCTAATTGTCAAGGAACAGCAATTTACCAATTAATCTGGAAATGATCCATTGCTAGGAAGGAACATTCATCTTTACCTACAAATGCAGGGCTGCTCACAACAAAATAGGAATCAATTTTCCAGTAACATGCTGGTGACAATTCTATCCAACTTGCCATACAGCATAACACACCAGAGCATCCCTGCAATTCCTGTAGTCATCTAAACTGCATTTTACAGAGGGCAGCTGCTAAATCTGGGTGTTTGAAACACAGAACCAAGCTCTTCTTAGTGACAATTGTGTAAATTTAAACAGCTCTACAGACACCGTTTGAATAACTCTGGATGTAAATTGTTATAGCTGCAAACAAACTTTGCCTAGAAATCTTTTTTGAAAGTGTAGACTCATAACTTTCAGTGGCAATATAATGGGCAGTATCGTTTCTATAAGAAATTTCTGTCAGCGATTCCTTTTCTGAGAGGAAAGGAGAATGAATTGAGGTAATTACAGTATTCAGATATCTTTCACTGGTGTGTTTCAGACAGATACTCTGTATATACTTTTAAATATATCTTGATGGGAATTTGAAACACTGTGTTTCTTTACTATATTATGCTTTGAGGACCACATATTGTTGAGTTTGCCTCTAGGATAATGTGTGTTTTTTTTTTTTTTTTCTCTGCATCCTTGAAGTTAGGAGAGTTCCCTGGAAGAATATACACTTGCATAAATTTTCTTTGTGATGCCATTTCTCTTCAAATGGATTCATCTGCCAGAGGCTGGAGGACAGCATTAGGAAATGTTGTTTACCAGGTGTCAAGTCAGCATCTGAGCCTGGAATAACACATGACCTTGAGCGCCATTTACCTTCCCTCCTCTCTTTGGCACCTAGGCAATTTTGATAGTAAGACAATGGAGTTGTGCCTCTCTCGCTGTATATAAATATAGCACCTGTTACAATGAGGGCTGATTTCAGCTGAGCTCTCCAGGTGTTAATATAATTCAGATTTATAACATGTGCAAACCTGAATTTCCAAAAAAATGTTCACTGTCCTGCAGTAAAAGCTTTGCTTAAATATATGACGGGAGGTTCATTGATCCCAAAAGTTCCACAAATGTCAGTCATTAAAAATTCCATATTTGGACCAAATCTAGCATTTTTCCTTTTCATAAGGTGGTGCTGTAAAGAATCTAATCAGCTGAGACTGACATGCTGCTACTGACTTAGAATAATTTATATATCCCTTGCAAGAATATTTATTTACACTTTCACTTTCTGTGAGAATTACGTTCTGCAGAAGTTTTTAATAAAACATAGTGTGCTTCCTTTAGAGGGAGATTGATCATACCTGGAATTAAAGTATACAGTCGCACACCTATAAATAAAAAGAACATCTTCTTGTGTTCCTGATGCTCTGAACTTTGAGCTATTCCTTGGTAATGGTGTTGAATATATATCTATATCTATCTATATCTATATCTATATCTGTATATATATATATATATATGTAAAGTGGTTGAAATATACCTGAAAAACAAATGTCCTGTCACCAGATGCCCTTGTAGACAAACAGTTTTCTTACAGGAGGCAGGAGATACTTATATATATGTATATACACATATTTATAGGAGGCTTTTGAAATTCATGTTGCTGTAACAAAAAATGCAGAGGTCTACTATGATAATATGATCAACTCCAGAAACCACTACAGCCTCTTTCAGTCTTTATTTTGCAGTTAATATAAGTCAAAAATGTCATTAGGAAAGGCTTTTGCAAGGCATATGCAATAAAATGGAAATACGGATTTGCAGCCAGGCAGGGTGGTACATGACAACTGCCATAGGAGTGAATGATGGGGAAACAGAGAGCAGAGAGAAATGAATGGTCTTTTATAAGGGCTGACACCCTCAGAAAAGCTTTTCATTTGCCTAATGGCTGTTATTGCTGTCTGGCGGGCGCTGAAGATATTCTACACCACCCGAGAACCTGCCCCAGAGGGAGGAAATTAAGCCAGAGGTGTCACTGCTGAAAAGGCAACAATATTGTTGATTGAATCTTCATTAGCAGCTCTGCTCAGTGTTTGTGTATTCCAGCCACTTGGATCTGTAGCAGTCATTGGCTCCCGTGTACACTCACGTGGGAGCTCTTAGTTGTCATTCTAGGATGTTCTTAATGATGAAAACTTGTTTTAATACTACAGTTTTTATTATTTGATAGCCTAAGGGTTACTCAAGGAAGTCAGTGTCTTGGATGTAGCTTTGAAATTGAAGAGAATTACATGCAGGAAATTAGAGAAATACATGAAAATCATCCTTCTCCTATGCCTTTTCAAGCAGTAGCTGAGTAAGAATTAAGATATAGATGTCCTTATTCTGAGCTTCTGTTGAGATTGCCTCTAAACTTTTCTGCCTCTAACTTGAAGTAAGCTCCCGTTTAGATCTGTTGTTTTTACACACTGATCTATTTTTCCATAATGATTTTGAGTTTAGTGAAAAGTACCTGATTTCTTTGGCTTTTGTGTGTACACCCAAGAATGTTCCATCTAAGTAAATTTTTGACCTACTAGTCTTGTTAAAAAAAAAGTTAACAAAAAATCTCTTATTGTTTAGTGGAAAGGATCAACAGATATATTTCACAATACTTCTTTTCAGTGTTCCAGGATTTAGTTTGCAGAACTATATTATAACTGTAGACAGCAGTGAATACATTTCCTTGATTAGGAGCTTCAGTCTTAGGAAAAGGAAACAGATTGTTTTCTTGTTCAACAAGAGCAACACAAATTAACTTCTGCCACAGTGTATGGTCCAGTAAATGAGAGAGGCGTCAGAAAGACAGATTGGAAAAGAAAAGGAATATCTATCCCAAATGCAAAGAGGGAATTTGGGTCAAATGTGAGATCTTCCTTTTCACAGAAGACTGTGACTTCAGAAACTGCTGTGTGTTAGTTCTGTTACACCTCAGAGCTTGGGGAACCGTACAAGGGGGGAAGAGACCTTCGTGGTGCCCTACAAGGACATGGCAAGCTCGTTAAATGCGATGTTGAAGCAAGGGAAGAAATATAATTACTGGAAACAAGTACATTTGTGACATGAACAGCAAATATTGGCCAGCTTTCTTCTAAAAAGATTAACCTGGCTATCCCTGTACACTGCATTTTTACTTAGAAATGGAAGTGACAGTTCTGCAGTGATTTGTCACACAGATTTTTTGACTGAACTTTAGCAAGAAGAGAAGATGTATGAGGAGTTTGTATTCACTGTGTCACAGGTACTGCCAGGAAGAAATGTATTTTAAACTCAGTTACTTTGATATGTGTAAAATGGAAATGTTTAAAAACAATTGCACATTATTTTAAATAACTATTTTGTAAACATTCATAGTGGGAACAATTTTCCTCAGATTTTGAACTATGGTCCTTTAGGGAGAGAAGGGAAAGGGTAGACAAAAGGATTACAAATTTGGTTACAAACTATTTTTAGTGGAGTAATTTCTGATAATTAAGGAAGGTAATTTCATCTTGAACTCAGGTCTTATCAGTCAGAAAATCTGAGACTGCCATTATTCATGATGACTCTTCCAGCAGCAGAGCTCCTGTTTAACTCCATAAACAGATACAGGGGTGTTCAAAGCCCAGAGTGTTGCATCCTAAACTTTGTTAAAGTATCAGAGAAAATACTGTTCCTGTCCTGTCGAAAAACAAAGATGCTCAGCACACTCAGGAGTGACTAACCCCACCAGGAGTGACAGTAGTGCTGTGAATGTTTGGGAAGTAAAAACTGGGGGAAGGTAAATTCAGAATCAAATTCAGTTGAATTTGATGCTCTTATGTCTAGTGATACAACAGAATTTTATCTCGAGAATATAATCATCATCATCATCTTCTGGTAGGGAACAATGCTGATATTCTTCTAATTTTCCTCTTTTTTTTCCTGTAGTCTACGGTCTGAAAAGCTGCACAACTTGTCTGATTTGAATAAATTTGGATGTTTTGGTAACATACTGAAATGTGATGACAAATTCCATATATTAGGTGACATGTTAAGTTGGAGGTTTTCAGTCAAACACAAACAGACCAAAAATGATTTTCAAACTTTAACCTTATTTCCTTCATGGATGCTGTGGAATGGAGCATAACTTGTTCTTGACTTCACTGTAGAGTTATTTGGGTATTTAAAGGAAAGAATACTTTCCTGCTTTGTCCTATGCAATGAATCTTGCTGCTTGCTTCACTGAAATCAGCTGAGCTTGGGAAGTGGTCAGAAGCCAGAGTGCACCTTTTGTCACGGTGAGCGTGTGAACCTAGAAGGAAATGGGGATGTAGGGAAGTAAATATCAGTGACTCCTTCTACATATGGTCAGATGGCACTTTCATTAAGAAATATTCTAGAAATGTAAGGTTATTTGAATGAATGTATTTTTTTCTTTTTGTGTGTCTTTTTTTGTTTGGTTGGTTTTTTTTGGTTTTTCTTGGGTTTTTTTTTTTGGTTGGTTTTTTTTTGGTTGGTTTTTTTTTGGTTTTTTTTTTGTTTCATGCTATCTTGTTCTTGTTTCCCAGCCATTTAGGAAGACTGGTGAATAATAAGCAGTGCCGCTCCCAGGAATTTGTCCTCGCAATCTCAGAACCATTTTTACAGTGCCATTTGAAACAAAGATTGCAGTGCACAGAGCCAGATTATAACTTGTTAAATTAGCTGGTGCTTAGAGCAGTGCAGCCATGGCAACCAGGAGTGGAGAGGACACCAGATCCCTGAACCTGGGCTGGGTTTGTGGCCTGCATTGACTCTGGTGCTGCCATAGCAACACTCCCACCTGCAGCAAAGACATGGATTTAAACCCAACACCAGCAAGGCTCCATAAATTATAACTTTGCCTTTGAATTTCATGATAGACACACTCTTACAGTTAATGCATGTCCAAGAGCCATGAGGAGGAGGCAGACCTTTCGAGTTGTCTGCAGCATCCAGTAGATGTTTATTGTCATCGTAAAGAAAGGGAACTCAGCTGGTGTAGGTGTGCGTGGAGATGGTTTTGTCCAGACTAAACACACATTCTGGTTTTGATGGTGAATGTTAGTTTTTGTTTGATGAGAAAAGCTGCTCAGGTTGGTTGTTCTCCTTGAATAGATTGTGTTGAATATAATGGCTTTACTTTGACAGCATTATCCTGTGATGAGGTAAATATGCGAGAAACCCTCAGGCTACAGTTCTGCACTTGTAAACAAAGGTGTTCATATATAGTTTGAAGAATGATAGGTTAGAATACAATTTCAGGAAAGTGAGAAAGTTTTGTTCTGTAAATAAAAATCCCAAGGCATAAGACTGGCTTGTGTGCCCTGGAGTTCATGAACCAACACAATTTTATCTGAAACAGACGTGGATTTTGCAGTAACCTGTATGCTGCTCAAAATCTCGTAACGATTTCAAGAAAAAATGATGTGATTGACACAGAAAATAGCTCCAAATGAAAAGATTTAATAACATTTTTGAGTTCACAGGTTATAGAAATTGAAAGCTGAGGTTTTCTCGCCTGGTGTATTGATTTCATTCATAAGGAGGTGGGGATGTGTCAACAGCAGCCACCCCATTCCCCTTCTGTAGCCTGTGATGTTGCACTCTGCTCTGGCTGAAGTGATTCTCGTGGCCTCTCAGCGCTGACCGCTTGTGAAAGTTCAGTTTGTCATGATTTTCTTTTCCAGCCCCACTCCTACCTCATAGCATATCTTGCCTTCTCTGCTGATGCATTCCTGGGGACATTCCAAAGTATTTAACAGTCTGAATACTATACAACCTTGAGTATCTTCTGCTAAATTTATTTTCCATCATGCCCACTAAATTGCAAGTGCTTGAAGGTTGGCCTTCAGCACGAGAATTCTAGGACAGAAAAATGTTTTATGGTTATCATGTTCTGATTTTTAATTATTGAAGAAATGATTACAATAACAGAAGTAAAAAAAAGTATATCACACCTGACTGTTGTTTATTATTAAAATATGAATGACCAGGTAGGAAAGTAAGTAAATTTTTTAAAAAAGTTGTGTTCTGAGAAGTTAATTGAATTGCTGTTGAATTTAATTGAAGGAAAAAAGTAGTATGAAACTCTGTGTTAAAAGCTCTTCTGAAGTTCAGAATGAGATGTGATCCTGGAGGCCTGAGGGACAAATTGACAATTAAAATCTCAAATAGAGTAATTAAGTTTTTATTATAGCAAATAATATGGCAGAGTTTCAAATTATCATCTGCTACTCCATGCCAAGGATAGAAATGGTTAAGAAAAGTTCCAAGGAATGTTAAAGGATGGTTTTTTCTGTCAGCTTTCCTTTCTGCCCTGTGCAAGCAGTGTGTCTACACGGTGGTTCTGGTGCACACGTCACTGTTACCCCTTGCTGCAGCAGTGTCCTTGTGCTGCTTCTAACCCTGCTCCTCTGCGCTCTGCAGTCCTGTCCTTCGTATGGAACACAAGACGTGGAATCTCCATTTGTGCTCCTTTAGAAATGTTTTCAAACGTGTTGAGTCTACACATCGTGTATTTGTTTTTAAGTGGTGGCAAGAGCACGCTGTTTTGTAGGGACAAAGGGAGAAGAATTCAACCTGTATGTTGAAGATGAGCTCTGTTTTTATGTAGAAGTGTAATTTTAAAAATGTTTCCACTTCTAGGCTTTATTCAGATAGTCCACATTGCTGTGTAAATATGTCTGGATTTCCTCAATATATGGGAAATGAAGGTGCTGTAATTCATATACTTATGCATTTTTTGGTTTTATTCCATTTATTTATATCTACACTGTTGCTGCTCCCTCCCTGCCAAGTCAATTTGCATCAAACCACTACAAAAGGCTCCCAATAACACAACACCGTTACTTCCTTCACAGATCTAGAATTAGCAACTTTGAAAAATATGTTTATTTAAATTTTAAAATATAGAGATTTTTTTTTTTAATTGAATAATGTATAAAATTTATTTTCTCCTCAAGGCTGTCAGTGGACGATACTCCTAGGATCTTCAGCCCAGGAGAAACAGTTCACTTTCAGCATGCTTTCCTTAAAGTAAGTTGCTGTGAATTGAAAAGAGACATTTGTTTGCAAGTGATTCAGGTGCGATATTTTCACACTTAATTGCCAGCATAATGAGATAGAATTATGGATCTGTGAATCTTTTATAGCTGGAGACAGTAGAAGTTAGCCAAACTAAATCTAAGCGGTAGGATTTAATATGATTATTTAAAATAGAAATTGTGACCACACCAGTGACCTGTGGTACTTACAAGATGTGTGTTGTAATCGATAAAAATCAGCAGTGGAGATGTTTAAACTGCACGCTGAATTTACCTTAGGGAGTGTCCAAGGAGCTTTTTAAAGTAGCCAGTTTGAAACAAGAAATTTCTCTATTGAATTTTGTGTATCGTACTCCTTGTTAACGGAATCTATTATTTGGTGAAATTCTCGAATGATTCAGTGCTCCAACAGAAACTGAATTCTGCCGGAACAAGGCAATGAGCTGAGATATGGTTGTGGGGATAATTTTTTGCCGAAGACTTTACTGCTATTACAAAACAATTTTACCTTTGGCTATGAAGCAGCACCAGAAATAACAGAAATGAAACCAGAATTTTATGCAAACTTACAAGGCATGGACTTTTTCCAGATGATGCTATGGTTTGTTTCCAGCCTGTTTTGAGATGAAATATGTAGTTAGCACCTGAGGTTCAAACTTTAGAACCTTCATTTTAATAAAACATCAAATTTATTTTTGCAACTGTTTGTAATCTGTCTCTCTTTAGTGCCTTCCCAGATTTAATCAGCAAAACCATAAGACAGATGTACAAAATCCCTGTCACTTTGTCATGCCTTTGCTGCCAACAAAATTGCAAGATAATTGTTACAAAGAAAAACAAGGCTAGGTTTTTCCTAAGGTTTTTCCTAATGAGATTGCAATTCAGTCTTGTGAGTAACATCAAAGATTAATATTAGGGTCAGTCTGTATCTGTGGTAATTATCACACCATTTTCCCCTCTTTTTCTGTGATCTTCGCATGTTATTTTTTAATGTGGTTCTGCTCAAGTCAGTTCAATTTGTCAGCAGACAAAATGCATGATGCAATACTGAGTTACTTTGGATCTGCTGAAACATAAACTGGAAAACTCAATTTTCAAGTCAGATTTTTCAATCAGAAACACGAGAAGAACAATAAATGGATTTCAATATACCTTTATTTACAGAAATGTAATAAAATATATATCAAAAATAAAAACAATAAAGTGCGAAGTGGCTTTTGCTTTTTTTTTTTTAACCAAGCATGTACAAGCAGGGTGCGTTCTATCTGTGGCTAGAGAAAAGGCTTGAAATGCTCATTGGAAAAACAAAAAAATGTGAGGGGCAGATACAGGGAAGCCTCTGGGACTCTCCTTGCCTTCTCTTGTACATGAGAATATGTTCTTCATGACTGAATGCATCCTCAATGACGTGCTCCTTTTGTACAGTGTGCTTTGCAAAAATTGCATTTACCCTGACTGTAAAATTATGAGAAGATTTGAGATAAGGAGTTGATTGTAGGGATAGGGTGAGCATCTTTCTGCAGGCATCTTAATTTATGCTCTACTACACCTGCACTCTCTTTTTCCTTGCTAGGATGTGCCTTTTTTCACTCACTGAGAAGTGCAGCGTGGCTGAAAACCTGTAGCAGCCTTTAAAAATGGCTTTGCCCTGCCTGTAAGGGGTACAGGCTCCTTTCCAACCCAGGTCCTTTCTGGATTTCACTGGGCAATGTGTGTCACTCTAAGTTGTAGGAGGTACAATTCAGGCACTTTCTTTTTTGTATTGTTGGCTGTACACTGCGATCCTGCTCATCTGAAGTAAAACAAGTTCTGAAGTTTCACTCTAAAGTTGATTTTTTTCTTCTTTCTGAAATTTTGGGCCATCAGCTCATCTTCCTCAGGGAGGAATAAAGTATTTCCTTTTTCCTTTACCCTTTTCTGTGAGGAGTGTATTTTTCTAGCTAGCAGCTCTTGTGACTCATCCAGATACTCTGTAATGAAAATATATATATATATATATATATATCTGCTCAGTGCAAGACATATAAACACCCTGTGCTTAGCAAATATTGTCTTCTGCCAGGTCTGCAGCAAGTTAACTTCAATTTCTACGGTGGCCTTATTGCTGAAGTCAAGCAGCTTTTAAGCAATAACTTCTCTCTTTCAGCAGAGAGAGTGGCAGCACACTCTTAATCCTTTCTTAGCTTTTACAGGTTTTGCACAATCTGTGAGTTAATTCATTCTCAAGTTTCAAACTCCCAGAGTAATTCATGGACCATTATCATGAAGAGGATGGTTCTGCTGAGGAAATAGAGGCAGAGTCGGTTCCTGTACCGTGTCAAGGATGTGTGCATTGATCTGTTTGGTCTGTGCAAATTGCCAACTAAATAGTGCTGGAGGCAGTCATGCACTGATGTGGCTTCATTTGCACTGATTTACTGCACTTTGTCCAAAATATTTTGTTTCTCAGAGGTTTCCTATGAAGGCTTCCTGGGAGGTTAAAAGCTAAAAACGGCAGCAAAAATGCCATACTAGGGCTTAATGGTTTCCCCTTCATATTTCTCTATAGACAAAAAATATTACTGCCAATCTAGGGAAGTATATTGCAAAGCAAAGTGTTTGAGAGATTGTGGCCAGCCACAGAGGTTAATGTCCAAGTTAAGCAGTTGCTGAAAAGAGAAAAGTAGAGCAGCTTAATGGATTGGAAATTGGTTGTAGGCAGAAAAAAGTCATCTCAAATGCAGCCTTGGAGAAAACTTGGTATTATGTGTTCAGTTAAAACCTTGTTTCAGGAAAGCATGTATGTGCTTGGAAAGTTCAGTTTAGAATGGATGAAGGTGTACAAAGGACATTGGAAAACATTTATGTGGTTGGGAGTATATTTTTATTTAGCAGATGTTTCAAAGCCCAGATAAATATATTCAGAGGGGAGCTTCCAGAGAAACTGCTTCACAGTTATGAGACTGGGAACTGTTGTGATTCAGAGTTCTTGGGGGAGGTATACCGACACATGCAGTTTCATAACGTTTAAGCTTGGAATTGATAAGGAAATATCCTATTAATGTGCAGAGTCAGAGTAATCCTATTAATTATATAAGCACTAATCCAATTAGTTTCAAAGTCCTCAAGACATTCCACCAACATTTTCACCAACCTCCATTGCATTGCCATGAGAGACCACTGATGCTCCATTTCTGCCTCCCAAGAGAGAGAAAATTAGTACAGTTAAAATAATGTTCTAAATGTTATAAGCCACAAAACTTTAAATGTTCATTTTAGTGTGGTCCATTACTGTTAGTTTATTATCCATCTTGACCTGTTTTATCTTGTTTTATCTTGTTTATCTTGTCTACAGGCTACAGTGCTAGTAAGCCAGCAGATACCATAACAACCCACAGGTTCTTTTGATCACCACCTTCTTTCCAATCTTAAATTCCTTCAGACTTAACAAGAATTAGGCAGGATATATGAGTAGGATTGCATGGCATCGCTTCTAATTGAGATTGCCAATCAAAGGCACAGTGATGGAGAAGGAGAAAAAAAGGAGGACTGATCCTCTGAGCTGACTTTTCTTGCCAGATCTTCCAGCCACTTATTAAGGTGGAGAGGAGGAACAAACCTCACACACATAACTTTTTGGTATTGAGACTTACAGAGCTCTTAGAGTTCAAATGGATATAAATTGCTGGGGTGCATTAGTGGTTCATTACAGAGTCATGTAGGTGTTGTCATGTCAGTCAGAACATGTGTATTCATCTGTCAGCAATCCAATTTTCAATTTGTTTCTTCCGCAGACTGCACCACGTAGTGGAAACACTCCTTGCTCTCCAGCACGCTGGGTACTCGTGGGTGGCTCTTGTGTTTGATGTGACTAATGGTATTCTTATCTTCCCTCCATGACAAGTCCATATGAATATTTTTCTGCTTTCTGAAGTTCTCTTTAATTTTGAGATGGTTTGCCTGAAATCAGGCTTTGAAATTACATTAAGAGGAAGGTGATAATTGCTTTGTTGCGTGATAGAGCAGAGCACATTTTCTCTAATGATTCCTAACTTTTCTCAGATTTAGGGACGTATTGAAGTAACAGTTCGCATTCCGAGGTTGCTGCTGCTGCTTGGCCATCTCTGTTTCTTCTTATATGAGCTGTAACAGTTGAAACGATTATTTATGTGCCTTTCTCAGGTGCTGCTTCCTCAGGGTGACTCTTCCATGAGTGACCTGTGACTGTGTCTGGGAATTGTATCATTTTTTGACACGTTGAACATGTCCAGTGAGTGTAGCTATTCCTGCCCGTACAAGTGGCTTCGCTCTGCTGTTTCCAAACACTGTGATATTTCCCCTTGCACTCTCTTTGAGGTTATTATTTATGCTTTAGTAGTCACTGGTACTCCTGAGCCCTGCAAGAAATGTTTTAACTGCTGTACCTTTAATCTCAATTGCTTTGATACAGGTATCTTTTATAGTGTCAATGACTTAGAGACATTTGTAGCTGCCCAGTGTCAATTTAACAGGTTCTTTTCCCTTGTCTCTTTCTCCTTGGATGGGCACATAATGTAAAAGCAACTCACAGGGTAAAAATTTTAGTTCTTGGCCTGATAGATCAGTATACAAATGAAGTCAAGCAGATGTTTACATTAACATTTAATTGAATTTATAACAGGCTGCCGCATGTTACATACATTAGTAATAAGCATTAACCAAAAATAAAAGAAAACACTATGCATGTGCTCTAAGTAGCAGCATGACATGAGGAAAAGATCCCTCAGCAGTTGAAATTGTTGCTGTTGATGGGATGAGAGGTGCAAACCAGCTCTACCTGTTCATGCTTTTTTTCCTTACTGCTCCCAAGAGAGCGGCAGATTTGGCCGGTCAGAGTTAACTTCAAGGCCTTCTTGAGCCCATTGCAGGGAAACTGAAGCCTTGACAAAATGAAGAATAATCACAATGAGTCTCAGTGCGTTTTGGAGAACTCTACAGACAGGGCTGGATCTGGAGCTTTCTAAAGTTAACAGGAAATTTTCTGCTGGCATCACATGGTTGTGGATATGGCCTCATTAGAAAAATATTTTCTGGCATTCAAGAGACACACAGAGTACCTTGAGTGAGGACCCCATGCTGATAACAGCAATAGGGAGAGCTGATTTTAGTGTCGTCTTTCACATTCTGGGGGTGCTTTCCAGGCCCTGATTTCCCTCTTTGTTTCCAATATATCCCATCTAAAATTCCTGCCCGTATGAAGCAACTCCTCATCTGGTGACTCTTTTTTATTTACCACTATACTCACTAATTGCCAGCACATCTCTGTAGGCTGGTGCTAAGCTTTTCATGTTTTCTTCTTCTCTGTTGGAGTTCTCTCTGTATATTTACTGACTGTATATTTTTTGGCTTAAATAAACTTTAGGCTTAGGATTTAATAGGTCAAGGCAATTGGTATATCTGACATCCCAAGGATTGTTCAATATCAATTCAAATCCTACATTTTCCACTTCTGCTGTATAGGTTCTCAAGAACAGGACAGTTTTTAAATAAGATTGTGAATGACTGTAACCAAATCCTAATGTCAGTCCATGAAATACAGTTATAAATGAAAATGTCAGAACCCTGCAACTTCCTGCCTGTACTTATTAATGTCCTGGATGCTCACAGTGCTCTCAGGATGGTATCTGTCTCGTTACTTAAAGTAACAAAGTGTATCCTATCAATAACAGCAGTGCTCTTATTTTAGATAATACATTAATTTACGTGTATTATCGTGTTCATTTCTGTGAGCTGTCAGTAGAAACTTTCCTCTCTGTCACTTCCGGAGACTGAAGATGAATGTTAGCGATCCATCCAGTGTGAATGCAAAGAACACCTGGTAATAAGAAAATTATTGGAATTACTGGGCTGTCCACAAGAGCCGTAAGACCCATTTACCAGAATTATAACTCTTTATGAGGAAACTCTCAGCGATACTTCATGCTTTTGTCAGCTGAGTATTATCTATCTGCAGGAAGACATAAATACCTCTCATGTCGGGAGCAAACCTTAAGAAAAGATTATGTTCAGAAGTAAGTGGGGTGGTGTTTTATAATGGACGTAACTCTAGGAACTGTGAATTGCTGTTTTATCTCAGTGAATGGTTAAATCTCATATTTCAATATCACATGCTGAGCACCAAACCTGTAACTCAAGCATGCCGGAAATGGATGAAAATTTTCCCATATATATATATATGGGAAAATATATATATATACCCACATATAATTTTTTGTGAAATTCTTGCATAAAAGTATGTAAGATCTTTTAGAAGTCTTACTGCATCAAGTTCTATTGAAGATAGAATGCAAATATATTGTGTGTTGCCAAAATTTTAAAAAAGCAGTAGAGCTACTGATTTACTTGCAGTCCTCTGACCTACTGCAAAAAAAGGAAGATGCAATGAAAAGCTACAGAGTGAGTCTTCATTTAACAAAGTACAAGTTTTAGAAGTGAAAGGGAGTATATTAATAAGTTTGCAGATAAAATTGCAAAGACACTGAAGATGCAACACAGCTAATCTTGTTTATTCAATTAATAGAAATCTGAATATGACACATATTCTAAGACTTAGAAAATGAACATTTCATGGTTTTTGAATTGGGCATCTGGAGAAATTATGCTGTATAATGAGATTCTTTGGGTAATTTTCTGGTTCTTGGTCTTATAACATACAACTATTTGCTTAATAATCATACACAGATACAATGCAATCATACTACTTTTCTTTTCCTAGAGATAAAATAATTCAGCTGCATTTCTGTGACTTCCAATTATGCCACTGATATTAGGATTTAGATATGAGAGCTGATGGCTGGAAAAAGTACCTCTGCAACACCAGTAGAAAAAACAGTAGGAAAGATTAAATTACTTACATTTTTCAATCCTGCACTGCCTACCAAGCTTCGTATTTTTAATTAAAAAAGATAAATCAGCATCATTATATTCCACAATTTGTCTTTTCAAGCAAAACAAATAAAATAGTTGCAGCTACTATTTTTATAATTAACTGAAAGCTGAAAATAACTAGTAGTGTCAAGGAATGAAATAAATTACTAAGCATCAGAGAGAATGATAAGAGTCAGGGAAAAGGTCTGATGTTTGTATTAGAAAGAAGAATTCCTGGGTGTAAAAGGGAACTAAGGTGAAAGGTAGTCCCCATATGTAGCAACTTCAGTGAATTCAGGAGAGTTTAGAAAATAGACAGAACTGCTGAATCAGTAGAAGCAATTTGTTACAGTTTATTTTATTGATTCATTCTGACATTTTTTCTTCCTGCTGATCATTTGGTTTGAGGTAATGCCTCCTTACTCCCTATCAGAAAAGGCAGTTTGAGGTTCTAGGAACTCCCTTTCTGTGGCGATGCAGATGCCTTGACTCACCACCAAGAGCACAGCAGCTGCCAGCTTTTTCTTGTCATCCTGCCAAAAGTGGATTCCTGAGTGAGGAGGAAAAGGGAACACTGTTCCTAGAATTCCCGTTTTTTTCCCTTCTGTGCAATGAAAAAAAGTCACAAAATCTTGATGGAACTGAAGGAAGAGGTTTGAGCGTTGTTCCCAGGTGAACAATGAGCTGAGAGACCGCACATGGTGTAGCATCTGCCTGAGTAGCTGGGCAAATTTACCTGGACTAGAATATTTCAAAGCTCTTCCCTGGGAGCTGTCTAAGAGGTGCAAGGGTGACGGTTATGTTATGCTGTGTGTTATATCATGCAGGTGACTAAGAAAGCAAAACTTCCTTTCGAAATGCAATAATAAGATGATTCTAGGACATATTGCAGAAAGAAACAGGCGTGCACCCAGTGAAAAGAAAAACATTTTATTGCAATGATTGATTTAATTTTCTAGTAAATTGAAATGACAAAAAAAAAAAAAAAAACAAACCCCAAAACCAAACCAACGAGAAATAAACCACCCAAAACTAAAATAAAAACAACCACCAGACTACAAGGGAGCAAATTATAGGCTCCCTCAAGACCCAGGAACTGTGATGTTTCACTGATGCGAAAGGGACAGGTTTGCTTGAAAGACTGATGCCATGTTCCTATTCCACCTGAGTACCTATTGTACAAAGCAGCTGTGTTCCTTCACTCAGGAGACTTCCCTGAATTGGTCTTTTCCCTGAAAAAAGCTGCCAAAGTCAGTCTTGTCAAGGAAATTACACACTTATTTTTAGCATAATTTAGAAGCAAGTTTGTCCCGCATAATAGACACATAATATTTCCTTCAAACACTTAGCAGGGTTAGTTTAACTCGTGGATGAAATAAAAGACTGTCTGACCAACTTGAATTTTTCACATCTGAATGTTGGAGTTGTGTTTGTCCAGATCAATTGCTTGGGTTAAAATTACTCTGAAGTGCTCATTTTCTGTGCCCCATACTCCTCTGTGTTGCTGTCAAGGCAAATTTAAATGTTTTATCCTTTTTATAAAATGCTGATCTTCTATTTCTTTATAGATCCATTAACCCACCATGTTTAATGATTTAGCAATGGAGAGGTAATCTATTGCTTTCCGTGCTGAGCCAGTGATTTTTAAGAAGTCTTGAAGGTTTTGCTAAATGACCATGGAGTCTGTTTGTTGTTCACATCTGCATTTGCTGTGCAATTTCACAGTGCATTAGCTGCATTCCTCAGCATTGCCATGCATCCATCCACACTGTGCGTGTTCAGTCTGCACTGGCACTGAAGGCTAAACTCGAGGCTTGTGGGAACCAGCACCATGTATTCAATCAATGCATTTAAGTAAAAGGCTGTAAAATTTCATTTTTGATCATAGCGTTCAAGACGAAAAGGAGAAATAGATCCTGATGAAGCTCATGAAGCTGTATTGTCTGTTATCTGGGAAGGGTGGACAGGCAGAACCATCAATGTATCCCTTGTTTTAAATTGGATGTGTTTAGGGTTGGTCCCGTCTATGGCAGCATTGGGCAGCAATAACCTAATTCCCACAGTACGATGTGCAATAAAGGTATTGTACAGATTTTTCTTGGCAGCGCATTGTTCAGTGCAGTCCATTGCACCGGTGCTGTACCCGGGGTTAGACATGCCATGACAATAGAAAATAGCTCTGGTGATGAAATACCACAAATTTTAATTATCAGGATAAGTCCAATAACAATCTTCCTTACATTGGTGAAAGCTGACTTAGTGGAGTTTTCTAGTGTGAATAGCTTCAGTGATGGAGAGAAATTTTGCATTATCAGTGCATTTGCATCTCAGAAGAGATTAAAATTCCAGCCCTGCTTTATTAAACTCTCGTATTTAAAACACGTTTGATTTAATTGCTATTTGCATTATTATATGTGTGTGGTTCTCAGAATGATACAAACTATTTTTTCTTGAGCCTGCAACTGCAGCTTGTAAACAAGCCAGGTATTTTAAAATCTGTTACTATTAAATGCATAAAGAAGCTACCCCAATATTCAATATAAAATTAATTTCAAATGTCTTTTAAAAATTACATAATAAAGTTTCATGTTGTATGGCACAGGAATTTCTTTATTCTAGTCTATTTCTGATAGCTGCTTGATCCCCAATTCTTTTCTCGTAATAAGTGGAATAATCATATATTTAGAAATATACTTCCTGTAGTTGAGGTGAAGAATTGTTAGACTTCACTGTGCAGTTAGGCCAATATTTTTTTTTATTAAAATTATTATCTAGATATGCCTGTTATTTTCTGGCTTGACAATTATTAACCTTTGTGCAGATATACTGGTGGCCCATAACAATAAATTTTTGCTTTAAAAAAAATAGATCTGTACAGCTGAACAGCAGATTTGATGGGTTTCTTTCCCTGGTGTAAAAACAAAGCCAAAGAAAGCTTGGGATGATGGATTAGGTTATTGTCTCCTTATCTACAAAGGAAGGATTTTCTAAATCCCTCACAGAGAGCTGTTTTATGAGATGTGCTGTCCCAAGTCCAGCACTGGGCTTTAGGGATGCAGTAGCAGTGCTCTGGGATTGCGAGCATTCCGTGGCTGCAGATCACTGAGGATGGAGCCCTGTAGGGTCGGGGGAAGCCAACCCTGGAGATTCCCTACTGAATCTGGGGCTGGGTGCACGGGGCCTGAGCCTCAGGGATGTTCTTCCCTGCTCTGGCAGCACCTGGACCCGGTGATTCTTGGAAAACTGGCATTGCCGGCTGTGGAAAAGGGGTGCAAATCCTAGAGTTCTGTTACTGAGGAGGATAATCCCGAGTGCCCCTGACACTGCTGGCAGCACATTCCCAACAGCATCCCAGGGAAGCTGAGGAGCAGCTTTGCGGTTGTTCTGACACGGCCCCGTGCAGAAAGTGAGGCAGCCACGCCTGCCCTCGCTGGCACACGGGGGAGACGTGGACACAGGGGTCCAAGGAGCAGGACAAGGTCCTTTCACTGTCCCTCTGCTGTGGGCACGAGGCTGGGCAAGGCTAAGGCAGTGAAAATGCATTTCCCGGGAGTGTAACACGTTAGGAGGGTTTTGTTACAGCACCTCCCTGGGAGATTCATCTTCCCAAAACCCTGCTCACTTTCAGGCAGAACCCCCTGGAGTTCGTGGCCATAACAAAGGCAATGCACACGTTAAATTTGCCAGCTTCCGTTTCCTTCTGCTTTCTCTTCTTGTGACCAAAGCAACACCACCCTGGCACTATTATCTCCCACAAACTACTGAGGGCTTTATTTCACTCATTCTACTTGGTCTGATTTCGGGTGAACGCAATTGTTCAGGTCACTGCATTTATTGAGTATTCTGATATCTACTTTCCAAGAGTTTATTTTCCTTCCAAAGAGAATTGTTCATTTGATCGTGACACACAAACCGGTGAAAATTGCTGGATGCACCACTGTTTGTACCAGCTGAAGCTGTGACTCAGTACTTGTACTTTTAAATGCTATTTAGAAATACAGTTTATTTATAGTATTGACACAGAATGTCCATAAAGGATAATTATCAAAATGTAGTCTTCTTTTATCCTTCAGCTATATTACTGATAAGGAATGTGTGGAAAATATTTTCATTTAAAATCATATTTTACGTAGAGATTTATCTGATTGTCACCAAAAGGCTTTGCAGCAGTTTTTAATTTAGCCTTATGTATTTTTAACATGGCAGCTGGAGCACAGCATGCATATGGCATATTAATAGAGGAGACTACCAGTCAGTTCTGTCTGTTCTTGCAAAGAAAAAAGAAAGAAATAAGCAAAAAATGTTTAAATTGCATGTTCTGGATACAAGCAACAGCGACTGCCTGGCAAACTGGGGCAGTGTGCAGAAATTACTTCATTATTCCATCTCTGATTTGTTTTTCAGGGGCTAGCTGGCTTTTTTTGTTTGTTTTCAATTAAACTACTATAGTGTACAGTGAGAAACCTATCATTTATCTATCAAACAGAAAGTTTGGCTTGAAATGCAGCCTCACTGTAAACTTCATTTTCAGTTGCTCTTCACTTTGCAAACAAGAAGTCCTTTTGATTTGAAATGTCCTACATTTGATCATAACATTTTGGTCCTTGTTTGTTTCTGCAGATCTGGGTCTTATTCAGCCTGTTTGAAGGTAGTGTTTTAAAACAAGCGTGCACGAACTGATTGAGAACATGAAAATAAATGTTTTCTTTTTTTTATGTTTTTATACTGGAAAAAAAAAGAAAAGAGACAACGTAGAGAGATCACTGTTTTTAGAGAAAATAAGCTCACAAGCTTTAAAATAATATGTATTCAGTTCTCCCACTCTCTCATGATACTCTCAGTGGGATTTTTCCAGTAGGCTTCTTTTTTTCCATTTGAATTTTAAAATGTATGGGCTTTACAGGTGATCTGGTACATGGTGTAAGTTTTTGCAGCTATTTTGATGAACACAGTGGATCCAAAATGAGCTCTTAAAACTCAGTTTCATCAAAGATTATTGAACTTCAAAGAAGTATTAAAAACAACACTAAAACAAATCTAAAACTGTGGGAAAAACCCATTGTTTCTCACTGTTCTCTTTTTAAAGGGAAAAAGGAATCCTAATGGAAAATGCAATCAAAAGTCTTTGTCAACAAAGAATTTAAATTTGGGGAATGAAGGGTATAGTTTAATAAATATTTTTCAGTTATGGTCTAAATTTAACATCAATTTTCCTCTTAATTTTTGTTATATCAAATAATTAAAAGAATGATTTGCAGAAAATTTCTATTCAAAAAATGGTTATGGCCTTGAGAATCACAAATACTTCCTTGTCTTGTGACTTCTTCACGAATTCAGTCCTTTTCTACCATGTTGCACTTGCACTTTCATCGCTTGTTTGGTTTGCATTAGTCTGATCTCGGGCAGCTGAGTCTGTTTAACTCCCTGCAGGGGACCTGCATTGTGTTCCTGGCTCCACACTTGACAAGTTTTTCTTTTTCCTAGAAATAATGAACCTAAACTGGTTGTGTAAAGTGCCTTTGAAAATTCACATACGAAAAAAATGTTATATAGCACTAGGTAAGATTTATTTCGGCTTGTAATAGAGTTCCTCTGCAGCGCTGTGGTGAACCAGGGAAAGTCTGATTAAATGGATCTGTAGCACGACATCCTCCTTTCTTACGCAAACCAATCTCCCAAAATGTAAATACATTAAATGTCACTCTCATTAAATACACATCATGGAAGTGCTAAGCAGGATTAAAGAATAGCAATAGTCTTCATCTTACTCTGAATAGCTGCTAATGATCAATGTGACCTGGACGCAAATTTTATTGAAGAATGTAAGTAAAGAGAAAATTTTCCCTTTATGGGCTCAAGTTGCCTGCCTTAAAGTTAATGACCTCTGAATCAACACTTGATGCTTTAGCACATAAGCAATTCAGGCTGAGATGGAATACTTTAAACACCTATTGGCATTCTGAACCTGTTTACATTCTGACCTTTCATGACAGAATGAGTTCAGCTGGCACACAAGAGAATGTCAGAATCTGCTGCAGAAACTGACTGCAATTATGAGACTAGGAAAGGAAACAAAGGCCTTGGGCAATATTTTTAGATTGCAGAGTGGTGGGCAGATTATGGACACCGTACTTACTAGTGAGGTGACATGCCAGGTACCCTTTTAAAAGGTCATACCTGCCTGAGCTGGGAGTGCTTTGGTTTGCGGTGATGGCAGAGTCTCTTTTTGAAGTGGTTTCCATTTGTGATGGCAGGTGTTGCCTGTGTAATAATCCCGGAGTACAGAGGTGTGAAAGATAGTATTTCTGGAAGTTGGATTGCTGTTTGGCATACTTGATGGGGTGTTAAATAGGGTTCATAAAATTATGGTAATTTCCAGTCTGATTTCTTTATTGACTCCTTGTCAAGATTTTGAACTTGAACATCAGCTGGTGCCAGTTGTTTGTTAATGTAAACCCATTCAAGCTGAATCACCTCGATTATACTTTGCAACATGTCATTTTATAGATTGCCATATCTTCTGATGTACTTGTGCTCCTAGTAAATGAAAGAGCTTCTTCAAAAAATGCAATGAGGATTTGACGACAACAATTGCTCAAATATACAGATTCCCTGTCTGCTTTCCCTTCTCCGTACTGGGCCATCTGCAAGTCCTGGAGAAACTCAGTGAATGTGAATCAGAGCTTTTCATTTCACTTTGCTTGTCAATTACTGATCTTAGGAAATCAGAAAAATCAGTGAATGTTCTCGAACTTCAGTGCCCCTTCTATTTGACTTGTGATCTGAGGGGAAAAAAAGCCTTATAAGAACTGTAAGAAATGTATCGGATGAATGTTGAATCCTTCACAAATTTTCAAGTGCTTTTGATCTTGGTGGTGGTTTAGCAATGTGATAGAAAATGATGGGGCTCTGACAGCAATTATGTAGGAATTCTTGTATCAGATGTTGAGAAATGCATCCTCTGTGATTTACCTGATACTTGCACAGTGGATTTGATTAGCAGCTAAATTGTTTCTCTGCCAAGTCTGGGTATTCTAGGACAGCTGGGGTTCCTCCTGACTGGGAGCTGCCCTGGAGGACCATTGCATCGTGTGTGCAGCTGCAGTGCCACAGAAGTTCAGTTAGGCAGAATTTTTCAGAAGGGATTTTGCAAGAACAAGATTCACATACACAAAATGATCCTGCATTTCCTCAAATTGCACCGACTGTGCTTTGCATAGTATCCCTCAAGGATGGGAAAGGCAGGCCACGGCACAGCATCTTCAGTTTCCAGACAGAGCTGTCAACTTCAGCAGTCATTCCACTCTCATGACTGCAGACTTCAAATAGGCTGTAGGCACATGCAGGCTTTTATAGTCTTTTGAATTTTTAAACAACATTGATTTAATATAATCAGCTAAAACAAATCCACAGTGCTACCCTAGTGATATGAATAATACCTGAATTTCAAAAATAGAATATGTTCAGAATAGCTGAAATATTTTCTGATGGGCTTTGAATGATGTTATATTTAGAGAACTAATCCCTGAAAAAGTTAGGCTTCTGGATTTTTTCCCTTTTCCCCCCCTTAATAATTTCTATTTCAGAATAATAAGAAGTCTCTGCAGGCAAGGTACTTCTGAAGGATTATTTCACTGCTCAGGTGGCTGTATGTACTTGACCCTCAGTCCCATGTGACATATACCTGAAGAATAGACTTAATCCTCTAAAAATGCACTATTTGTTGTATCTAATGCTTTGAATATCACCTGCCTTCCCGCTTTTCACATCTTAAGGAATGCATTTAACTCTTATTTTGCAGAAAGGCAGTATAGTCACTATGCCTACTGGAATTATTGTTTGGTTCAGCAAATAGTGAGGGCAGTCATTTTATGGCAAACTGAATGGAGCTAGGATAAGGCAAGGAACAGAGTTCTCAAGGGCAGAAGGAGAATCTCCTCATCTGCCGCTTATGGTGCCAGAGGAACCAAAAGCACCTGAAGGCAGCTCCCTGCCCTGCCCCACTAATTTTGTGCAGATAATCTGCCTCCTGGGCAAGAGCTTTGAGTGCATGTTCAGCCACAATGGGAAATCATGGAGTAATGTTTGGGTTGAGAGGCAAATGGCAGTGGAATTTTTCTAACTACAAAGTTTGCATAGCAGATTTTTATTCACAAAGTCATTTTGTCTGCCTCTGTGTGACCCAAGTGCTGTATCAAGCCAGCTCAAGGGAGAGTAGATGTCACAGTTAAAGCTGAATTTCAGAGCCTGGAACGCTCAGGCAGTGTATAATATTTGCTGAGGGACACTGGTACTTTGATTACACGTCACAGGGGGGTCATGCACACTGGCAGCCTTGAGGGTTGTGCCACACATCTTCTCCAAATGGGATCCATGTGCAAAGACTCCTGAAAGGGAAGGATGGCTCCCCAGCTGCCTGTGGACATTAGTTGATAGTTTTAAAGCATTCCTCCCCATCCTGAAAGCAGCAGTGCAGAACCACCTACCGAATCCTCTAGCACAGAAGAATCTCTTTCTCTTTGGAGGGAAACGAATGTGAAACCAAGTGAGCAGTGAGAAAAGCTGAACATTCTCTGCTACTGCTTAATATCAAAGTGTGCAGGGTTTTTTTTCCCCCCGGTGTGTTTCTCCTGAGAAGAGTGTCTCATGCAAAACAAGAATATTTTCTTTTTTAATCGAATGCTGGATTGCTGCAGTGAACATCTAGCTTGCACCCCTTGATAGTGTCTAGAACAAGCACCAAAGAAATTCTGGGGTATTCATCATGCCTGTGCTGCTGTCCTTGACCTGCTGTCATAACCAACAGGGTCACTATGACCCATGAGCCTCTGTAAGACCAAACCCACTGCACTGAAATATCACAATGCCAAATGATGATAGCGTAGCCAAGGGTAGCGTGTTTTTCAGTTTGAAAGGATAAGTTTTCTCATGTACTGGATGACTGCAGTGAACCACTTAAAAGCAAAGTGGAAAAAGGTTTTTTGTCAGTTCTTCTTTGGGCTGAGCTGTTTAGAAGCACAACTGTCTTTGAGGCCAGCTAGAAGGAGTTACAAGTCAAAATGCTGCTGAAGATGTTGGCTGTACATCTTGTCTCACTGTGGTCTGGGGTTTGTTTTTTTGATGGCAGTGATTTCTCACCTCAGCCCACTAGTTAAACATCCCTGCTCACATGTTAAATAGCAGCATACTAATTCAGAGTGGCAATAAAAGTCTGTGAAGGATTATGAAAAAGAAGTTTAAACAGGAATTCTAACTTTATTAAAGATTGTCTGCATATCCAAAACTTCACAGATAAGTCAGCTGAGATTCCTGACCTTTGGTGCAGTGGAATCCCATAAGATGATGATTTTGCTGCTAGTTGCTCTAAATCTTCTCCAATTTTATCTAGTATTATTTGCCATCTTTAACTGAAAAATACTGTGTTCAATACATGATTTCACAAAAGAAAACCAAGAAAAAAAAGTCTGAAATAAAAATAGTAGAGGGGTGCAGTGTTGCAGCATTCTTGCCCCTATTGCTGCTACTTAATGCATTTATAAGGAAAAAGATTAAATATTTATAAGGTTTACTCTGACTTGGTGCACTGATATTAATCACTGTCATGTGACAAGGTTGGAGCAGAAAACACATGTATGTATATACATACTGCTCTCTAAAATTCTAATGTACTCTACCCAATAACTTAATAAATATAATACATTGCGTGTGAAAAGCTGAAGTAGGAAAATATGGTGATTGGAAAAATAAAAAAGCAGCAATTTCACCACCAAAGCTGTGGGGATGATGCTGGGATACTCTATTCCTATGGAGGTTGTCACTCACATTTATATCTTCTTGTCATCACCTCTGTGTTTTTACAAGTAATTTTACATATGATAGCACTTCTTTTTTCTGTTTGTTGTGCCCTGATACCGGTTCTAGCAAACTCTCAAGGCAACATTCCTGCAGTAATTGACTGTTTCTATCGAGATACTGGAGTCCCTTGGCTTCACCCTGTGCCTTGCATTTCCAAGGTCACTGGGGTCATCTGGTGCTGACACCCTCGGTCCCTGCTTTGAAGCGTGGAGAGCAGGTCCTCGGTGTGACTGAGCTGCTGTGGCTCTGTGCGGAGGCTCAGTGCGCTGCTGTGCAGGATGTGCTAGACCCACGCTCAGCTGCTGTAAATCAGCGCAGCTGCACTGACTCTGTCAGGACTCTACTGTCTTGAACCAGCTGAATATGTGTTCTCTTTTCAGATATTGCTCTCTCCCATCAGATGTGGAATTTTGTTATTTTTTTCTCTAAGAAATGGTACAATTTTGCACACTGGTACTCACTGAGTTTAGCACACTGGTTAGAATGAGAAACCTCCATCCCTTCCAACCTCAGTCAATACAGAATTGTCACTGATTATCTCATGTTTCTCCTGGGTTCCTTACTTCACACCAAATGAGAGATTCACAGTGTTGTATCTTCCCAGTGCTTTCATCAAACCTCTGTGGTAATTCTTCATTTTCTGGAAATGATTTCAAATTCTGTTTTGGTGGGTCTGAGCAGTGAAAACTAAAAGTGGTGGTTTAAAGAGCACTTCTTTGTTTGGACAAATAGTTGATGTCAGATTGTTTTATGCTACAGAGTACCCAGACTAAACTGCTGTTCTTATTCAAAATAGAAAAGTGTGGAGCTTATTACTGACAACCTCTTATCATTATGACTTTGGAAATGTCGGTTTATGTCTTCCTTTGAGCAGAGACATTAAATTGTGTTAAAAATTCAGCTCTCTTTTAGTTAGTTGATATCAAAATGTTGACTTTTGTAAATGGTCTAAAATCTGCACGTTAATTCTTAAGTTACCCTGTAAGTTACTGTGCCAGACAGAGGAACAGAGGTAAGGTTCAAGTTTATTAGAACAAGGGGCTCCTTAAACACATTCCCTTCAAATCATTATTTTTTAAACATCCTTTCAAACTTATTGTGCATCTCTAGGGATCAAATCATTTTAGCATCCTATCTTCCACCCAGTTCATTTCCCTTGCTTGATTTCAGTGCCAGCTTTCCTAATATATTGGGCTGTTGTCATGATATCCCCTGGCTGAAGCCAGGCAAGATAGAGCGTTTTGCATACTGAGTTGGAAGAAGTTAACCTCAATTAGCTTAACAAGCTTTTGTGCTTGGGAATCAGCTCTGGTGCAGCTGTCCCCATTGCCCGTTGGTGGCTGCTAAATCAGAGCTGTCCCCAGCTCTGCACGGTGCCTCAGGGCTGCTACCAGTCAAATGCAGACTGGGCAGGCCAGTGTACCCAGTAAAGTAATCCCCTCCCGTGTGCATTTGAACAGCAAATTATGCCCATCATTCATTTGGAAAGCAAAGTGAGTTTTAAAGTGTGTTTTTCATCTCAGTTTAAAAACTAATCTACCTCAAACTAATGCTGTTCTCTAAGTAGAGTCTTTTGAGATTTTCTCCTCAGATGTTATCCCTCTCCCGTGAACAGGCTGGCCAGATGTTCAGGATGGTTTATGGCACTGTTACACAGGCCCTGCCCCAGTGTTTGTCCCCAGCCTGCAGGGTAACCCTGAGCAGGGCACTGCCTGTTCCTTCTGTTCATGAGAGCTGACACTGCTGGAAGAGCTCCTGCAGGAAACCAAAGTTTTATTTAACAATTGAATGCTACACATCTCCTCCACTCCGTCTGTATTGTGTCTTTTCTTCTACGCTCTGCTTTGTTTTTCTGCATGCTTGACACTGAACCTGAGAGGATGGCAAGGAGCTGTGAGCAGCTCTTGGCAGGCAGCCATCAGTGCTGATCTGGAGTCCTGATGTGACACAAGTCAATGGACTCAAGCAACCCCCTCCAAAGCAGAGGATCACATACCAAAGGTGTATTTATTATTACCCTGAGAGCTTCTTAAATGGTATATCAAACTGACACCTTCATATCACTTATCTCCAGGAGAATCCGCAGTTTGTATTATGCCTGACTGACAAAACCCAGGGCTAAGAATGTGCTCAAATGCTGTATTGGCTCAATTCCCAAGTCCTATTGTTAGTCTTCAAGTCAGTATAGGTCAGTACAGAGGGTTAACGTTTGTCCCTCAGTCTCTTGTTTATCTGTTTGTTCTTGTATTTCATTACAGTAAATGTTCCTAGTAACTTTTCCTTCTGATGAAATAATATTTGCTTTATGATTGTCTGAGAATAGCAAATGTGTTATATATAATCACATTTGGGAGAACATAATTTGAGTTAAAGCAAGTTATTTTTTTTCCCACAGCAGATGTATAATTCAATTAGCATTAATGTTAAATCTAGATATCACTTTACCTCTGCTGCACCACACAGGTAATTACTTTCTGGTTAACTGAAATTTCTTTGTAGCTGCAATGATGAAATTATTTTTAATTCACCTGGAGTATTAAGTCTTGTTTGTAGAACTAGTGAATCCTGTGTCTGATATTGAACTGCTTATGAAAATGATGTGATTCCGTCTGCTCTAAATGCTCTGTTTAAAAACAGTGTCAAAATGCATGGATTAGAACACTCAGAGTTAAGGAATTATGACTCAGGATTGGAATCTATGAACATTTTTTATAACTCCAAACACAAAGACTCTCACAGCACCTTTGGGGTGTTGCACTGGGCTGAGAACAAGTGTAGGTGTCTGCATGTCCAGGTTGTTGAACATCGTAACCCACAGATATCAGTTAAAATCCAACACTTGATCCTTATGATTTGTGTTGATTTTGACTGGGGTAAAGTTAATTTTCTTCATAGTAGCTGGTTTGGGGCTGTGTTTGGGATTTTTGTTGAAAATAGTGTTGATAATACTGAGATGTTTCAGTTATTTCTGAGCAGTTCTTACCCAGAGCCGAGGCCTGTCCTGCTCCTCACCCCACACACGTGAGAGAGGCTGGGGGTGCCCAAGGAGCTGGGAAGGGGCACAGCCAGGACAGCTGACCCCAGCTGACCCAGGGGATATCCCTGATCATAAGGCACCAGCATATAAAGCTGGGGAGAAGGAGGAAGGGGGGATGTTTGGAGTGATGGTGTTTGTCTTCCTCAGTCACCATTAGAGGTGATGGAGCCCCATTGTCCTGGGGAAGTGAGGAATGAATCCCTTGTTTGTGTGTTCCACCGTCTCTGGCAGAGGTGGAAGAAGTTTTGTACCTTTGTTATTAATGCCAAACTTTACATGTATTGGCATGTCCTTGTATATCAGTTTAAACAAGTTTTTCTTGGGCCCCTTCTTTGCTGAAACAGCTTGCTAGTCACATCTAATTCTGTTTGTTATTTCAATATAGCTCGTCTCAAAAGTCGGTGTTTTAACTGAGAAGATTTACTGGAGTGATATATTGACAAAAAGTCAGGGACTCTGCCTGAGTTATTTTTAATTTTTTTTTATGGTATTCTCAGAAGTGCTTTCGGAATAGAGAGCTTCTTTTAAAATACCAATTGATATGTAAAAGCCACGAAATATACACTTCAAGGTACAAACCCAGTTTATTCTCTGATAAATGGCCCTTTGGGGGAAATCAATTGCACTGCCAGGAGACAGAGTTTAATCATGCCTTTTGAAAGGTCAAATGAAAATGAAAGGTCACAGTCAAATTTATCCCTTCTCAGAGGATGACTATTTTGTATCTAAACCTGTCTTTGACCATACCTCTCTATATATGTGTATACCTACACCTATACATATGTTTATGTGTGTATATATACACTACCACCCCCAACAAGTGCCCTGTTCAGTGCTTTCTGTCAGAGCAATCTAATCTTCAGCTACTCAGATTTATGATTAGTGACATATTGAAGGACAGATAGAAGTGTTCCTGTGGGGGCATAACGGGATGATAGATCTGGCGGGAGCTCCTGTTTTTGCCTTAAAAACACATAAAATTCTCTTTGAGGAGGAGAAACAAGAACAAGGAGGGAAAATAACCTTGGGGCAGCTTTTTCATAGCAATTGCAAATAATGCAAAATAAGTCCATTACCTAAGCCTAAAGACCTACCTTCATCTAAAATTGATTCTGAAAATCCTTATTTGCAACAACCCCGTGCTGTATTTTGCTGTGGAATGAAATTCTGATATCTCTGTCCTTTACCATGTAATAGAACATAAGGTTGTTCTTAATTTTTGCTCTAGGGGTAGGTTTGCAGATTTCCCTCTCAAATTTAATCTGTTCTTGCATGAAAAATGAAACCAAATGCTGAAAAATGAGGAATGCTCACGTTTGGCGGTATAAAAATCTCAACATGAGAGACTTGGGTTTAGCTTGTAAAGTCTCCAGCTTCAACTTCCTATTGCAGAAAATTTTCTAGGTGCTATTAAATGGTCTATTGAGTAAGAAGTCAAATACTAACAACAGTAGTCGCCTGTGGCCTTGAATTTATGATTTCCTTAAAATCTATAGCACTGTGTAGGCTTTGATGAATGCTTACCATGCTCACTGCCCCTGGAAGTGAATCCATTGACAAATTTGTGCAGAATGGAGGGGAAAGTTGCCCAGCTGTTGGCATTCCAGCTCTTGCAGATTTTCAGTCAAAACCCATTTGTTTTTCTCTAGGCTGCCAATTTCTTAAATGGAAGCAGATCCTGAGAGTTTATACATTTCATACCTAAAATTCTGTGTACTTTATTGATAGGATTTACCTCTTGTTCGCTTGCTTATGTTTGATAGTGGCTATCTCATCTGTTATGGCCCTGTGCTAATTAAATTTATGCAAACTTTGCACTCCGTGCCAGTGGTACTGACGCTGGAAGTCTAAAGAGCTTGTGCAAGAGTTTCTTTACAGAGTGACTGCTTTTGCTTGTGAAGAGCATGGGCATAATTTTGGAAACGGTGTAGGGTCTGTAAGCAAGCTGTGCCGCTTGTGAATGTTGGGTGTACAAGCTCAGTTCTTGTGTGCATCCCTGTGCTGTTCATCTACACTGATTCTTGGACAGGAACGCAGAATTGTTTAGATTCTGTTTTCTGGTGGTTTTCTCCCCCTCCTGTGTCATTGTACATCAAGATATTGTAGGAAAGACCCCACAGAGCTGCCTGTCAAATTCCGTCCCCCTGAGAAGAGGGTAAGATGCTGTGATACTCTGGGGATTTGAGAGATTCTGTTCAGTGAAACCTCTGAGCAGAATGCTAAATCTCAAATGTTTAAATTCTAATGGCTTCAGTAGTAACTCCATGAGTCCTCTTCTCAAACTTTGGAACAGGAAAGCTGTTCAGCTTTTAGAATCAGCAGACCCTGTCTCTCTCTCCTGACTCTGCAAATGGAAGCAAAACTGATGTGGTGTAGCAAGTAAAGATTCGGAGGGGAATGGAAGGCTGTTCTTTTATTGCTAGATTATCTTATTTAACATAAATATTCCCTGACTAATCAGGAGATGATTAAGGCATCCCAGATCACTGAAAAGTTTTGTCATCATTATCATTTGTAGAATCTAACTGGTTATAATTTCACAGGGAATTTTTTTCCCCCTTCATATAAAAAAGAAGCAATAAAGAACTCATCAACTAATCCAGCTAACACTTCATATTTCTCTCCTAGACTGTTCTGGTAATAACTTATCATGCCATGCTTCATCCTCATGTAACCTAACCCCTGGGCAAAGAGAAATCTATTTCAGTTTTAAAACCCTCCTGAAAGTAAGTGAACTTCATCCAAAGAATGGTGTAATAATTAAAAAGGCTTCCCTTAGCCTTGTTGTGGGTTTTGGATCAGACTCTTTTTGGAGAAATAAAGTATTCATCTGATGAATAGACTATATTTTTTTATAGCATTGAACATAAGAATTGAAAAAATTTAATAGTGATTCCTAAAGATCATCAATAGTCAAGGTTTTCAGAGGTGTTGCCAGGCCAGATTTTCCCCAGACAATTTTTAACACATTTGCAAATATCCATAAGGGGACTGTGCAGTGTCACTTTGTTTTTGTTCTCCCAGGTAGAGTTGCTTACTTCCTTTGCTCTCTTGCAGCAGCAATTGGAAAAGCTGAGTGAAAGGTAAGAGTGGGTATTAAAAGTTTGGCTGGAGGCCAAGCTGAAATAATATAGCACTTTGGGGAAATAGTGCATGTTGGATACTTTAGATGTGCATTAACCACACAGGAGGAAACAGCTACAGATGTTGAGAGGTTAATTACTGTGAGTGAAACAAAACAGCAAAGGTGGTGTCAAATTAGCCTACCTGACTGTGTCTTATGAGCAACTGAAGTGCTGATATGGGTTGTAGAAAGTAGTTAAGTTTTAACTCAGTCATGGTAAATAATATGCTAAATATTTTAATAGTTACATTTAACCCAATGATATGGATTAGATCAATATTAAAATTCAATTTTATTATTCACTATCATCAAAAGCCACAGTTTTCTGAATAAAAATGTTGGTCTCTTAAAATGTAAGTTCCACTTCAGTACTCTGGCCCGTGTGGCAACATATATTTCCTGTTTCCTGACAGAGGGACTCAGAAGCCAAGTCAGATCCACGAGATGTGGCAGAATCAATGTACCCAATTTCAGAGACATGATCTGCACACTGACATCACTGACCCTGCAGACATCTTCCCATTAGGTTCTTCACACATCACACCAAGAACTACCTGACATTCCTTGGGGATGATTAGATGCAAATCCAGTCAATGCCCTGTTTAAAGCCCTGTGGAGATTTCCCAGTGGAGATACTCAGGGTGCACCTGGTGAAGGATCACAGACAAGTTCCAACTGCTCATTCTTTAATTTGCACCCTAGGGAAGAACTAATACCCTCCTGCCATATACGAATGTAGTGGCCAGAGGATTTGTGCGGGAGTTGGGAGGTCTGAACTGGTTTTCCTTGTCTGCCAGAGGGATTTAAAGCCATGGCTTCTCAGGACAGAGCTACATTAAGTACAGTTTGTGTGGTATTTGGAAAGAAAAATGTATGCTCCTGTCCACAGGGCAGGAGAGAAAGAGCTTCCAAGGAGAAGGTGTAATTCCTCATAGCACTGAGTAAAGGCTTCCCCCTTCTATCTCTTACCCTCTGTGCAATCACTTCTGTCAAAAGCCTTTCTTTATTTGCTAGAATCCAGCAATTTCCAACTTTTGGATTTTGGATGTTGTCCAAGGAGTTTAACTCTCCATGTAAAAGATAGCTCAGTGCCTCAAAGGATTTGCTATACCTTAGTCTAAGCACCAACACCAGAAACAGAACTCCAACTAGCTCAGGTGACATGAATCCATTACTAGATCTGCAATTAGTAGATTTGCAGCAATTAGTAAAGGAAGAAGTTTCTTAGCACAGGTGTCAGATTGCTGTGTGCATAATGCAAATCCTAATGATTACAAGGAGTTAAGATGACCTGTGCGTGCCAGACCACTGCTGATCCCAGCGCCAGCTTCTCCCAGTTGATTTTGCATCATGTGTGCTGGAAATTGTTGCACAAAGCTCTGCTCCTTCTCTGTGTCTGTCCCTTCTGTAAGCCCTAAGAGACAGCTGACCTTTCCCATTCATGTGTGGCAGGCATCCAGCTGTCCATCTCAGAGGCACGGTTTGTTTTACGTGACAAGGGTAAATGCACACCGAGAGAATCTTGATCTCAGAGGATGAGTCTTTACTAACTGTTGTCTCAACAAAAGCTTGGCAAGGGCTGGAGATTTATAACTGGACTGCACTGCTGACTTCATCAGGAAAGATGCATGAACCTCTTGCAAGCTGTAATGTATGTGCAGTAAAACCAAGGAATTACTTTTCTGTGTGGCAGAGCTTCAGACTATCATGAGCATGGGAGCTCTTTGATTGAAAGATTCAGTGTGCCTGAGATGCTCATGAAAAATGAATCAGATCAGGAAACTACTTCTGAGATTCCAAAAGCAAATGGATGTGTAACAAGAAGTCAGATTTTTCTTTGCCTGAATTGTAAATCCCCTGATAAATGCTTGGATTTATTACATGCAGGTCCCTAACCTCAGGTCATCCCATTCCTGCTGGGAGGAAACATGTACTATCTCGATGTTGGGTTTATGGAACTATGAGCTTTTTGAAGCATGACTAGCATTTGCTGTTATCTGGCTGAATTATACTGTCCACACAGATTTTTCTCGTCGTTAGCCGTCCTCCACTGAGTAAAAAGCATTTTTAGACGTCTGTATACTGTTTTATGTTAATAACTATTAAATCACTTTGTTGAAAATAACTCCATAACACACCCCTCAAAGTTCTGTTTCTTGTCAGTCAGTGAAATCGCTTAATTTTCTGATAATTTAAGATATTCCACCATACGTGTTTCCCCTTCATCAAGGTTTGATTCTGTTAGGCTCCATTTACATGTGTCTAATCTGACTAATTGGACAGGATGTCCTAATAGTCAGACTTCTGCAGAGCTCAGGGGATAATTTAGGTCTGGAAAAAGGTTGTTATATCTCAATATGTGATTCATTAAAACACAGGAATTTTGAAATCATGCTTAATATCCCCTTTCTATCTTTGTATCACACACAACAAAATTAATCGAGGAGGATTTTTTTCATATCATTAGTAAGTATATTCTCTGTATTGCCTCTTCTTTGTCTTCCTCAAATCTTGCGTCTCGCACATCCAATTGCAGTGCCAAGATTCTGACACAGAGGTACCTTGGGCTTTTTATGCTGGAATGGAAAGAAATTAAGATCTGCTGGAAATCTGCGAAAGAAAATGCAACACAACTGAAAAGCATTGTGAGATCAGGTTGCAGAAGTGTGATCCCACATGTGGGTGGAGGCAAGGGAAAGTAGCTGTTAAATTCACTATCGTGTTTTTGCCCGAACCAGTAAAAGTAGCCGGTGTATTCCAAGCAAGGTTGTCAGCACTGCAAAACCTGGTGAAACATTTCCCTCAAGCGAGGCTCTGCAGGATGAGGTCACCATTGTTTGTGGAGGAAGGGATGGAAAGGTTGAAAGTCACATCTCCTGGACTTTCAAAGGTACAGAGATGGCTGCTCTCGTTACCTTCTCAGGAACTTGTGCTCAGTGTCCTTTGTGTCCTGCCGCTCCCACATTGCCTGGAGGACTTTTGGGATGCCCAGTTCTGTGAGCTGGCCTGGTCAGCCATACAGGTACAGCTCATATGTTTGTGACAATGTGAAAACAGCAGCTGGCAGGATAAAAGAACCATGCAGGAAAGATATTTCTCTTGAGCAGGTAAGAATATAGTATTGCTATAAATGCTATATTCAGTCACTGCTTAGCATGTAAAACATCTGTTAAATTCCTTTGTTTTCTGTGTCCTTGTTGGCATTCACAAAATCCTACCAGACAAGTGTATGCTAGTAAAATATTCCTTTTTGGTACTGTATACTGTAATTCAGTGTTTCCATTTGTTTTAGCAGCTGACATAATAGAATAATTTCTACTGTGATGTCCTCTAGTTGTCCTCTGCTGAAATCTAAGCTGTTGTGCTGAGGGGCTGAATACAAAAGGTAATTTTCAGATAGGTACATCCCAGGAAACTCGAGACAAAACTTCTTTGCATGTAGAATAGCTGCTCACCAGACTTGTAACCTCAAAACTTAATTGTATTTCAAAATGGAGAAATCAGTTTTTATACGCTGCTGCATGTAACTATCTCTTTCTAAGTAAAATGGAGACATCACTTCAACCTTCAGAGTGCTGTGTGTGTATATCTGCCCTGGTGTGTGTTTGTAGGTACATAAATGCCCCCTCTCTGCCTCCCTCCACCCCCATAGACACACACAGTGTGGTTGTTCAGCCTGTAAAGAAAGAAGTGCAGATCTGCCATTTTGATGTGTGCATTGGTTTAATTTAGTTGTAACTGTCATTTGGTGCTCTGGGGTAATTTTGAAAATTAAAGTGGAAGGTTCATGACATTTTATGAAAGAATAAGGGAATTTTTAATTATTATTTTAGGAATAGGGCAAGACTGCTAAGATTGCTACTGCTTTTATTACAAAAGGAAGGCCAAGTCATAAAATGGTACTGAAGAGATATCTTAGGAAATAGAGAGCCTTTTCTTTTCTAAAGCTGAGATTACACTTGCCACAAAATAGCCATTTCACGTGGCTGAAATCTGTTCCATCAGCACAAATCACATCAATAAAACAACTTTCACTTAACAGGATTCCTGAAAGTAAGAGAGTGATTAGTTGACAAAGCTACATTGCTACATTCATGTTTTTAAAATTATTTGCACTGCAAATATGTGACTGCATGTTTGGTTTGTTTTTTTTTTTTTTACTTTTTGAAGCATCGGTGTTGAAAGAGCCATTGTTTTTTGCAATGAGCAGAATCTGAGCAGAGTAGGTATCTTCACGTCTTTGTGAAAATGAAATAGCTTTGAAATCTCAGCATTTACGTGGCGCTGTGACTCTGCCAGATCACGCTTAACTTCTGAAGGTACCAAGATAAAAGATAGAGCTGGGACACTCCCTATGGTGAAAAAGAAGGGAACTTCTCCTCTATGTGATGTGCAGAATGTACCTAAAGTTCCCAGGCTCAGAGCCTGGCCTTCTTAAACAAAATCTCAGCCAAAAGTGTAGTTTATACAGTGCTTTGAATATTCTAATAGCTTTCATGGGTATACAGTGGGTGAAAAAGAGGTGAGAAAAGAATGCAAAGACCTTCTTTTATTGTTTCTTGTGTAGCAGCTTCCTGCTTTGACTTTTCGCCAGGATTAATGCAACTACAGACGATCATTTTACCACTCGGTTCTCCACGTGATTTTGTGTGTGATCAGCCAAAGCTTTTATTCTTCGGCTTTGATCTTTTAGGATCAAAACCAGAAAAGATAAGTGCATAGAAGATGCATTGCTCACAGGATCAGAAGTGTATGAAATTGGGAATAAACCTTTAGCCAAGAGTTACTTCAAACAAAATGTACAGAGCAGGTAAAGCTGAGTAAAAAGAGGTGGCTTGTAAAGGGGAATGCATGTGACCCCGTTTTGGGTCCAAACCTTCACAAAGGCGTGCTGGAAGAAATGAAGCCAGCCATGGAAATTGATACTCACAGAAAGGACAAATGGCAGATAATTGGAGGAAAAATGTTTCCTGGACACAAACAGAAACAGAAAATATAAACTGTAAAAGATGTATTGAATGAAGCATTAACTCTGGAGTAATTGTCCAGTGCTCCTGTGACTGCTGGTTGTCTTTGTAGCTTCAGACTGTTCCTGTTAAGCCTACAGATAGATATAGACAGCATCTATAGGGTTGGTGAGCTTGCTATCACATAAGATTTCCTCTGATGTGGACTAAATGTCAACAATATTCAGTTTATTTTCAGTTTCGCTGTTCGATAAAGATAACCAAATCAAGAAAGCAACCAACACAGATGTAGTCAAATGCTTTTCATCTTAGCTCAAAAAACATACAAAGTACGAAATTCAGAAGGGAGAAATATTTATGAATGTTTATGAAATGGTGTAGTCATGCTTTTACTTCCTTGTTTTCACAGTATGTACTTTACACATCCCCGTAAATTTGAGCCTGCCCTTACAGAACAGATGACTGAAAGAGATTTGCACCAAAAGCTCCAGATTTATGCTTAGCAATTGCTGAACCCAGCAGCACTGAAAGATTTGCTGTTGTAGTTTGACTTGAATGGTTATGTCAGTTCCCATCAATACGAGTAATGTTTGTGCAGCGTGAGCTTCAACATGAACAAGAAGGAAGAACATTGTTTATTGGGGCTCTCTGAAAGCCATTCTTGTGGAGCAGGCAAGAAAGAGCAGCTGTTCCTCTTGTAGAGAACTTCTGTTGCTCTGCATTCGTGTAATGGAGCAAGGAATTCCTCTGAATTTGCTTCCTGGAGCATGAGCAGTGGCACAGAGGCACAGGGGAATAGCCAGGAATGGGGAGAAAGAATGGTCTGCCAGACCATTCACAATGAGAGATGAATAAAATCACCATTTTCTCAGCTACTTTTCCCGGGAAAAAGCAGAGGCATCCATCAGCTTCATCCTTTGGAAAAAGACACCTGAATGTGTTGGATGTTTATGTTATGTGCTGATATGTAATGAGATCCTTGTTTCCATCCCAGGGCACACAGATCAGATCAAAGTGGAAACCAAGCCAGTCTGGAATGAGTACAAAATAGAATCAGAGAATGGCTTGGGTTGGAAGGGACCTCAAAGAGCATCTGTTTCCAATCCCCCTGCTGTGTGCAGGGACACTTTCCATTAGACCAGGTTGCTCCAAGCCCCATCCTGTCCTCAGACACTGCCAGGGACGGAGCAGCCACAGCTTCTCTTGCCAACCTGTGCCAGGGTCTCCCCACCCTCACAGGGAAGAAATTCTTCCTAATATCTCATCTAAACCTGCCCTCTGAGAGTTTTAAACCATCCCCCTTGTCCTGCCACTACATTTTCTTGAGAACAGTCTCTCTCCATCTTTCCTGTGAGCTCCCTTTAGGTGCTGAAGGCTGCAGTCAGGTCACCCCTGATCACCTTGGTGGCCTCCTCTGGACTGGCTCCAGCAGCTCCATGTCCGTCCTGTGCTGGGATCCCAGAGCTGGAGGGAGCTCTGCAGGTGGGGTCTCATGGCTAGAATCTCCTTCCTCCACCTCCAGTTTTGCTGCAGCCCGGGCACGTTCGGGGCTTTCTGAGCTGTGAGTGCACATGGCTGGGTCATGTCCAAGTTCTCATCCCCAAGTCCTTCTCTGCAGGGCTGCTCTTGATCGGTTCCTCCCCCAGCCCAGTTTTACTCTGCTAATCTGAGTTTAGTCTACTGCTCTGTTGTATTTCCCCAGCTTCTGGCAATTGACATGGTTTAGTTTAGGTTTTGGATAATCAGCATCCTTAAAAGCCACCCAGTGATTTTCTCCAGCTCCTTTTGTGAGCTGTACGACAAGGATGAAACAGTGGTTCCAGCAAGCTGCCCTTGCACAGCAGCTGAGATGAGACTGATGGTGTCTGTGTGTCTGATCACCAGTGCCCAGAACCTGTAAAAGGCTCCTCAATTGCAGTGGGAACAGAGAGTGCTTCCGAGGATGAAGACCTCTGAGAATTCGTATTAAGATATCATTTATCACTTTGCTATTCACTACTGACTAAAATGAAAAGTCTAACTACCAATTTTAACTGATTTCAAAAAGGCACAGATCCAGTTTTCCTCTGAAGTATTTTACTGACTCTCTACCAGAGCAGGCTTACTGATTCTTTAGTGGCATTCACCCAATTAGTATGCAGAAATGAACACTAATTACAGAGCTACGGGAGCCCGATCTTGCTGTTGTTCACAGAGCAATCTCCACTCCATTTAAGCAATGCTACAAGGGGTTCATGTGGAGCTGAAAGCGTCTCCCAGCTGCAGCAATGTGCAAGTCAAAGGTAGCTGCTCTGTGTACAGCACCTAGTTTTGTGAAACATGGTTTCTACTGGACAGGCACGTTGATGGATTTCCAGGAACTGATGCAATATTTGTAATGGACAGGGAATAATGTAACTTTGTGCTGAGAGCGCTGAATTGGATGATGGGACCAACCTGGATACAGTCCAAAGTTCTGTCTCCAATATGTGTGGTGAACCCTAGGCAAGAGATCATGTCCTCCATATGTCTAAGTTTGCACATGCCAGCTTTTGCTTTTGAAGAGCTTAGAGAAACATTTAACACATAAGAAGCATATATTTTGTATATTTGAATATGGCAAACACATGATGCTTTATACAATTTGAACTACAGACTTATTTTCCTTCATTTCCAGGAATTATGGGTATTTTTGTTTGTTTTTAGTGTTGTTTGGGTTTGATTGGGGATTTTTGTTTTGTTTTGACTTGGGGCTTTTGTAGTTTTTTTTGTTTCTTTTTTAAATTGTGATGGCTAACATCTAAAAATGTAATTTTTTTTTAAACTTCAGCTTAGCATCGTTTTAACAATGGTAATTTTGTTTGCATTATATATAGGTCACATCTTAAAGTTTTTTTATTTTTCTCTCTATAAGGTGCAATGATCTAGTTTAATTAGAGACAGGGCTTAGAGAGAAAGCCTTTCTCAGAGCAAAGTGATTAAATTATTTGGATTCCTCAGATGTGTTCTGCCCTTTAGAAGGAGTGTGTACTCTATTAATAAAGACCAGGATGCCAGAACATACTATAAAGACCTTTTCCTCCCCACAGATGAAGTCCGGCATGTAAAATCTGAATTCTCTATACAGCCAGGAACTATGGCTCAGGTGTAATTATTTCAAGCTTCGTTGCCTTATCAGAAAAGTAAAAAAGTCCCTTTTCTGTAGTACATGTAGTGCCTTAATGCATTTACAAGTGCTGAAGAACATTCTGTGTTCCTCAGTGACGCCAGTCTGTACCTGCTGCTGCATCCCACCTGAGCAACAATAAATCAGTCATCGGAAATGTCACCAGTGGGTGGATTAGTCGCTGCGAAAGAAGAGTTCATGTCCTTGCAGGTGTGAGAACTGCAAAGCAAAGTTCTTCGCTGGATGAGTGGTTAAGCATTGGAACAGCCTGCCCTGGGACGTGGCACTTCAATTCTGGTTTAGTGGGTGATGCTGTTCTGTCAAAGGGTGGACTTGGTGGTCTTGAGGATCTTTTCCAGCCTTAAGGATTCCATGACTCTGATTCCATCTGCTTGCCCCATTCTCGTGCTCTTCCCTTGCAGTCTCAGAGCCACTGTTGGAGTGGGGGGACTGAGCTAAATGCCCCAGTGAGGCTGCTGTGCTCCAGCTGTGAGGGCAGGGGTGCTTTCAGACAGCTCTGTGCTCGTGCTGTTCGTCAGCCCAGCTTTGGGAGCCCGTCCTGCACACTGCCGTGGCTGAGGGAACAAGCTGTGCTAAATTCAGTGGGCACAGAGCCACATGGATGTGGCTGTGCAGCTTCCAGGCTGGAGCTGGGTTGTGATCCACCAGCCTGAGCGCTGGCAGAGCTGTGTTGGATTGCCTGCACCCATTCATCTGCATTGCTTGTCTTTTGGCAAACTGGGGAAGACAGTAATGGATCAGCAACATTTGGAAGGTGCTTTTTCTAAACACGATGCATTGGAAATGCTTATTTCCTCCATCTCCTCCCTTTCAAAATTAAAAAAAGAAAAATAATAAAGAATGAATGAGGATCTGTGTAATCCTGAAAACTCATGTAAATACATGAAGTAGTTTGCTGTTTATCCATGATATCTGATATGCCAGATCTCTATAAAGGTGAATTGTTATAAGAGAAGAGTTGCTTGTTGTGATCTAAAGGAATAAATGGGGTTAAAAATAAAGGTACAAATTAACATGTAATATGGTTGAAAAACGATGGGCATCTTTTGGCACATAAACCCTTCATCAGTGTGGATAGTGGTTTCTTTTCCAGATTTGGCAATAACTTTTGTGCCTGAAAAAGAGTCTGTGTTTCTGTAATAATATCAGCTGGTCCAAGATGAAATCATAGTATGAGAATATTCAAAACTTTCTGTGCAGAATAAGCCTGTATCACATACATGATGACAGCTTGTTTCAACTTAGATACAGCTGGCTGGGGTCTTCAAGGCTAAGCCAAACAAGTTTATTTGGAATATTGGGACTGGAATTTGTTAGTTTGGACTGCAGAATGAGTTAAGCATAACCCTCAGGAATTTTGCCTCTTTCCTCTACTGCCTGGTGAAAGATAAAGCAGTTCCATTCTGATCTGAAGAGAATGACAAGTTGTGTAGATTTAGGTGAGCACTTCTGTCTTAAATCTGCTGGTATTCCAATTTGTGTCAACTGGGTTCAACCATGTTCTTATAAATACCTCTATGTTCAACTTTTCTGTTCGCTGGATTTCTCACAGAAATGTTGTATTTTACAGAAGTTTTCGAGAAACAAATGAAACACAAGCACCTGCATTTTCACCTACTCTTGATAGAGACATGGTACATCATTTACGTGAACTCAGCTTGTGCACTTCCCTTATTCTGCACCCGCTTGTGATGTGATGTGACAGCATGGCTGAAACCTGCTGGTGACAGCCCTGCCTGGTATTACTGTGTGTGGGTGAAAAAATGGGTGTAATGGAACAGAACTGATAGGGCAATATCCTTCCGATTGCCAGTCATCCATTGGATTGGTGTGAACTAAACACGGTATCACAAAACAATGCCCTGTAGATTGATCTAGGAGATATCACTGGGTTCAGGCAGAAGTTCAGCCCTGTGTAACTCCACTGATTCCTGGGATATTTTCAAATATGAATGGTGAAAGGTCTGAGCCACACTTGATTGTTTGTGGGATTTGGATTGCTGATTGCTCTAGTCATGAGATTTTTTTTTTTCTTAACTCATGTCTGTTAGAAAAGTTGCTTAATTTTCAAAGTTGTCCTTATTAAACAGAGCACATAGGTGCATCAAATAATTCATGAACAGAGATCACCATCAAATGAAAGGACAGAAAAAGTGACTGCTTGTTTATCTGTGAGAAATTACTGTGGACATTATTTTCTCAAGGAAAATTCACCTTTCTTATGAAGAATGAATTATTGTGCTCACACTGGCAGGCGTTTGTTCCAGAGTTTTCATGTGGATAGTGAAACTGTCAAATATAGGGGCAAAAGGCCTATAATTTTAGTCTTACATGGAATATCTGGTGACTTCCATGGTGAAGCACAATGATTGGATTCATGGTATGGCTGTGTTGTGGAGAGGCTGTTATTGAATCAAGGATGTGGTGACATTCACAAATCAACTGGTAAGGGCTGCTGTGCAACTCACAGAATAAACACATTAAGGAAATATTAATAAACTGTCTCACAGAAAAGAGCATGTGGTGGAATTACCCCACGGGACCTAAAAATGATGTTCCACCAGATGGACAACAGCAGAACCATCATCTGATCAGAACAATGTAGGGTTTCTGTCCAACTCTAAGTGTGCATGAACTTCTCTGACCTGGAATTTTTTTCATATTTCTCAGTATCTTGTTTAGGAAAATCCTTCCTGATACATTGCTGTTTCTGCACCTTCTTTTTTCAAAGCTCACTGCTTTGGAAAGCTTAGGGAGGGCTTCATTAATGGAGCACTTTCAGCAGAGGGGAAGAAAAAATTAACCAGTGAAGTAGGCTGGCTTCTTTTTTTGTTTTGTTTGGTTCTTGCTCTGTGACTAATGCCACTGTCAATTAAAATTGAATTTCTCAGATATAAATGTTGACATCCTTCAGACTTTATACTTCGTCTTCCAAAGCTCTCTGGACAAACAGTAGAGACTGACTAAAGTCTTCTTCAAGATAGTTTGAGAGCTTTCCTCGTGAGTCAAATCTCTGTCCAAAAGCACCCTCACTTCTTCTTGAGGTGGATTTGTGAGAAATTTAATTGAAGTGTTTAAACTTGCAACCCGCTAATCTTTACAGGTATTCAATGCTACACAAAGCAAGTACAGAAAATTGCATAGCTATTCTTATGAATAAATTTGACTATGCTTAAGTTATTGGACTAAATGAGCTGAATTTAATCTAATCTTTTCAAGTTCCTGGAACTTGTGCTTAAAACATGAGAGTGTTTATCATGCATAATTGATTCTCCTTTGTAGTGCTCTTCATTACCTCTCTGTGCATTCTGCTTTTTCCATGGTCTAAATTCCCTTATAAGTATCAAAATCCATTTCAACACGGTAGAGCAGCAGCAATAAGAAATATGAACTTAATTTAACCAGACGCTGGTCAGTGATTTATTTCTTCTAGAACGTGAGATTATTGCTTGAAATTTCAAACCTTTGTGTGGATTTTCAATTCCTCTTGACCTATGTAAAATCCCAATCGGTCACCTAGAGGGGAAAGTTCCTTTCCTAGTTAGAACTGCGTGCTGACATCAATTAGCAGTATGAGGACCTTTAACCAGACCACTGTGAAGGTGAATATAATGAATATTCAATACAGTCTTACCTTGTAAAACATGAGTGGGAAGACCCTTAAAGAAGTTGCAGTCAGCTGTATCATCCATCATTTTTCAGATCAACATGGCATGGATCAGAGTTAAATTCATTGCTATTCTCTGTCCTATCTCTCAAAGTCTCCAGTAACAGATACCTACAGACAGATTGGACTCCTCCTGCAATAATCAGTTTTTCTTTTAAGGGCCCTTCAGGTTTAAATGACATGAGGACGGCTGCAATCCCTCTAATGACTGATATCAAGCTCCTCACCGTTGTAGTGGGTAAATAAAGAGTAACATGAGCAAATACAAGCCATGGATATAAACAGTGAGTGTATTACAAGCTCACCTTCAAGCAATCAACAGGGTACTAAGGACAAAATATCTACTCGGCTGTGCCCTAAGCTGATCTAGGCAGCCTTTTCCTTATTTTACGGCTGTAATTTATTCTGCAAATTATGTCCTTTGACTAACAAAGAGCAGTGTGAGAGAGGAGAGGAAGTGTCTGCCACGATTCCCTTGTGATCCCTGCTTGGATCCGTTTGTCAGAATGGCAAAGTGCAGACAGAGCACTGGCTCTTCTGCAAACAGGAGATAAACAGAGCATCTGCAGGATTCGCACCGAGATAGATGTCACAAGTTGCCTGACAGAATTTAATCTGCTTTATGACAGATAATTGCAACTGTGAGACAATTTATAAGCTTCTGAGATTGCAGATAAGAAAGAGTTAACAGAATGACCACTTTTTCCATGGAATGACCATTTTTTTCCCCCCTCCACCTTCATTGCTTCTCTCCCTGTGATTACAAAGCTAATCAGTGGCAGCTTTCCTAAAAGGAAGCAGCCCAGCCACAGAGGGACAGCCTGGCACCCGGCCAGCGAAATATTTCAGGCAGGAGAAGAATAAAACCACAAATTGTCATATTTTCCCGCGAGAGATGATGGGAGGCAGAGAAATGAAGAGCAACATTTGGCTGCCTGTCCCAGACCCCTTAGACTGCCCCTGCTGGGAAGCCCAGGTTTGGATTCTCTCCTCCGTCCCTAGGGGTGGAGGGAACAATCCTTACACGACAGAATTAAACATCACATGGGAGAAAACCTGAAATCTGTTCATGGAATTAGAGGCTTCTGTGACTGATTTATTATTTTCTAACGCAGAATTAGGAAGGTCGGGGAAGAGTGATGGGTTTTTTGGACGTGCAGGTGCTGCTGCGGGCACCAGAGGGCGGAACGGCCCCAGCTGCGGCTCCAGGGACTCCAGCACGCAATTCCACCCTTTCCATGGAATTTCAGCAGAGCAGTGGCATCCCGCGAGATGTCACGCAACGAAGCGCTCTGTATCGCTCTGTATTGCCAACAATACACTTAAAAAACTTAATTTTTTATTATACAGCTTGAAGCATCCTCTTGTGAGTATCTTGGCACCTGAGTTAGGACTAAAAGCCTGCAGAGCTGTCCTGGAACATCAGTGAGTTCTTGCACCTAAAGCTGTTCTGCAGCGTGGCCTCCCTGGTTCTTCACGAAAGAACTGAGCTGTGCAGTGGAACTGTTAGAAACGTGCATGATGACTGAATAAATTCATTTTAAAAGTTTCTTAAATACACGCTAATAATAAATATCACAGGCTTGTTCTCCAGTCTTCTCGTATATTTGCTGAAGTGAGAAATCCTTTCACATTATTGTCAGGATGCAGCTTTCCATGCAAAATCAATTCTGATGATAACACCGGCATTTAGCTGATCTCAAAAGGCTGTTCCATTGTGTTTGTGAAGTCAACCCCTTATTGCTTGTCTGTAGAAATTCATATACAATATGCTGAAACGTTTGCAGATAAATATCTCAGTGTACATCATTGCATCTCTTATTATGGAAATTGCTGTGATCATTTAGATGCAATAGATTTGGGACTCTCTAGTTAGCAACACAGTTTCTGCGGAATAAATGAATGAAAGAAATTGACAGGTAAATTTGGTTCAGCAAAACGAGAACAGTGTAAAACATAATAAAGCAAGGCTGTTCAATTAAAAAGCTAATAGTAAAGAACATAGCTATTTATGGGGAAAAAACCCCCACAAAATAAATTGAAAAACATTTCAACAGTAGATGTTGACATAAAAATGATGTAATAAATGGGTTGAAAGGATTTTTGTTACTTATTTTGGTCTAAGGAAGCAAGTCCATGATTGTAATTGACCACAGTTTAACCCATTTGCAGTTCACTGTTCAGTGAATATTTTTAAGATAAGCAATTTGAGTTGTAAAAGCAAAATGAGATGAATGTGACACGGCTTCCCTTAGTGATATCTGAAGCATAAAATGTCTATCTTCAACCTATAACCTCTTAAAAATAGAGCTAATGTTCATGAACATGGTGCCATTCATTAGCATGTCAATGGTGATTCTCTAACACGGTGCCATTAAATTACTGTGGTGATAATTGAGACATTAAAAAAAAGACAGATGCTAGGTCTGTTTCTAGGCTCTTATAACCCTTTAGCAATTAAATTTCAGTGAGCTAACATAACACAGCTAGAGCAAAAATTAACAATTGGGAATATTTTCTGTAATATTGCCTATCTCTAACTGAATTATTATTTTTAGAGGGCCAAATTTTCAGTGCTTCAATCGCATCATCAGATGTGATTTCAGTATTGTGAAATGGGCTGAAGGCTGGCCTGAAGGGGCTGCTCAGGATTCTCATAGTGGGGATGAATGGGACATGGATGGGAGAAGTTGTGAGAGGCTGTAGGTTCAGTTTATTTTCTGCCTGCAAAACATGGGGAGTTGGAGAATGTGCCAGGACAAAACCTGCAGTTACCAGGAAGGTTCAGCTGAAAGCAAACAGGAGCAGAGGGAGAAGGAGGGGCAGAGGCCTGGGAGAGCGAGCAGAGGCTCTCAGTTTGTGTCAGTGTGGAGCAAAGTGGTGGAGAATTGCTGTGGTCCTGCTCCTGTCAGTGCTGCTCCCTGGCAGCAGGGACAGCCTGGCCTCTCTGGTACCACTGCAGGGTCCTTGCTTCCTCCATCACATTCTGCACAAGTGGGAGAGGGGCAGGACTGATGAACAAAAATCCCACAGCAAAAGCAAAACAAACAGATGTGAATCCCATTGACCCTCTGGAATCTGAATGTGTTGTTTGAGTAATTTCATAAATTCTTATTTTCGTAATTCATGTAGAAGGTTGTTTTTCTTTTCCACCTCTGGCCTTCCGCACTGGGACATAACAATAAAATTTTTCTGTATTTATTAACATCAAGGACAGGGGCTATGAAGTACCAATTGCAACACCTTGTTTTCTCAGCCAGTAATTGCCTTGTAATGAAGCAGTTTGATACATTGACACGGAGCCACTGAATGCTGTAGAGCAAATATGGCATCGTTAGAAGCACTGGCTGCAGCTAAAACCGCCTGCTGGAGATGCTGCTGGCCCCAGGCATCTCTGTTGGCTTCAAATTCTCTCCCAAATGGAAATCTAAATGCTGAGTGTTTTGTTCAGAGCACTGAAAACCAAGCAGCACCGTGTGCAGTGCAGCACATCACTGTGTTCCTGAGACAGCTTCTCTGTAAATCCCTCTGTGTCAAACCTTGAGACTGTCAAACCTTGGGGCATAAATTGCAGTTTGTAGCAAACTTGCCCGTGTCTGAATGGCAAAGGAAATTATAGTGAGTGTTCTCTTTCCTTCTTGGTTCTGTTGGATTGTGGAGCACCAGCTGCACTTGTTGAGGTCTAAACTAAACGAGGATAAACTTTTTGCTTCCCTATGACCTTGCAGAATCCTGGGGATGGTAAATTCCAGGATTTTCCCAGGGAAATAGACAGAGAATAACTGAAGGAAAAGGCAGCAAATTCTCTTTTTAGATCCTTTTTTGTCCCAAGTAATCTAAATGCTGGTTGCTTATTAGAGGCTCCTAATGCCATTGCACGTGAGGGTTTTAGTCCCAATTCATACACTGGGAAAAGCTGGGTCTCTTTCCCTGCACGGGAATGGTTGATGTTTGTATTATCACACAAGGCTCACTGAATAAAGCTGATATTTCCTGGGTCACTCAGGAGATGCAATGGTCTGTTGGATGTCTGTGCCATGTGCTGTGACACCTTCCAGTGCATCCAGCGTTACAAACTGCTCATAGCAGATTTTATGAAGAGTTGTCTAACAGCTGGACAGGTCTCTCCTGTAGCCAGATGAAATCTCAGGACATAATAGCAGCCGCTTCCACAGGTTAGGAATTCTCAATCCATCAGCAATAAATTGCAGTGTAAAAGATGAACCTGCAGACCACGGTTCATACCAATGCATGTTATATTATTCTGTGGGTTTCCTTTGAGGTTATTCCTATTTAGACCATCCAATTTGAATAGTTGGCCTTACCTATAGAACACTGACAGCATATGGTTTTTAAAAGATTCATGTTGCTGCACTTTAAATCAGAGCGAGCATTAGCATCTCAAAAAGCATCATAGCATGGATTGAATTATCTGTAATAGCTTCAATATGGCAACACCTGGCTCTGCAAATGTCTGAAGTCAGAGCAGGCCATCTGTTAGGGGTCCAGTTGGATGCTTTCTAAGTACATCCTGCAAGAAAACAAGGACACCTGGGAATACAGTTAGGGAAAGGGAATCCAGCAACCTGGGCTCAGAATGCCCAGTAGGGAAGCAAAGGAGGAATGCATATTGTAAATAAGAGTTCTCGTCCTGTGCTTCGGTCTGCTGGGAAGGGAGGCACTGTGAAGTTTTTAAATAAAAGCTAGATATAAACTTGGAGACAATCACCAGCTGTTCATTTCTCTTCTGGAGCATGTGGAGGAACAAAGGCACATTATAGACCAACAAAAGGATTGAAACAGCAGAGAGCAGCATCTGTGTGGCGTGATTCCCACAACCACAGGGGCCTCTGTCTTTACAGATGAATTTCATAATGGTACTAAGAGACAACTGGGTAATGTAACAGCCCGGTGTTAAAGATCTGTCCTTGTGCACGTCTGTACCGAGTCATGCTCTGCTCTGAACACACATGGCTGTGTTCAGGAGGATTTCTGCAGCAGAGCTCTGCTGTGAGGAACCAGCCTTTACTCAGGCAGCGCTGGCTGTAGATCCTGTAATGCGTAAAAGCTGCTGCTTGTGGTGTTAAAGCTGAACTCTAATGCTTTTGCCACATTCTTGGGGATTGGCAGCATGGCCCCTGGCATGCAATTGTGTGCAATTAAACTCACTGTGCTGGCAAGAGAAAAGCCCAGATAGGAATACAGAGCACGAAGAACCTCGAGATCCTGGCTGGCCATTAGTATTGATGTGAGGGGCTCTGGCAGACACCACCTGGTCTCCTTGTTTCTGGCATGATGGTTCCTTGTGTTTGTTGGTTTGGTTTTCAGGCAGAAGAGAGCAGAGGAAGCAGTGTCTGTGTGCCCACCTGGGCTGACCAGCACTCTTGTTCAGGCTGTGTGGCCAAGATGGTCTCTTCCCCAGCCATGCATTCCACATGGGAAATACTGTGGTGCATGAACACCGCTCGTGTGAGATGGATTCACTCAGCACGGACCCTGAGCAGAAGGGCAAACCAGGACACTGCTGAGAGAGTCAGAGGCAGACATGCTGTCAGACCCCTGAGTGTAGGAAGGAAAGAGACTTTTTACAGAGGAGCTGTGGTGTTGCACAAAGCTGTTGTCTCCAGAGGTGGCACTGAAAGCTGCTTGGTGTAAGGGCAGGCCTGCAGAAGGTTTGCTCAGTGAGGACATGAACAGAGGGTCTGGTTTCACTGTTTTCTCTTTGAGCTGTCAGGTCAGAGCTTTTGCTATGTTGGAAGTTTGTTTAATTTATGTTCTAACAAAATATTAGAGCAGAGGTTCAGAGCTTTCTCTGTCAGCTTCTACCCCACCCAGCATCAGCGGGTGATTCAGCTCACAATGTGCCACTTTGTGAGTAGCCTTCCCTTTTCTAGCAAGCTCAGCTCTGGAGAGCACTAATTTGTTTTCACAGAGAGCAGAACAAAAGTGATGTCTATCTCCCTGTCTCTAAGAGAGCAGGCTTGGAGGGATGAGGCTGCTACCCTTCCTGTCCTTGCAGCATTCCTGCTGGTTTCAGTTCCTCAAGCAGTGGTCCTGTGGCACATTGGCTGGAAAGGGATTCTCTCTGTGTTACTTTTGGCTCCACCGTGATTTAAGGGAATCAGTCACAGACAGTAAGTTTTAAGGACCTGTTTCTCTGTCATGTAATGCCAGAGGGAGTGGATATTACTAATTCAGAAACAATTATTAATTTTCTCAAATGCCCTTGATACTATAGGCAAAAGAAAGCTACCCTGAACATGCTGTTTTCATACACGTTCTCTTCATAAAAAAATGAATTCAGTAACACCAATTTTATTACCATTAGGAAAGGCTAAATTGTAGGTTCTCTAGCCATTAATGTCTGTGTTCTGCATGTAAAAAGTTTCCCCTATTAGTATTTGAAATGAGTTTCAATCCTGCTTCTGCACGTGTGAACACACACACATGCCCAATTTTGCCATGTGTACGTTGTCCAGGGTAGCACAGTGACACAGGAACATAAATATTCTCACTATGTGAATCCACTTCTTTTTGCCTGGCTATAATTTGGATAAAACTCAGGAGAAATACTACCTAGTGTATTCAATAATGGAAATAACATTCTCATGCATGAACTTCCTAACTGCTTTGTTGAGCAGCTCATGGCCTCTTCACCAGCACAGCATGAACAGCACGATCTGCTCAGGCTGTTCTGTCTGAGTGCAACCAGCCTGACTCGGTGGAGCTGAGAGCCTTTCCACTGATAAATTTGCTCAGTGTGTGCAGTGTTGGATAATGATGGTTAGCTTAGTGCTTAGCTGGGACAGCAAGAGCAAAAGAGGAGAGCTAAACCTGTACCTTGTAATTAATGGAGAAAAGGCCTTTTTTTTCCCTTGCATTTCTATTGGCAGCCATGCTGGTGTAATCCAAACTTCTGAGCTTCACATTTGCATTTAGTAAAAGCTTCCAGGCCACATCCTCTAGTCTGAAATGTATCAATGAGGAGATTTGTCCTGGTAACATCCCCCTCCTCTGGAACACAGGAAAGGTTGAATGGCAGCTGACTGCAGACAGAGCTCATCCTTGCACTGTAGAAGGTGCCAAACTCTGATTACAGAGGTTTGGATTTGGCAGTCCTCCTTCCTACAATAAGTATCCCTGAACAGGATGTGTTCATGAGTAGAGACATGCCATTCATTTCAATATTTTCCCTTATTTGTTGCAGAGATCCTAACATTCACATATGTTTACCAAATGTATAAAATTGTACTGCTGTGGTTCTGCACTGGAAACCATTTGCTCCTGAGAGGAAAAAAATGGAAAGTACAAGAGAAAANNNNAAAAAAAAAAAAAAAAGACAGCACAGCTTAGAATTTATCTATTCTATATTAACAGGGGATTGATCAGGATTTTAATTTTTGCTCTAAGATATTTCTTGTGTCAGTCTTGTGATTTGAATGCTAATCTTGCCCACTAGAAGATCGTGTTATGTTGCCTTGGTATGGGGTATAGCAGGCAAGTGCCCATATTGATTTTAATGAATATGAAAAATGCCAGGGCTTCAAAGCTTGCGTTTTCACAGCTTTCATTATTTGCTCTCTATGGAACATGCAGATCTTTTTTGCGGTCTTTTGGTGTGTTATATGAGAATTTACTGACTTTCAGAATCTAATCAAAATATTTAGGTCATAGTTGATAGATTAATGCTTTTCTTCATGGCAGAGAATTAGCAAGAAGGAAATATTCAGTATGGGGAATTTTAAATGTATATGAAACTTGTGGATTCAATTTTGGTCAAGAGTTTGCAAGAAGTATTTCCGTGCAGGCAAGGACTGATCTGCAGGCTCTCCATTGAGAGCCATTTTTTGATTTGAATGTGCCTGGGGCTTCACATCAAGTGTCTATCAGGCCTGAAAGGGCTTTTCTTATTCCTTGTGTAAGGAAGCCCAGAATCTGATGACACCTTAAAGCTGCTCATGTACCAGAGATCTGTGCAGTCTCTCTTACCCAACAATGCCAGCCTCTATTTTCAAAGCAGTCACCGTGCCATGAAAAGTTATAAATGCTTAGTGGGCTGTGAACAAATGGCACCCAAGTCTTTCCAGCTGACAAAAGTGAAGGAGGACAGTTCATGGAGAAGGTCTCCTGGGCTGGTACAGCCCCATGTCTTTACTCAGGCTTCATTTTACGGAAAGCCATCATAGAACCATGATAACCAAGTCATCTTCTGTGCAAACACTGCTGCTTTGGCTGCTGTTTGCCAAAGATTTGTTACAGGAGACCATGAAAAGCACTAGTAGGATGTGAAATGTGTGTATGGTCATCCTGCCAGATCCTATGTGTGAGAATCCCAAGGAAGCAAAACTGATTTTCACATGTCTTTCTCCATCTGATCTGCCTCTGGGTGGTGTGAGGAAAGAAGCCCCTCTCCATTCAAGGCTATAGGTTGGTTTAATGAAGAAAATATGGGTTTTCCTTTCTTGGTATTTATATTTTGAAATCAAAGTACAAATTTTAAATTATGTTAAGGGTGATTATCATTTTAACCTGTGTTTTGTATTGTCCTGCACTTTATATTCTCATTTATGGTCTATTGAACATGTGCATGCTGTTATTATTCCAGTCTAAGTGCAGTTCCAGATCCTTAATGAAGCTTTAATGTAGGAGGCAGTAAAAGATGCCTCCACTACTTGCTTAATGAGCTTTTTCTCTACCGCCACTTCCCTGCTTCTTCAGGCAGCTGTAACTTAGATCTATTGGCATTTTCATTACAATATTGCTGATAACTTGAGAAGAACATCCCAATTTACTGCCTAGATGGCCCCATACTCCACAGTGTGGGAGGATTGTCATTGCAATCCCAGCACAGACTGTGGTAACTTCATTTCATTCCCTGGGAGTGCCAAGGTTGTTGATTTGGGAGCTGAGCTTATTGCAATGAATGCCTAAGTGGGAATGAAGTTGGATATCCAAGCTTGTCCCCTTTGATTTCAGTAATTCAGGTGAAAATGAACCCAGATCTAAAGCACCTTGCCTTCTGGGGAGGAGGGGGTGAAATCCAGCAGCTGACTGACACGGGTTTGCAGTGACTACAGATTTACTTATTTCATAGCGGAGACGAGAAGTCAGCTGCAGCCAGGGGCTGAAAGGAGCAGGAGTGAGCAGCAGGTTAATCTGTTGTGCTGAGAAACACTGCTGCTGGCTTTGCAAGGGTCAGGAGGGCAGCAGCGAGGCTGTTCTGCCCCCCAGATTGCTGCAGTGACAGGAGTCGTGAGCTACAGAGTGCAGCTGTTTGAGTGGCAGCTGGCGATAGGGGATCTGATCTCTGGCTGAGAGCAAGAGTCTGCTTTCCTGATAAAGCAAGCATAGCAGGGCTCTGGTTACAGTGAGAGAAGTTTGAAAACAATGAAATACAAGGAGTGTTATGCTTTGGAATCAGATTAAACACGCATTCCTGTAAAAGTCAGAGCGATGTGGAGAGAAGGATCATTTGAATATTTGGGGTTTCATGGTGTTTGATGAGCGTTCATATTGGGGTAGTTTGTGGGTGGTTTCTTGTCCAAATGAATGCGAAAGGGACAGACTGGAAGGAAAATTAGGGAGTGAAATATAAAGTGAGACATTTCAAGGTCCTCAAATTTTTGTAGGTATTGTGACACAACAGTTTCTTTTCCCCCTGTTTGGGTAAGACTGAAGAAGTCCATCATGAGCCTGCTGAAATGTATGCACTCTACAGGCTGTTTCCTGCACTCTATAGGTATTTTCAAATGAAAGGGCAGAAAGAAGAGAACTGTAAGTAAATTATAATTTCTTGCTCTGTCTTTTCCTCAAGCCTATTAAAATCCATTGTGTTCTCTGCAAAGAGAAGTGCAATGAGTTGTGTTCCATCTGGGAAGAGCACTGGCATGAATTTGTGCTGTAATTTATAGCTCTTCATTCAGTATCTGCTGGACGGAGCAAACACCAGGGCCCCAAACCCACCATTGCTGCCTCTGAATGGGCAGCTGCTTTTCTGTCAGCCCTGGCATGGATTACACCTACTTGGGGGCCTCTTAATCAGTGTTAATATCTTACAATATCCTGAGAGACAAGTGTTATCTGAAGCTTGCTGGAATATTGTGCTGCCTTTTAATGACAGGCAAGAGACCCCAGCATAGGAAATACGAATTTTGCAGCATCTGCTCTGGGTAAGGTTGAAATTGGAAGGTAACTTTAATGTTTATTTGTTTTGTGGTTTGTGGTTGGTTTTGTTGTTGTTTTTTTGCTTATGGTCCCTGTAGCATTGCTAAGATGTAAGGAAAGGTTCTTCTCTAGGTGCTCAGTCTAAAATAACAATGTAGGTACAGGTTTTTAATAAGAAGCAGGAGATTTATGCATATCCCTGTGTGTGTACTCACCTTGAAGGCTTAGTATTAAATATTTTATGTTTTCTATTCTTGTCTCTGGTGTATTTGAGTGTATACTAGAGGCACGGTAATTATAGCAAACAGAACAAGGAACATATACCAACAAGGAGGAGAACTTCAATAGGCTTCTGTAGCTGGTCTGCAGCAAAATAAAGGATAATTCTTAATTTTTCTGCAGAACAAAGTCAAGGACACTACCAATATTTCATTGTATAATAACTAATCACTAATTATATGTAGCTATCACTAATAGCTACAGTGAGAATGAAAAAATAGTCTTCATTATAGAATTTCAGCAAAGCTGTACATGCACTGGGCTCTGTTCAGTTAAAACAAGGACCTTGCTAAAATTTAAGGAGGTGCATTTTATTTATCCATTCTTAACAATTTTAGTGAAATGTGTTATCCCAAACACACAGGCTCACTCATGCTGACAGACAGTTATTTCATAATGTATACTAATTAGCAGTATGTTCAAATAACTGCAAATTACTGTCTATAAATTAAAATGCGACTTGATAAATACATGATTGTCCTTATGTATTATCTAGTGCTGATGAGGAATCAGGATTTTTCCCTTCTCCCTCTACTAATTAAAACCAAATGTGGTGTCCTAACATGCTGCGGCCCCATGCTACTGTCTACGGAAAGTGTTACCATAATTCCTTCACTTCACCCTTTTAAGTACAGAATTTGTGGAACATGGGTACTTATTAACCTTGTTGGTGAAAGGAGACTGGTTTTGAGATTCTTAAAATATAGGGAAAAATAATCCCCACTCTGAGGGGATGATGACAGTGTTCTCATCCACGTGTTCCTATGTAAACCTAATACTGAAACAAGACGAAATCTTCAGGAATCATAAACTACTGGATAATCCACTCTACTCTCAACGGGAAATCAGGCTGGAGGCAGCCCTATCCTTTACCAAAGGACACTATTGAAGCCAGTAGGAGACTTTTTCCATGTTTCAGTGGGTTTTGGATTAGACCCAAGCAGCTTTTGAAACCAATACCTAGCGTACATTGTCTGTGAAATCAAACCGGTAGCAGGCAGTCTCCTCACTCAGGCTGCTTTATGCTCACAAGCACTTTTAGAGCCCACATCTCCCTGACAGGGGTGGAGTTCCCTGAATGTTCTGGGCTTCTGGGCCCCATAGCAAGGGTTTTATCTTGCCTTCCTCTCCTCAGTAAAGCAGCACAGCAGAAGAGATAAAGCCAAGATTACCAACGTGCCTTGGGACTGCATCATTCACTCCACACATTCATTCTCGCCACAATAAAAAAAGCAACTTGGCGTAGGGGCCTGAGTGCTCACATCACCTAATTTGATGCTGTTACAGTTTGACACTAATAGGCTGCTTTTACAAAGAGCATGTGAAGCACAACCTGAAAAAACTCCGCTTTGTTAAGAATTGCAACATATAAATGAATGAGTAGCCTGGGTGAAATTTAGGTTCCGCTCTTTCCCCTTGTCTTCCAGAAAGGCCTTATTCCACCTGCCTTTTTCTTGTAGTTGCCCATCAAGATTATCTAAGGCAAGAAATTATAAAATTAAATGAATAAAGTACCCTTCCATTTTCCACATTCCAGAGAGAGATCTGATATCAAGAAAACATTAACAAACTCTTAAGGGCAAAGCCAGATTTCTCATTTCATTATGCAGGTTTCTCAGGCTTTGGTGGTAGAGGGGGAAGTGTCTGCTCTTTTGCTGTCATTTGTTTTATTCTCTACCCTGAGGAAAAATTAAGAAAATCTGGAACTGTGGGGAGTTGCAGAGGAACAAAAAATGATGTTTTGTGAAATACTTTGAATGAGTAATGAAAGAATCCTCAGCGTTGAAAATTTTGTTATTGCTACACTTCAATTCTTTCAGATGCAGCCTGAAATTATTAGGATTTCAAATTATGTTATTTTTATTTCAAATTTATATCGGTATACAAGTCCAACGTCTATATTCTATGTATTTCTATATCCCTTGCAGCTACGTTTCAATGAATATGTAGGAATGTTGCATTCATTTTCCACTTTTTACCTCTAGAAAACATAATTTTCATCTGTATCTACATTAAAGTGCTGTGTTTTTTATAGGGATTAGGCCTCAGAAGCTGTATGTAAATACCCTTCTGGTAAAAAGTCAATAATATTGATGTTTTGTACATCTACTGTGTTAGTTTTTCCTACTTTAGAAATGTTTACAGCAAACAGTAAATGTAAATACCTTAATATGCAGAACAGCTCTGTCTCAAATATTGCCTATATTTGTCATTATTCCAATATAAACAACACACAGGTATTTATTACACAGACCTGCCCAGTAGTATTTTCTGTTTTATAAATAAATTATGCATAATACATTTTTCCCTCTTGAAAAGGTAATTAAATACTACTTTCAAAGAGGAAAATAACTAATGTAGATTTAATTATGATTCAGTTTCTCTTTCTCTTAATCAAATAGGATTGGAGATTTTGCATTTTTCTTTGTGAGTTTTTTTTCCTAGACTTCCAAACTTTCCATATACTTTATGTCACTCCAGATAAATCCCTTATTGCATCTATGTAAGGAATACCACACCTACATGTAATTAGCAGTAGTACAAGAATTTTTTTAACAATTTATTTGAATGACCTGCTTTTGGTTTGTGGAAACATCTTTCTGCGAGGCTAAGAATTTTGCTGTAGACCTTTGCTATCTTTTCACCTTCTCTTAATAGATCACTCTTGGCAAAGCAGCTATTATGGAACTTATTTTTTCACTGCTCCATATTTTATTTTCCAATTTTCCATATTGGCTGAAGTGAAGTATCTCTATGCTTAATTTCCCTCTCTTTTTCTTTCCCACCTTTGTTGCCTTATTGTACCTCTCTTATTGATGCCTTTTGTTTTTCCATTGAGTCTCCAAACTTGTGAATAAGTCTCTAGAATGTCTCGTTTCAGTCTTCTCCAAGCACAAAAAAACAAAAACAAAAACAAAGCGTCTAAATTTTATGTTTGCTCTTACCCGAGGCTTTCACTTACCAGGGGACTTAAATTGGTGGCAGTAGCTCCCCCAGTCCCCATCTCAAACATTCAGACTGAAAATTAGCATCTCCTTTCTTGCTTTTTAATAACCTCACTTGCCTGAACACAAATCTTCTGCATCTGGATGTGTCCCCCGATCTTTGTGTCAAATAACTTATTGCCACTAGGATAAATTATGGGCTGAGCTAGACACCAGCAGAGAATGCTCTTTTGTGGCAGAATTTTACTGCAGGAGATTTCTAGGCCTGAATGTGCTTCTGTCTCATGTCTCAACAGTGAGTTCGAGTTGACACAGTTACTTTTGTGTTAACCTAATCCACATCGAGATCACTGAAAAGAAAAGTGGTCAAAAGGCAGGCAGTGACTATTATGGTTTGGGTCCATGAGAGAAGACCCCAGGTTTTATTGATTTCACCCCTTCTCTGCTAAACCCAGCTAGATCCTGGCACACCAATGGCAGGCTGAGGTTGGCCTTAGTCTCCTAAACAGTGTCTGATTATTCAAACTGACCACCAAACGACCTCTTGTGGAGGGGGATGGAGATGGAGAAGGCCTGTTGACTTGCAGATGGCCATGCTCCAGGTGGGTTGTGATAAATGAGATAATTCTCCTCTTGCAAAGTGCTGGTGAGCAATGTCCTGGAGCTCTGGAGCGCTGATTTTGGCAATGTTTGCAGAGTTAACACCTACTGGGTGTTACTGTTCTTGGAGTGGAAATGATGGGATGGATGCTGTATCTCTGTTCACCTACCAGTATGTTATGTGAACAACTTTCAGCCCTAGTTTAAATAAACGTTTTGGTGATGCACTGTTGACAAACAAGGCATTGTTTCGAGGACAGGAACTTTCCTCCATGTGTTAGGGTAGTTACCTGTGACGGTTCAGATCTGGCTTAATCTTAGTGCTTGATTATCTCTAAAAGTCCTTGCACTTTGTGCAGCCCCATAATTAGTCTCAGAAAATACTGAGACTAATTCCAGACTGAAACACTGCTCACTAGGAAATTGTGCGAGAGAACTGAGGCACTTTGAGAATTCATTCATACAAAAAGAATCTTATTGAAAAGAAAAATAATTCAACTGAGAGCAATGATGGGCACTTTCCCCTTCTCACTAACCAATGTAGAATTAAAAAATCAGCATTCTTCACTCAGCTGGAGACTGATTCTTGTTGCAGCTGTGGTTCCTCCCTGTTGCTTGTGTAGTGGATTTGTTGCTGAGTGAAGCTTAGCCCCAAAACAGTGATGTAGAAAACAGTAAAAACATATATATATATATTTTAAGGCTATGTAAACAATACTTAAACCACTATGGACCTGGTTTAATTTTCAGCCCCATGTTTGTTTTGGACAAATAAGGGGGAAGTAGAGGAGAGAAATATCTTTGTGTGAGAGGCAATTGCCAGAGGAGCAGATAGTGCTTGTTTCACAATCTGACCTTTTGGACATTACTCAAAGCGTGCAACACTCCTTGGAAATATTCCCAAAGCATTCCCTGAGCTGCAGCTTGGATCAGGTCTGAGCTAGCAAGGAGATGCTCTGGACTAACCTGGCTCCTCATAGCCCCCAGTCCTGCATCTGTAAAGAAATAAAAGGAAATCCAGCAGAGTCACAGGAGGCTGCTTGGGGATCCAGTGCTTGGCTGGTTTTGTACAAGCATTTGCTTTTTAAGGGCTTGCACTGCAGAATGTGTGGAAAGGAACTGGAAGTTTGATTTGTTTGACAGCACTTCCAGTGTGTCCATCTCTATGATTCAACCTGATGTCTCAATCTGAGCATGTTTTTTATTCTTGGTGTTTGGGAGTAAGCTGTCACCCAAAGTGCCTGCTAGGAGTTTCCTAATTAACATGCTAATCAAGATTTGCCTCAAGGTGTTGCTCAGAATTGTTAGTAATAAAAAGAATTAGCTAACAGACACATGTGGCAGGACTCAAAGAAAAGAATGTGTCCAGAGAATACTGTCTGCTTGTACCAAAACCATCAAGGAAGTGCAAATCACAAATTAATTACACTGGGTTATAGTGAGTCACGAGGCCGCGTGAAGTGTCTGATCTTAATTAGTTAATGTCGGATTGTGCTTTGAGGCAGGAGAGTGGAAAGGCTCTGGTGAGAGCCCTGGGAAGAGTGCCTTAGATAGGGCAGAAATTTTGGAAATTGTGTCTTGTGTCGAAGGAAAACAGCTTTGAGTGGTGGGACTCTGCAAAGGAAAACAGCTTTGAGTAGAGGGACTCTGCAGAGAGCGCAGGCTCCCAGAGCTTCAGCTGAGCTGTTCCCTGCTGGCACTCAGAGCCAGAGCGTCCAAGGTTGATGTCCTTATCAGCGTCCCTGTAGCATAACGTGGATAAATAAATGAGCATTTCTCACTCAGCTAGAGACTAGTCCTTCTTACAGCTGCGTTTTATCGCTGTTGCTATCGGGTCCCTCCAGGCAGGGCTGCACACCGAGGCGTTTCACACCGGCTGTAAGTTTTGTGTTTAAGCCTAGCACTGTCGGGTTAGTGCAGGGGAAAGAGGATTTCCTCTGGAGGAGGCCAGAGGACCCACAGCTCAAAATTCAGGAGCCTCTACTGTGTCATGAGGTATTACCTAAACAATAGGGCTCTGGAATGAGCCAGCTCGACAGATGGGAACGGGCAGGCAACCAGGAGCACCGGCACATCCTTCCATGGAGTTACAAAATGTTCCACATGTTAGCATAAGACACACCTTAGAAATGTGAGTGATAAATGGCAGAACCACGAATTACTTCCATTAGAAGGAAGAGCCTTTGCAGGCAATAATTCTGGCACCTGTATCTATTAGCAACAGATTAGTGGGAAGCTTGAAAACAAGACAGGGTGGCATAATAAGGTTAATGATCTCACCATGCACCTAAATACACTCATCTGGGTGGAATTTATATTGCTAATTGACTTGGTGAGAAATCCTTCGGTGGGTCACTGCAGATTTATGGGGAGTATAGTTTTCTTTTTATCTGGGAAAGAATTACGGATTAATCTTGAGTTTAGCTTGATTTGAGGTTTGAAAACAGATTCTGGAAGGCTGTAGGGAGTCTCTCAGGGAAGGCAGTCAGCTGCTACTTAGGGTTCAATGCTAAATTTACCCCCAGTTCTGTATACTTCAATCAAATACTCTATAACGTTGTAAAATATTGAAGTCTTTTCTGTGGTAATATGCTGGACTACAAGGGCTTGTTATAAGTGTAAGTTTGTGTTTGAAAAAAAATGGTTGGGAATGAAAGCTTCTTTTAAATAAGAAGTCTCTTAAAATTAAAATCTTTGACCCATACTATATAAGTTATAAAATCTGATTTGCTAGTCGACCATTACGATGGTGTCGTTTTCTGAGACGTTTATGCACGTTAAGTGACCAGTAACATGTGCGGACATTAACAGATATTTATATGTTCTCATTGTTAGGGTCTAATCCAGTTTAAGTAGAATATCAGAACCTTTTAGATAAACCCCTGCGCATTGGAGCTGTATTTGTGTGGTTTTCTTTGCTGTGCAGCTTGTTTTTCGTATCACCAGGAGGTGCCAGGCTGCAGCAATCAGTGCACACAAGAGGACTGTGCACAGCCTCGGAAACACAATTGCTTTCTTCTAGGCCTATACTTAACTGTTCTTCAGGGTAACAGCAGGGGTTTATATTTTGATGATTTGCCTAAGAGATGTTAAAAGGAAGTTACAGACTCAATGCCTGGCTGGCACTGTCTGGCTGTTAAAGGTTTCTGGCAAATTATAACTGTTTGCTGGGAAAGAAGTGGTACTGACACAAACTTGTTTTACTAGCCTGTGTTTGAGTAACGGTGGGTCACCAAGGTCATGGACATTTTGCCTTATCTGATCATTTTTTTTTGGGAAACAAACAATAATGGCTGTAAATTGCAAGTGTGTAGACCGTGGGAGGAGAAGGTGGGCAGCTATGGAAGAAATTATTTTGTAGCCTGTGGCCGTTCTTTGCCTGTCAACATTGGCAAGTCTTTAATAAAAATTTCATCATTCATGGAAGAACAGCAGCTTTAGTACTTTTGATTCAGTTGTCCTTGTTGTATCTGGGAATATGTCTCAAACCAAGGCGAGCTGAAATAAGGATCAACTACAGTTCTGTGGCTGCACAAAACAGTGAAAAGAATTTGGTGTGATTGAAGTGGAACTGCAAAATATGGAAATATCGTTTGATTAAGAACATGAATAAGTAGTCTGGAATTGTTTTCATATTTAATAAATAGAAACACAGAAAAATTACTTGCAGCCAGCTATGTTGTAAAGTAAATAATTTATCTCTTGGCAGACTACTGGCCTTATAACCTTACTGCCCTAGGTTCGTCATCAGGTGTTTTATTGTGTGTTTTGCTATAAATACCATTATATATCTGCCAAAACATGAAAACTACCTGTTACTGAATTTGAAATGATTTTCAGAATTATCTGGATATTTGGAAGTTCTTTTGTTTCTACTTATGATATTTGGGATACTTTACAAATCCCAAATACTTTGGATAAATGAATATTTTGTCTTTAATCTTGTTTTCCGTATATGACTATAAACTTTTAGCTACCTTTACTAGAGCATGTAATATTTTAATATATTCCCTGATTAGAAAATTATGACAATTTCAGTTTTAATATAAGATATTTGAATGTGGTTTGTCTTTCATTTGAATGTTGCTATTTGAGTATTTCATTTTTATTCAAGATCTTTGAAATTTTCCAGACATGATTCAACCAAATATATTTTGTCATATTCTTCCAGTATCTGCCTAGTTTCATTACTTTGCAAAGTAGTTATTGCAGAATAGCTTTTCTTTTCAGCAGGGGCAATCTGTGAATTATTTGTGAAAAGGAAAGAACTTCCTCAAAACTACTCCAGTATTTAAGATGATATCTCTTGCTGTTCACATAGAAAGAAATATAGTTCCATAAAATCAGGACTATTGCAGGAATCTCCATACTTAGCAGGGAATGGGAAAGTATGGATTATTTGTAGGTGTTATTTCAACTTCAGTGCATCTAACCAAACCATAATCTTCCCTAAATTACAGCCGAGCAGTTTGTCCAGCACCATTGGGTGAAATTACTTATGTCTGCCAAGGTCATTACCTTTTCTTATCATCTTAGGTGGCATTGAGAACCATGTGTTAGATACTTTCCTTATTTATTGAGTTTTCACTTTATAAAAAAAAATGTAATGCCAGCATGCTTGCTCTGACCTGATACATTTATATGTATGTATTTTTATGCTCCAGGTGACTAGGACTGCTAAAACATTATTTCTCCAGTAAATCTTGAAAGCCCAAATTGAGAAGAGTGTATTACTGCTCTGAAACCTCCATCACTGTTAGGCTTACCTTGCTGACTGAAACCGCTCAGACCTGCATTATTTTGTATCTCTATTTTAATATCACTTGGATTAGCAGAGGATTGGAAGATCACCAGCAGCCTGTTTGTTATTTGCTTGCCAAAACATCGCCGGCCCAGCTGTGTTTTTCACTGCATACTTGGTTACAATAGCATGTGAACTGCAAAACACTGCATAAAATCTCAAGTGCGTAAATTAGGACACCAACGCATGCTACACAAAAGCCTTACCTGCAATTGTTCAAAATCCAGCGTTGTTGTATTGTGTAAATTGTGAATTTAAAGCTCAGCTGGTGCCAGATATGATGCATTGATTATGATCCTTTCTGCAGTTAAGTGAAAGATCCAAAATCACACGCACGGGGTGGGGAGAGAGGACTAAAATGTCTGTATTTTGCAGTCTGGATTGATACCAAAGGTTCATTGCACTTTATAAAAATTTTAAAAGTCTGTCATACTTTACCTATTTACATTGCTCATTGTCTTGCTGCTTTTTCAATTTGCAGTTCTAGCAAGTGCCAAGTAAGGATATTGCATCTGTAGTTAATATGAATAATTACTGAACTGCCAGGAGTGATCTTGGAATCTCTATGAATGAGTTACTAGAGTTGATAATCCTTTTCTGTTTTAATTAATTACAGGAAAATAATCTGCTACTCTCTTCAATTGTTTGCAAAGTCAAAAAAAAAAAAAAAAGGCAATAGGGTCTAATTTCAGTTAAATCTTAAAATGTCAAAAAATTCCACCAAATCAGAAGAGAAAAAACCTGAAAAGAACTCTTGATATAAGTGTTTGCTGTCTTTAATATTTGCCTACAAAGCATAATTTTAATTTAAATGAACTATGTGGCCTTAAAACATAATTTGCACTTTAATTGCTTAGTGACTGAGTTCCTTTGCGGAATCTATTGTGTTTTAGGGTGACTATTGAGAGACTTGTGTTGCAAGGTGCTTCTTTCTGCCTCAACCCCCCAGGGCCATCAGCTGATAGAGCCCTTTTTGTTGTGCTTTCCTGTTCATCTTGGAAATGCTCTGTTGAAGCTGCTGCATTGTTAATGAAAACTTGCTGTGTAGTGCCCAAGATACTCTCCTTTGAAAAAGGAAATTAAATTTTAAAAGCTTAATTAAGATAATGCTGAAGATCTGGTTTACCTACAAACAAATGGTATCAGAGTTAAGGGAATGAATGTTGCTAGGCCAAAGAAATTCCAAGACAGACATCTTTCAGCCGATCTGGTGCTGGTTTATTTGTAAGCAATTGTGTAGCTTTCTTAATTATTCCTCATCACTAGTGAGGTAGCAGATAATTCAATTTGTGATATTGCTGACAGAGAGGCTTCCTCATTACCATCAAGTTAATTTGTGCTTTTAAACGTGTCTGTTACCTTCCCACTCAAATTATGAGCCATTGTGGGATGTGTCCTGTTGCAGAGCAGCTCATTCCATGAACACTTGCTAATTAGAGAACTGCAGTGCAGCCTGCGATTAAAGCATTTAAATTTCAGAGTGTTCTGAGGACCTGGTATGAATTAAGAAACTGCTGAGTGAACTTGACTTACGGGATTTTTGATTAGTGGCCGCAGTTCCACGAGGACTCGCGTTGGGATGTGGTGTGGCGTGTACATGCCGGTATGATCTTAGTGGTTTGTTTATGAAGTGAACGCTGCCTGGTGTGGTAGCAGGAGACATTTCATTTTAGGCTTCTAGAAAGAAATTTGGGCCTTGTTCCAGGCATTCATCTTTAACTTCTCAACAGATGAATGTCTCAGTCTAAGAAGTCAATTGAGCTTCATGACAGTTCCACTAGTTCTTTACTTGTTGATTACAAAACCAGGGCTGTCTGACTGCTACCTGATAAATTCCCTGTATTCTGAGGGACTGAAGAGCTCAAACATGTTTTGCTCATTAAAATAACTTAGTGTGTAGGTTATTTCTTTGTGAGATGGTGTTCAAATACAAAATCTGTATTTTACCTTTAAATTAATTTGCCTTGTAATAAAAGTATTGTTTGCTCTGTTCTTGCAGGATAAGTGAGTGCTTGTAAATAGCAGTAAAATGTGGGACAAAAGAAATTTGGGGTATTTGATACCACTTATCAAGAACCAAAAATAAAAGGATGCCCGTAATTATATTAAAGTGTGTAGAGTTTGTGTGAATGGATGTTCAGGTTTTGTTAATTGCCAGACTGGAACAGGATTAATAATTATGACCTCTTATTTTTCTGTCCAGAAGACTTTCACGTGTAATTTTATAGAACGGAAGAAAACACAGGTGGATTGGGGGAAGAGGAGGATAGCAGGGGGAAGAAGCACTTCTTGCCTTTCATCACTGTCCTGTGTTGAATTTAAGAAGAGAAACGTTTAAGTCTTCATTCTCCGCTTGCCAAGGCTTGTGGTCCTCGTATTTAAGTCTCACCATCTGATCTCTATTTCAACACACCCTTTAAGAGGAGCTAGTCACAAAACAGCTCCCTGAAATAGAAGTAGTTGGTGGGTGGGGATAGTTGAGCCTACTACAGCAAGAAAGGAAAAACCTATGTTAAAAATACGAAAGATGCAAACCATTTCTGTGCCACCTCTGAGATCTATGAACAGACCTGTCTTTGTGGAAGCAGATGCAGCCCTGGGAAGCTGAGTGGGAAAGCCTCAGGCTCCTGAGCACGTCGTTACACATTACACATCTCATCTGTGCTGGTGTCAGTCAGACAGGGAGGTTTCTTGAGGGAATATGTCAGAGTGACATTCAGTGACAACACCTGGAGACGCAGTGTGTTACTAATGGTAGGCAAATCTCACAGGGCTGCCTTCCTTCCCTGCCTTTTCTCAGCCAAATGATGCAGGAATCCTCTCTGAAAGTGGTCACCAATAGGAGTCTAAGTCATCTTATATTGAGAAATGTTCCGTGTCAATGTGTCTTAGCCAGATAAACAGTATCAAGCAGAATTAACTTCAACATGAGGGAATACTGCAGTCTCTTGTAGGAAATCAGTGCAGGCTCCGAAGTTTCTACTCACAAAGGCTCCACGTTCACTGAACACAACTCTGCTCCATTGGAAATATTCCCTTCTGTGGGGAAAGCCAAGGTTCCAGACCCTATTAAGCCTTAAGTCTCTAGTGAAATGAGATTTCCCCAAAAAATCAACATTTTCCCTCGCCTGCTTTTTTTCCTTCGGGCTAAATTTAAAGTCACAATTCATTTTTCTGTCTCTCAATCACTCTTCTGGAGTCAAAACAATTTTTCAGTCGTAAATGTTTGGCCCTAACAGACTACAGCAGATGCGTTTCCTGATTAAAATATTGCAAAATGTGTCCCTTTAGGTGCAGGAGCACACAGAGCACCATGAAACATCCAGTGCTGGCGCTCAAGGGCAAGGAAAGTGAGACGTGAGTCACCAGTGCTGACTGACTGCGGCTGGGCATGGATGGCAGAGCGTGGATGTACGAAGAGAACACTTTGCATGTCCCAGCAGTGACTCAAGCAGGGAGCCCCATCTCCATGGGCATGAGCACGCACAGAATTTCCTGCAGGTTCTCTGTGGCAACCTGGCTTTCCATGCTGTTCCCTTCCAGCACGGCCTTTAATTCAAGGGTGCCTGAGATCAGATCTCTGTCAGCCGCTGGTTCTCCTTCCAGCAGCTGCTGTACAGATGTGCCCCTGTCCCTGGAAGCTGAGCACGGTGGGTCCCACCCAGGAACTCCTTCAGCACCCACTCTTGCTCTTCCCTCAGTGCACCTTTGGTTTGGGGATGCTTTCAGTGAGAGTCACCTCCCTTCTTGTACTTGGGTATGGGATTGAAGCATAAAGGAGTCAGATTTCTGCTTCCCTGAGCTTTGTGAGTGACGGGCCTTGACACCTCTGCACCCCCTCTGTAGGGAAATCTCTTGTGGTAATCAGGGATCGTGTTTTTATGGTAAAGAAATAGCACACTCTCTTGAATTTGTGCTTATAAAACGATTGGTATTTTCCTTTGTTTGCAAATTTTGGAGCCTAGGGAAGAATTTCTCATGCAAGACTGACAAGAGGCTCTGTGGACTCTTTCACTTTAGGTTAATTAATTGGGGACTTTGGGTAGGGTTAAAGCACGGTTTGCCTGGCTCTGATTTATTTCTAGCTCTTGGCTGGTATGACATCAAGCTGAGGGTCAGAAAATGGCCACTTCCACAAGTAGGTGTAAGTCCTTTATCCTATTCTAAATAAGAAAAAGAAACCTGAGGTTCTCACGCCCACAGCTTTCAGGACACACACATGCCCCTTTTCAAGAAAGTGAAAGAAAGGTTTCGCTGGCTAAGGGCAGCCAGCACAGACAGTTTGGTATTTGGTAAACATCATGCAAAATAAAGGGAGCAGGGTTTTAGCCATCTCACTCAAGAAGTTGTACTTTTCATTCTGAAGTGCGTCCATTTGTCTAATTCTTCTCAGACCACTCTTCTCTGCTTTGTGCATTACTCAATTATTTGTAAACATTCCAATTTATATTTAAAAGTCAGTAATTCTCAGTCATTAAAAAAAGCCTAATTAAGAATTTTCGTATAAAGAATGCATGTGGTAATTTCCTGCCCTCTCTTCAAATGACTTACAACCAACAGCAAACCCCATATTTGAGTGTACCATTCCTCATTTTCAGTTTGAGCAAACCATATTAAATCTTTGCAAAGGCTTCTGCTAGAGAAGCTTTTTCACTGGAGTATTTGGGAAATGCAAACAAAAAGAAATATGAACAAAGTAAATTGATATTCACATGACATTTTTAAATGTATTCTGCGGGCTCTCTGCAGAGATTCATTTTTTTCTGTTTCATCAGTTGTATACAAAAGAAATTAAAGTAATGCCTGACACTGGATCCGATTTTTTTATGCCTAGCTACTCTTGCAGGTCTTGTGGGCAGATTTTGCCAGTTTCTACTAAGGATTCTCTTAAAGTGGAGAAAATCGAGGTGACTAGAGGCAGGACAGATGGTTCTTTATATCTTTTTCTCTGGAGTTTCTAGGACAAATAATGATAAAGGAAATGGCAGCCGATGCCGTTTAGAGTATCCTAATGCACTTCCAGCTTGGCCTGGAATTGAAGGCAAGGAGACAGGGCCTTTTCATTTGTGGGGACCCTGACTGAGAAGGGGCAGAATGGGGACCAGTAATATAAAGATCTTTTCTGTCCCTTTGGTTGAGCTGTAGGAGATCCAAGTTTAAATTAAGTTTGGCTCGTTTATATCTTGATCCTGCCTTGGACTTGAGCACTTTGAGGTGAATATTGAGGCAGACAGTGAGAAGACATGGCTCAGCAGATGACTGATATATATATTTATATATAGACACAGTCCTGGTCCATTATGACAGAGCTGAACCATTCAGTAGCTCCCTTCCCTTTCACACTGTCGGCAGCCCTGGCTTTTGGTGACGGATGTCTCACAGGTGGAAATGAACTCCCTTGAACCAGAAGGATGTAGGAACATTTTTGAACTGTGGGATTATCAGTTAGACAATTATCAGTGTGTTTTATATAAACAAATCTGTTCCATGAGAAGGTGTTGCCCATGCGTGTTTGTAGTTGGCTGATGGGAAAAAGACGTAATTTTGATGAATGTCATCTGCAACACCTGGAAATAGGTTTAATTTCCTCAACCTTTATCCCTTTCCTAAGTTTAAGATCAAATGTGAAATATCTGTTGATGTTTTCTTTCTCAGCTTGTCTTTCCCTGCAAGTATCCCCTTCAATCAGGCAGAAACACCACTGTGGGGCAATCCAAGATACCGCTCATGACAGCAGCATTGATGTACTTTTAGTTGCTGCTGTCAAGTGAAAACAAATTACCTTGTTTTTTTGTTTTTTTTTTTAAATGGCAGTTCCACTTACCCAGAGGTAGGTGAGAGGAGGAATGACATGTTATTTTCACTTGCATGTTGTTGTTTGTCATTTAAAAATCCATAGTCAGATGACAGCTGAGACCTCATGAGGCAAGCACTTGCACCATTTTTGTGGCATTCTTCCACTGCTTTCTTCTTGTGGCTTTTTAATAAAAGATAAATTCAAGGCAAAAAGAAAAGCCACATGTAAACCTTTAATGCCTTTACCTGAAAAGAAAATGTTTCTGTAGAGCCTTAGTAAACCCCAGCTTAACAGAAAACTCGGAAGGAAGCTCTCTAGCACTGCCTCAATGAAAAGAAACTAAACCAAGAATATAAATACATTGATGATGAAAATAATGATTATTATAGTTGCTCTAATAAGTAGTAAGATTTAGCTGGGTAGCTTGGGGTGTCTTGGTGTGACTGACATCACTCATATTTAATTTGAGGTCTGTTGCCCTGTTTTTCACCAGGAGAATATAAGGCACAAGGAAAACAATCTCTGTGCCACTTCATGATCCCAACAGTCCCGTGGAGTACATAATCCAAGCCCTGCTGGGAGTGAGCAAAGTAGATTCATAAAAGAATTTTTACTTTTCATCAGCCAATTTCCAGGACCCTAGTGGAGTTCAGAGCCTAAAGATGTCTGTGCAACGAGCGTTAAGGGCTGTGAGCATAAGTAAGGAAGGCACCATGGAAAGCCTGCTTAGCCAGGAGGATGTGGAAAGAAGATGAAGAAAGACCAGGATCATTCAAGCGACTTTAGGAATACCTTGTGAACTCCTTTTCCTGGAGGCAAGCTATTCTTGTCAGGACAAAAATAGTTAGCAAGCATGACAACATGGTAAGACTTTAGGGGAGCCTGGTTAATCTTAAACTGGACCAGTTCTACCCTGTACCCAGAATGTCCAGAGAAAAGGCAGTTTGGATGCTTGGAATACCCACACATCTGTGTTGAGTCTAATTTAGAGGGGCTTAAAACAAGTAGGGATTTAGCTGCAGGATTTTCTGGTTGCAATGTGCTCTGCGACAGCTGAAAGAGACGTGAAAATCCAGATTCTCTTCAGTGGTTCTTAAAAGGAAGCTCTGCTGCAAAGAAGGGAGAGACAGAAGAGCTTGAGGAGATATATTATTCTTATATGAGCGTGGAGTTGGCAGGGTCAGGGCATGGTTGTGGTGGTTTTGGTCGTCAGCCTTGACCAAATGTTAAAGCAAAATTACACCTTCCCTGCTTCTTGTATGACAATTAAGAACAGCTGCTCTGCTCTGTCACACTCTGTTGCCTGGAAAACCCAGCAAATTACAGGAGCGCAGCATTATTTATGTAGAAGTGGACTGCCAGTGTTGAGGAATGCTGAAGACCCTAATCCGAGGAATTAAAATGACAGCTAATGACCTATGAGTGAAAAGAATGTGGCATTATCCCCTAAGACATAAGCTACATTTATGCATTGGTTTATTATTTATGATGCATCTGTCATGTGCACTTGAGAAATTACACATCAGGACCCATAACAGTCTTGCAGAATATTTCATAACCTGTGGCTGCTAAATTGATAACCTTGGGTTCTTTGCTGACTCCGCTTTTCTTGCACACCCCATCCCATCGTTTTACTCACCAGTTCTTTGGGAATAAGGAGATGTTTGCCTCTTGAAATTACCTTTTTGAAAGAGAGTACTCTCTGATTCATCTAATCAAAGCAAGGCGCTTATTTTCCCTCCTGTGCCTCATTTAGGCGTTCCTTGTCAAACACCAAATCCAAGCCTAAGTGACTGCTGGCCTGGGAGCTCTGTTTCTTTTATGGATTCTGCCAAACTCTGGCACACAGCCCGGAAGGAGCTTAAAGCAAACTTATCTCATTTCCACTGAGGTCTAATAGGTGTGGGAATTCCCCTGAGGTTGGACAGAAGTAATTTTCTCATCAGCTGTCAATGGTCCCAATCCACATGGCACAGATAATTTAAGCATCTCGAAAGGGTAGCTTTAATTTAACAGCAGCTCAGGCTGGGTCCATGACCTTGAACAGAAAATTGAGGTTTTTCCCCTGGTTTGTGGAACTCTGCAGTATTTTATTGACCTCCTGTTCATCTTCTATTGTCTAACGAAAGTAGTCACCCTCCTAGGAGATACCTATGAGGTATTCTGTGAGTCCTTGCAATAATGTTCTGGATGGAGGCCAGTTTTGCATGTTTAGAATAAACATGCAAATCTGTCATTGCACTGAGTCTGGCTGAGAGACCATCCTACAGAAACTTGTACCATCCCCTAATCAAAAAAATAGATATACTTTTTATCCTATATTCAGCTTTTTCTTTCAAATGACAAATCCAGCCATTAAAGACTACTGAGAGCAGAGCTTTCACAGACAGGATGTGTATCATACGTTTGTAGGTGATGTCCCTGGGATAAAATTTAGAATCAGGTGACAATTGTTCGCTGTACTTTGCCTCTGGCCAGGGTCAGTTGCAATATTCAGTTTTGTAACTGAACAAAGGAACAGGGAAAGGAAAACCAAAACCAACCAAGCTGGTTGGAGCTGAAATATTCTTCATTTGTTGGCTTTTGCTTTTCTTGGGAAAATGCTTTCTTGGAAAGGTAGGGGGAGAATAGGGTCTTAAAATGACTTTTCATTTTGAGACACTTCAAAATGTTTTGTAAATGATGCATACGAAGCAAAAGATTTTGAACAGTGATTTTTTTTTTAACAAAACAGTAAAAGCATGAATGCAATTTGATAATTTGGGATTGGGAGAAATGTCCTGGTCTTCAATGAAAATTACAACAAAAGAGTAATTGAGGAGCACTAAGCAAAAGCACTTACTGTAAACTGGAATAGCACCATTTTCTTACTGAACCAATTCCAGTGTAAGACCAGGTAGGCCTCGGTGTGTGGAAGGAATATTTTAGATCTGGATCAAGACCTCTTTTATTTTAAGCAAAGGGATCTTTGGGTAAGTAGCACTTACGTGCAAAACACTGATAGAGCAGCACAATATTTTCATTAAATCTCATTCTGTGTCCTGAATACAATCCTTATTATATTTTTTTTCCTTCTGTTAGAGTTTTTTGTTTTATAAGAGAAAGGTTAAAAATAGTAGGTCTTTTGAAAACACTCTGGTTTGGTTTTTTTTTCTACAAGAGAAAGTGTATACAGAAAACGCAGCAATGTGGAAGGGCGTGAAGGATTTTATTGGAATTTAGCTCTCCTTTCCTGAGTAGTGCCACAATCCCAAACCTGTAAATGCCTCCCTGCCTCTCAGCACTGCCGTGAATCTTCCCCCATCTGAGATCATAAATGTTGACTTTCGTGCCTTTATATTCTGGCAAGTGTGTACCATTAAACTCACATTTTGTAGGTTCTGCTCTAATTTTTGTATTTTAAGATTCACAGGCAAATATTTTCATGTAGGAGCACTTGACCATCTTGGGGGACTGAGGAGGAAAAGAATAAATCAAACTGATTTTAAGACAGAGCTTGTTTGGTATCTAGAATGTGTCACTAGTGTTACCTGTGAGACCAAACAGCCAAAGCCTGTTCTGGGCTGCTGGTTGTAGCAGCTGGACTGGATTTGTAGCAGCATGGACCCATAGAAAAGCCTGCTTTTGCTGCAAGATGTAAGCACCCTTGCTTCAATTCAAGCTAGGAGTTCAGATCCAATACATTTCAAATGCTTCTGATGTTCAGGATCTTATCTTTTTGATTGGTAAATTCAGATTTTCAAGAAATAAATGCTTTTTATTAAAAGATTCAGGAAATAAAATTTGCTTTTCCTTACCTAATTCCTACCCCAAATCATGTGCATAAATCAGACTCTGTGGAAGTGCTTTCTCTACAGGATCTTCCAAGAAAGGAAAAACCACTACCTAGAAATACAGTTTTGCATTTATTTCAGGACATTCATTTGTGTTTTCTCAGAATTTTAAATTCTGCTGCCTTTGATCTGACAACATTCCGGTGAGCTTTCAGTTTCTAAAAACTTTCTTATCTGCCTCAATAATTTTTCTCCTGCTCATTTCAGGATGAAGCAATCTTTTTCTAAACTGTGACATACGTCATACAGGTAAAAGGCAGTGATACTGAATTCTTGTTTAAGTTTCAAGGTGTTTTTTCTTTTCTTTTTTTTTTGTTTTTTGTTTTGTTTTGTTTTGTTGTTGTTTGTGGTTTTTTTGTTTGTTTCTTTGTTTTGTTTTGTTGTTGTTTGGTATTTTTTTTTCTTTTGTTGTTGTTTTTTTAGGTTGGGTTTTTAAAAGCTGCCTCGATGCAGCAGAGCTCAAGTGTGAGTATGAGAGGGGATGGGGAGACAAACTGAACAGGGTAGGATATTTAAAGAATCATTTCTAATCCTGACTGCCGTGGTTTAGATTGATTAAGGGTTAATAGAAGGAAGTCAGTCCCCAACTACACTAAGAGCGATTATATGACAAAGTAATTCACTTAGATGCTTTAAGGCAATTTATTTATAAAGTATTTGCATGTTAAAGGCAATTATTCTCCTTTAAACTAAGTTTGCATTAAGCTGCTAACTAAGTTTCAGGAATGATGCATGGAGTGAGCTAAGCTTCTGTAAGTTCCAGTATTCAGCTTCATGAATAAAAGTGTCTGAATAAAGCAACCAATAACTCTCTGTCTTGACATTATATTCAGTATAACAAATAAATCTTTAGAATCTCAACAGACTGGGCAACTTCATTAACAGTTGTGCCTGAAGCAGAGAATGAAAGAAAATCAGTTCATGGAGTCTGATATTTTAGGGTTTACAGAAGAGGGGGATTGGTGGATTGCTGATGAACTTCCTGTGCTTGAGTTTAATCTTCCTCCTACAGAGGGGAACAGGAATTGTAAGAGAAGACTTCCATCCAAGAAAGGAACAGTGTTTGAAACAAAGGAAAGAGTGTGTATGAATTATAATTGCAAATAGAAACCAAAGGCTGTGCATCCTAATTCCATTTTACAAGAAAGAGCTATTTCCTGTAAAGCTTCTTACAGAGGTTGGCCCCAGTCTGCAAAACCTCTTCACCAGTTCAGGATCTGGTATTTGTTGCTGAACAGACTGACTCCACAGGGTATTTACTGATTTTTATATATATATACTTCCTTTTTTTAATTTCAAAAATATATCCTAGTTCTGCTTCCATTGAACATGTTACAGTTGGCCTCAGATAAAACATAGGCCACTCTTATAATATTCTGATTCTATTCATTGAAAAGTCAGTGAATGTGTCTGATATGACAGAAAATATCATCTGCAAAACAGTTGTTGAGAAAGGCTTTGTGCATTTTAAAATTATTTCCACTTAAAGAGTCCAATATGTATGCCTGAGGCTATAAAATCAGGAATAATCTTTGGGGATGGGGACTAATCTGAAGCATAACAATTAGGTAAAAGATAAATCTATTGACTATCTACATTATGCATGTATATGAATAATTCCACTATTTTAATTCCTCTAAATCATAAGGAATAGACAAATATGTTATCTGCACTATCAAGATAGTAAATTGGCTATAAATTAACTGAACTGAATCTCACTTAATTTCCTGTTATGTAGGATGCAATTTACATAACAAAGAAGTTCTTTTTAGCCTTCTGAATATTGAACCAGATTTAGGATGAGGGAATACTGCAAAATCTTCGAACTGTACATCAGTTCTGATGACTTTCTCTCTTACCTGGGCTTCCATGCTGGCTTTGTTATGAAAATTTATTTTGGGGAAATTCTTGCAGGCCTGCAAGTTCATGCTATATTTTCATGCAGTGAAATGGTACATATTCATACTTAATGATGTTTCCAAATTCAAAAAACTTACAGAGAAAAGGTCAAGGCATAGGAGATGAGCAAGTTAATAAGCAGGCCAGGATGGCAGAAAGGGAAATGTAATGAAAGCAAGTGTTCAATTCATATGCAGTCAGTAGCAGTAACCATTTCTCTCCATCTGCCTGAAATGTTTTGTTGCATACTCTCCCCTTTTTTTTTTTTTCTTCACCATAGTTCAACATGGCTTTGCAGTAGGCAGATGCATCTGCTCAAGCAGTTTTCTGAAGAGATCATACCATGGGGTAGAATGCTACAGACTGGTGCAGCTCGTTCGGCGATTTCCTGCAGCCAGAGATCACAACCTAATGCCAGTCTGGGAGGATCTCTTTAGGCGAAGGATCTTTGTCATGTCAGTTGGAATGAACAGTCAGACAGATTTCACTGGGAACCGAAGTGCACCTAAAGGAGGGTGTGTGGGCAGAATCCAGGAAAGAAGCTCTTTTCTTTTTTTGAGTCCAGTGCTAACAATCTGAGCCCAGGTTTCCCTTGTGCTCTTTGGACACAGGAAGAGTCAAAGCTGTCTCTCCAGAAAAAGACCTTGGAACATGTTAATCATACTCGTGGAGAACTTTCTCTCATAAAAGCTAGAAAAGCAGTGTGGAGGAGCTAGGAAATGTCTTGGCTTCATCAAGTGATCAGTTCTGTATTTTGCAACTGATGTGTGCAATCAGGATGAAGTCTGGTAGGACAAGTTTTCTGGCAGGATTCAGAAAAAATTAAACTCTTCAATTTTACAATATAACTGGTTGATAACAGATAATTGATCCCAACCGTTCCTTACTAGTGTTGAGCACTGTGAGCTGTTTGCTCGTTAATTATCCATATGGATACAATGTGGAGCATTTTTATTCTGTAGTATAACTGACCTACCTCAGTCCACAGAGACACAAATTAATGGCTTCTGACCAACTGTGAATTACTAGTGTGGAGTTGCTGCTGATACTCATTATTTGTTTAATTGCTGCTTCATGGTACAACAGAAAAATATTGATTGTGGAAGATTTGGTGCTTTGAGCAATGAAACTTTTGGAGTCCAAAGTTTTTCTTGACATGCAAGCCTGTTGGTTGGATTCTTTAGGATGCTAATCCTACCGGGTCTTCTCTGACCTTTTTCTTCTATGGCATCTATCCTGTACCTGGTCACTGATATCCATGAAAATTGTGTTAAATTCTCTGAAATAACTGTCTTTAATCAGATTTGGTTAAGGTCAACCAGCGGGCTTTAAAGTTACTGAGGGAAAACTGAGATACTGAGGATGTAAAAAAATCTAAGATTAATGAGATGTCTGCTAAAAATTGAATTTTCAAAATTTCTAAGAATCTAAATTTTTAGAATGATATTGTAGAAACAGGCATAGTAAACGTTTTGGCCAGGGGTAACCGTGTGCTCATTTGCTCTGTGGTTTTATTACGCCACTTCAGCTCTGATTTTCACTGGTGAGAGAGAAAGGCACTGTCAGGTCACCAGATCCCACTGCCTTGCCATTATTTCTGCTGCTCTTGTGGCTCCACTGGCTGTGCTGCCTGCGATTTCCATTCGAGACACGATGATAAAAGTTGTGTCCAGCCTCAGGTGAATGATAAAACACCCACTCAGTGTCATGGGAACGAATATGTGCTTCCTTATTCTCCACCAAAACATCCTGCACCACTGAGGCGGCTAAAAAGTTGACCTTGACCTGAATAGGAGAGGTCTGGACAGTAAAATTTGATTGAAAGTGCAACAAGAGGCAGCAAGACAGGCCTTGGGCACAAGGCAGGTGGTGAGGACAAGGCAGCAGGAGCTGTGTGTGAGGTGAATGAGGGGCAGGATGTGCTCTCAGAGGGAATTCACTGCAGAATTTCCCTGTGAAGAGTTACTCACTGCTCTTCAAACACTTCTGCTCTCCTTCTCTTAACTGCTGCAATCCTTTCAGTTTAACGTGTCCTTCCCTGTGTAAATGACACTTAGGAAATGATTTCTCTCTCCCCCACCTATAAACCATGCTGAGGTTTCTTCGGTTTGTTGCCACATAAAGGAGAAAAAGTTGTGTGTATGCCAGGAAATAAAAAATACCAATCTATTGTCTCTTCCTTTTTATATGGCTACTTTCATCTGAAGATATTAAATCACCTTAGAGCTATCAGTTAGCTGAAAACAGATTTTACTGCGTCTCTGAAGTTAAAAAGTAGTGAAACAAAAAGACATTTCAGATTTTAATCTGTATTTTTGGTGCCTTTTTTTGTTCCTCTGTGCCCTTCCCCCTCAAAGAATGCTGGAGCTCAGTGAACTTTCTCCCAGACGGCATTTTATTTATTTATAGATATATGTATGTATATATATGTATGTAATCTGATGATCATAGTTACAGAGTCCTAACTTCAGGGAGTCACCAAGCTGGGCCACCCTGGCAAATGCCTTTCTACTTACGACAAAAGCACATTCTTGTAAACAAGGTGTTTGCATGAAGCTGCAGTATAATTCATTTTCTGTATTGTACAGAGCTCCAAAGGTTTCCATGTTTTTTTAAACATGTATTCAACTCTTCCATTTCCAGGACTGCAGCCATTCTCAAGATTTGTGGTAGGAGGGGAATGGCGATTAAGGTCATTTTATTTAGATCCTGTTGTTGCCATTTGGATAGACTAGGGCACACCAATACTTTGCCCTTGAATGAAAAGTTCCTAAACGTGCCTGTGATATTTTGGTTATGCCTTTATATATTCCAGGCACTTTGCTGTCAGGCAGAGAAGTCAGATTAAAATTATATTAATATTTGAAGTTCATCTTTAGTAGAACCCGCACAGGCACAAACACAATTGTCTACTGTCCAGAAAATCAAAAAGTACCTTCTCATCCTTAAGAATGTTCTTTAAATCATTGTTCCATGTCTTCTCTGTGCTTTGTTGGATTAAGACAAAGCACTCAGTGCTGCTCCAGGGAATTTCTTAATGAAAGATGTCAAATACTTGTATGTCATCACCTTGCTAAAAAATCATCATCATGATGTTGTGGGTGCCTTCCTTGTGGGTAGGTTTATCTCAGTGAATGTCTCTGTACTGTCATTTTCATACCTTTCTCATTACCATCACTCACTTGTTCAATGCAAAAAAATATTTTTTTTTCTGCTGTCTGAGTGATAGGGTTATCTAAATTGTTGTCTTCCTTGGTTTAGCTTTGCAATTCATAATGCTTTGAGGAAAAAAATTTGTTTTCCATTACACCATAAATTAATGCTCTCTGTTTGTTTCTAGTGGATTTATTTCAGTCTAAAACTTTTTAATGAGAGCTGGGCACTTATTTGTCCTCCTGGGTCTGTGAAAACCTTTCCCTGATGTCATTTACCTTTGTAATGCGCTCTGAAGAACATGGATAAGATTTGCAGCAGCAGTGGGATGACATTCAACTTCCATTAATTTCAATTTTTTCCTTCTTAATTGCTTTGATGCTTTAAAAAAATCAAATCCTCATGATTATTGTGAGAGCAGTATTGACCAATCACCCCACAGTGTTTGGGGTTGCTCCATCTCCCCCAGCTTTCTTCTGCTGTAGCATTTTTACCTTGAGCTACTTGAGCTCTTTGGAAATGCAGTATTTCAGCGGAAATAATGGCGTTCATGAATGCAATTACTCATTATCACAGGGGTCCCTTTGCTGCTCTCCAGCTGAGTTTGATAGTTACCACCATTACAGAGTGACACAAGTATTCAGCAATACTTCTGGTTTTGAAATGGTAATTCATTTTTTGAATTTGTATTTAGTTAACTGTGAGCTTCTAGTTATATCAAATTTGTATCTGAATTCTTATGATATTTTTGGTCAGTTGCAGAAAAGATATTATGCTGTCATTTAATTGGTTTGCTTTAACAGTAAATTATGCAGTATAGACAGATTTAGGTAGATGAAAAAAAGGTTATTCTGGGGTCAACATCAGCATTTACATATAAGATATGTTTGGGTGTGTTATTTAGTAACTTGAACATTTTCGGTGTTCAGTAATTTCATGCTATAGTAAAAGAGATGATTTATTAAAATCTACTGCATGATCAATTTATAAAAACAAAATAGATTCTTTTATTTGCCTGGCTTCAGTACTGTTGAATTATCTATGTGAAATGGTGTAACTGTGTAAAATGAACTCTTCATATGAGGTATCTTCTAAAAATATTAGTATTACCAACCACTCTTCCCAGTTCTACGTAAAAGTGTCAGTTCAAGAAAGTATATAAATTTTAATGGGAAATTATAAATTATTTGGGGACTAACTGAAAGCCTGGAGGTCACTGTGGTTCTGTTCTTGACGTATTTTCAAAACTTCAGCCGTAACAGGTGAGATTTCCAAAGGTGTTTGAGTGATAAAGGACAAAAGTGTAGAAAGTTCATGTACCTCAGTTAGAGTCTGGAAGTTTGAGAGCACAAAATCATTTGTTGCAGGAGGTGGAGGGCATGTCCCAGAGAAAAGCTCCCTGGATTTCTGCTGGTTTGGAACCTCTCAAATGTGTGCTATTTAGAGAGAGCTAGCTTTCCTCTGCTTTCTTTTTACAAGTGCTGTGTTTGTAGTGAAATGGAAAAGTAGAAACCACATAAAATATGTAAGTAAATAAATAACAAAGAGAAATGTTACAAAAAGTTTTTATTCTTAACACATCATAAACTGGATGTTATCGTCTGTATTCCAGGAGCACATGAATGATGCATTTTGACTTTACTGATCTGTTGAGGGAGAAATTTACTCCTTCTGACAGGGCAGAGGATGTGGATGCAAAACTGCTCTGTCAAAATATTTTCTATCCCATTGACTTAGGATCACATGCAGCTGAGCTGGAGACACGTTTGTGTGTGATGCACAGCTGCATGTGCAGGGTTACCTGAGAAGGTCACTCAAGGTCATGGAAGCTGGATATTTAACCAGGGCCTGGCATTGTAATTCCCAGGAAGTGCTTGGATGTGTTGTTAGCATTTGGATTTGTACATCCCAGGGGAATAGATGCTCAAACAGATCTAGAATGAGCTCAGGCTGAAACCAAAAATGATAGTGCCACATTAGGTGGGCTGTGAAGAAAAACCAGCCTCAAGTTCTGATTTTGTGCTAGCTTGACTTGTCTGCATGGTGCTCTGTCATCTAGAAATGCCTAAATTTGGAGGAGTAATTCTGATAATACCAGTGGATTATTCGCTTCTTTTTTTCTCCTGTCACCAAAATAAATGCATGGCATAATCATTGGAATGGCAGAGAAAGGAGAGGAGCATAAAATCAGAATCTGGATAGTTTTGTTGGCAATGTTTCTTGGCTTTGGTTGGGAGCTGTAGCACATTATACATAAGATCTCTGTTGTTGATGAAAGTTCAGCTAAAACTGAAGAAGATGGATACAGAAGCCCACTCTCCGGTGTATCTGTTCCGGCAATGGGTACTACAGTGTGTGCTTATGAAATGTTTTCTACTCCATGCCCCAAAGGCAGGGAGTTATTGTAATTCTTCAATTTACAGATCATGCAGGGAGTGATTAAGCATGTGTATTTTGAGATAGGTGCAAATTAAAAATAAGTGTTAAATACACAGGAAGCACTTCCCTGAGTGTTTTTGTAGATATGTGACTGCTTTTTTAGCTGGGGGAAAAAAAAAAAAATAAAAATTTAGATATCCAGAAAAGACTGTGTTGTACTTTGTGTATATTTACAGCTTCTCATACAAGGTTCTCCTAACACCTGAAGACAGATAAATACAAATAAATGAAGTTAACAACATTGGTGTGAATCCCCTGAAATTTGTTGCATTCAGCCCTCATGAAGCAAAGCACCTTGTTTGCCAAGCACAAATGCTGACACGATGCACTATTTTTAGAGAATATCTGGGTGCCATATGAATACCTGAATTTGAATTTGAACAAAGGTAGTCATGCTCTAACTCTCACATCTGCTGCTCAGTGTTTGTTATTCAGTGTTCTCAATTTTCCTGCCAAGGATGGTTCAGGCATCTGTTTGGACAGCAGAAAAAAGAGGAGTTGCTTGGCTTAGATCACAAATCACAGTGAATAACAGCTAGCAGGCAGTCAAAGAGAACAGTCTGGAACTGCTCAGGAGGGCTGAAAGGTATTCACCCAAATTTTACCTTTATCACTGGATAGATGTAACAGGAACATCTGTTTGCCAGAGTTACACAATAACAAGGGTCAGGTTCCCTTACTGATCCGTTATCAACCTCCCCCCACCATGATATTATCAACTCCCTACTACAAGGGTTTAGGTTAATATGAAGCAAAACTCCCAGACTTTTTGCAGTCAAATTTATATACCTATATATTTTCAAGTTTATAGATAAACTCAAGTGATGTGTGAGTCTTGAACCAGCAAATCAGGAACAAAACCAGAAACACAAGCTAAGATTTCTGATTCTGTTTCTCCAGATCTAAGTAGTTTTGGTGTCTATTCTATAATTTGTAAAATAAATTAAGTCACATTAGAGGCAATATTAAGCTCAAAGTAGTGCAAGATTGTCATGATATTACAGCCTGGTTTAGTACAGAAAAATAATTTTTAAAATGAATTCAAAAAGCACTAGTATGAAGTTTTTTGTATGTTGATTTACCATTTTTCATTTTAGCTCTCTGTATCTCTTAAAAGTCTAATGCGTGGGTTTTAGTAAGAGACAGCGGCTCTGGACTGCCTGGAACATCTTCCCTGATCTGATTGCATAGAAAATAGAGAACACAGTAACTGAGCAGGCTTCCTTGGATGTTGGAAAAACACCAGGTTTAGTATTTATGAATAGAGTAATAACTAAAATGTGATATTTCCTGAGTACCTGGCTCTTGGTAGAGGTTAATATCACCTCAGCATTTAACTGCTTCACAGGTAATAAAATTAGAGGCTCTCAGAGTAAAATGCCTGCATGTGCTGAAAAAAAGCACAAAATGAAAAAAGGTTTGTAAATCCTCAGCTGCTGGGGCAAAGTGTCAATTATATTCGTAGTAAAAATGTCCCACCATAGAGATTTTCATGCCAAGCCTGGACCATTAAAAAATTTCCCTCACCTAATTAGAGTCTTCCTTAAGCTGTTACATATGTGCACAGTGATATAAAGGGTTTTATAAACTGGCTGTTTCTTTCCCACTTTCCCCATCATCTGTTGTGAAATCAGACATCCAGGTATCTTTTCTGTCTACAAATGGTTGTGAAAAATGTGTTTTCTGGACCTTGTTAAATTATTAACTCCCAAAAAAAGTAGCTGACCCAAGAAATCTCATTTAGTCTCCTTGACCTAGGAAATGTTTTGGCTCAGGTGCGAGGAATATGTCAGAATAATTACAGAAGGAGTGAGAAAAACAAATTACCTTCATTGAATTGCCATGAATCCGTTTTAAAATAAGGTGCAATTGACTAAAGCATTATTTATTTTCAAGTCTTGTAATTGTTCCATTGTCATGGAAGCTTACCAGGAGTACCAAAGGAACCTGGCTGATGTTAAATCCCCACTGAGTCAGTCTGCTCGTGACAGATATCACTAGCAGCTCAATGGCCATCCACAAATCCTGAGTCTCATAAAATAGAAACAAAACAACTAAAAAGGCTTGTTTAGTTTTCACTCACAGAACTCAGCTTATATGTGAGCAAGAGATTCTTCCTGTTTAAATGACAAGCAAGCTGGGATTTTCCGCAACTCTTGTTTTTAACTTCATATTGTCAAAGTCAACAGGACTGACTGGAATAGCAAACTGAGTAAGGCTTCACCTCTTAGAAAAATCCATCTCATTCTCCAGGGTGAGAAAAAGAGATTTTTTTTTCCTATATGAATTTTGTGGAACATGTGTCTAATGCAAGATTCTATAATTCCTCCTTTCTTCAGTTAAAATTTTCTAGATTATCAGAAACTTCTAGAGTTGAGTCAGTGCCTTTGGATTTGCTCTTGTCATGCCTAGTTGGATTTTTAAATGTGCTTAAAAATGTGCTTAAAAATCTAGTCCACATAGTGTCCCTAACAGGTGTGCTAGTGATGAACTAAAATAAGGAAGCTCAAAAACCACTAGAAAAAGAGAATTAGGCCCAAAAGTTTAAATTAAAAAGGGGAAGCATTTGTTTCACAGTTAACTTTGAATACATTTTGGCTAAAGTTTTTGGAGAGGCTACAGACAAGACTGAGACATATTGGCTGTAGAGCTGCTGTTTTTCAAACAGCCTCCCCCCCTGCACTTCCTGCGCCAGCCCCGTCAGTAGAAGATTTTGTACTTGGATGTTTTTAATGCCACTGTAATGCAATGCCTTGTCCTCTCTGGTTTTTAGCTGTGGTTGCCAATTACAGCAATCTGTTGCTTTCAACACGTGAAATAAACAGGCCTTACAGACAAGGGTGATGGTGTTAAATTCTTTTAGATGGTAACTTATGCTCAGTTTGAACTCTGGTCTTCAAGGCTGAAATGCTGGATGAGGACTCTGCAGTTGCAGCAGTGCTTAAGTGCCTGGTTGCTTCTCTTGTAACTGGGAGATGATTTTTAATGATGTTTGTAAATTTGGTGGTGAAAGCAAAAGTTGTCTAATGCAAAGATATGGTAATACTGGTGTCTTGCTCCCTGTGCTTTTTCTTCTGTGGATCCTACAGAAGGTCTCTGCAGGAAGGAACCCAGCTGTTTCTCTGCCTTTTGGTCTCTGTGTTCACCTCTTTTACTCCACGGGGAACGTTTGGTATTTTGAGGTTTGAGAAAGGGAAGACAGCCTCATTTCTCATGATGCACATGAAAAGATGAAATTAGAGATGAGACTGTGGCACAGGTAGCCTAGAGACAGTGACAGCCCATGAAATCCTGAATCACTGTGGTCTCTAATTATGGGGGGTGGTGCTGTGTTAGGAGAATTTGCCAAAAAATGCTTTGAATCTAATTTATACTGTTTAATTTCATTTTACCGTCCACATTAGGATTGACCTAATCACATTTCAGGCTCGCTCCTTGTCTGTTTCCACAAACGGAAACATGGCAACCCATGTCCAAACACCCATGTGTGTAAGACAGACTCCACTGTGCTTAATTTTTCCCGGGAGCTGAGAGCTCCCAGCCATGAGAAAGGGTCAGCAGCACAAAGCCAGAGAGAGACACTGCCATGTGTTCCCTCAGGAACAGGCAGGAGTCAGACAGAACCTCACAAGAGTTCCTTCCCCTCTACACCGCCTGAGGAACCCCAGAAGTTACAAAAGCATTTGGGTTTAAGCCTGCTCCAAATTTAACTCGAAAGACCATTGCTCCACCTAGGTCACCTCGTTCTCACTGAGATTCGCAGAGGTGCAGCCAGCTCAGAGGCGTGCAGAAGAGCACCAAGGTCCTTCCCAAGCAAATCTTTCTTACCAGCAGCTTTAATTAAACGCAGTTTTTTCAAAGGGTCCTTCTGGAGGGCCCTCCAAGGATGACGATGTTGCTGGAGGCCGCATGACTGTGGAAGATGGGGCCATTTCTGCTTCACAGTCATTTGACACAACTCCTCTGTAGACACTGACCTGTCCTCCTTCCTTTTCTCTAAGATTCAACGTGGAACTGTGAAAAATCAGTCCGGGAAGAACGTGGCTGCGGTTTGTTGTTATTTAAAGCAGAAGTGTTTTGTAATGACAGGCAATTAAAGGGCTGGCGCTTGCTGAACATGACAGATCTCCTGGTAATGTCACTGCACATAACGGAGGCTCTGCTCTGGGAGACGTGGGATGGCTTCTGGAGTGCCAGGAGGCGATTTAGGCAGAAATTAACTTGTGTCTAATCTGATCACTGGGCTCTTCCAGGTGATTCAGTCAATGCAAGAGTGCACTGCAGGGTGCCTTTTTTTGCAGGCGGGTGAGGGAAGGTAACTAATTTGTAGTTTTCAAGTTAGAGATAGCAAATGTGTTGTCTTTCTCTTGAAACTGCCTTCGAGTAAGATTTCTAACTGACGAGCTCTGCCTTGAAGGCAGAAAGGAGAAAAATAGAACAGAAAAAAAATACTCGAACAGTTGTATCCACCCAATTATCACATAGGGGACTTTAAGGCCATATCTTGAATAACAAAAATCAGCACAGCTGTACAACTTTTATTGCAGTTTCATTGCTCTGAGTGTTTAAATTCCAGATTCTACTATATACATAAATATATTTTTAAATCGCTTTGACAGACTATAATATTTTAGTCTTCAAATTTATTTAATAGACAGTTTTATCTAGTGAAACAGAGGGAAATACAACCATACAACCAGTTGCTACTTTTCATGAAGAAAATGTGATCTATCAATAAAGATGTTTCCGTATATTTATTCTGTCCAGGCTGCATGATGTATTTCAGTCTTTTAGGTGTTTTGTTTCTTTGCTTGTTACCCTTTCAAAATTATTATTTAAAATCTGTTCAAATGGATCTAGAAATGTTTTTCAATTTTAAAGGTGGAAACGATAACTTTAGTTTAGTCGTAGACACAGATTTTGTAAAAATAATATTTTAACGAACTATAAAATTTATTTGGCTGGTTTTTGTGGCCTTTCATAATTCTAAAGAAAGGTGATGATACTTTGGAATTTAATATATTATACCGTTATTTTTAGTCTAGTCATTGCAACATTTTGTGGTGATTAAGACCCTGAAATCCCAATACATAGGCTGTTACGTATACGTTGAAAGTCACTGAGAATTTTTTCTATTGCCAAATGAGAAGTGGAGGGCAAAAATAACTTGAATGGGGAATTATCTAGAAAAGAGAAAATGAGAATAGAATTAGATTTTTGAAAAGCAGAAACTTCAAGTTTTAATACATAAAATAAACATGCTTAAAAGAATTCGCATTTTAAGAGTGTATAAGTTTTAATTTGGCAGTATTGCTAGCATTGACTTGACAGTATTTAACAGAAGAAAATCTGATGGTCTGGGTACTTCAGATCAAGTGCATTTTCTGTAGTACTGTTGAAATAATTTAGTGTAGTGTTTAAGAGTCTCAACTAATATTTGGATAGAATGTTATCTTGTTTCAGAAGTGGCCTCATGTAATTCAATAGGACCATTACTGGAGCAAGATGTTCCCATAGCTGAAGGGTAATCACACAATTATCAGTTCCTTCCTCTAAAATTAAGATCTAATTATGTATTTCCTTTACTTGAACAGTCTTGTTTACAGGATCCAGTTCCTGATTTTTAACGTGCAAAAGGGAAAGAGGTTGGAATTTTATGTGGGGCTGAAGCAATTTCTTCTGGTAAAAAAACTTCTAGAAAAGGTTTTATAAAAGATAAAAAGTATCTTCTCAGAGCCTAGGTATTAATGTACATTGAGAAACTTGTCTGCTTTTGCACCTACAAATTATCACCAAGTGTGTAGGGCACTATCAGAATAAGAGTCAATTACTGCAGTGGGAAAATCTGTCTTGTTATGTCAAGGAGAAGAGACAGACCCACCCCACTTCTGTTTAACTCTGAAGGTTATTAGTGGCTGATGGCTTTCAGTACCCACTGTGATCATTAACAGTGTCAAATATCTGTCAGCTGCAGGAGGCAAAGAAGCTGCAAAAAAAAAAAAAAAAAAAAAAAAAAAAAAAAGAAAAAAAAAAAAAAAAAAAAAAAAAAAAAGAAGATTCTGACTGTTTTGGAGAAATGATTGCAGGGAGCTGGATGGTCTCAGGACCACTGAGGTTCTGCTGAGAGCTCAAACCATTCTGAGATTGCAAAATTTGCTGCTTCTTTTTTTGAAGCCTAACATTTTCTCGTTGTGCCCTTGTGAAAGAAATGTTCCCTCCTTTGAACAGCAGCGTACACTAAACCTAAACAGATACTCATAAACAGAGAAGGCTTGGACTTTTTTTCCTATCATTTTGTTACCAGGTTTTGTGTAAGATTCTGCATTTTAGAAGCAGGCATGTCTCTTTCCTGCTAGTGGCCAGTTAAGCTCTTCTCCTCTGAAAGGAAGCATTATAGGCAGTGATTGTTGATATATCTGTAAATGCTGTGAACTTTGTAGAACTAAAATAATACATTTTTAATTGATTAAACTTGCTTGGCAAAGAAACAGAAATGGTAAAGAAAGAGGAAAGTGGGAAAAATGGGAAACAATTTATGGACTAAATAACTATTCCATTGAAATTCACATAAATAAGTCTTTGAGTCCTTCCAGAGCTTCCTTACATAATTAAATCTTCCATCAAATCATTCTTAGCTGAGATTTTTCTTTTGTCCCCTGCTAGGGCTTTACCTCTGGCTTATGCAGAGATCTTGAACACTTGACATCTGCCACCCTGCCACGATGTGTGTGCATTTGATCCAGAACAAGCCTGGTTTCTGAAGCAAGCTGCAGGTTGTATGTATGAGATTCACAACCACCTTGTTGAAAGGTCAAGACACCGCCCTTTTTATTCCATCTAAGCACACTTTACAGAAGGTGATTTACTGTCCTGCTTTAGTGTTCCTCTGTAACCATCGGCGAAAGGAAAAGGCTGTTTAGTTCTTCCTCTGGTACATTTGTCGTGATGTTCTCCCCAGATCTGTTCACAAAGGCTTTCACTTCTTCCCATTCCCCTCTATTCAGTTCATAATTCCATTCATTTGACATTGGAAAATTTGTTTCCTGCCCAATCAATTCTTTTTTTCCCGCTTCCCTGAATAGAATGCAAGCCCCCAAAAACCTGTTTAGTTAGCACATGAGTGGACTTGGGAAACGGTCTTAAAAAAATGCATTTGGCCATGCATTTCAATGGACTTGTTTGAAGCATCATTATAGGATTATTGAACAACCATTTAAAATGTAGAATTCGGCTGTACTGAAATAGTTCAAAGGCAGGAGGTCCTACCTGCAGTGCCCCAAATCATGCCAGAATCTCTGTGCTGGTGTGGTTTCAGCACACGCAGTGCAATTTCCCCAGCCTTTTGCAGGCACCTCGAAGGTGCTGTGGGACCTCTGACCCAAGCAGAAGCCACGTTGTCAGGGTTAATGAGGCACTCAGCCCAAGATAACAAGCTCAGCTGGGAGGCAGGAGAATTAACCGAGGTTCAGAGTTTGCCACAAACCTGGTCAGCTGAAAGGAGGGGCTGGGCACATCTGCTCAGTGTGCATGGAGAGTGTGCTCAGGATTGGATGAAAGCATCATGTACTTTAATATTCTTTGGGAAACTTGCAGGCATGGTAGCAAGGAGTTTAATTCTTGGGTTTTTAAAAATAGTTTGAAATATGCAAAACACATTCATCTGTCTATTAACATAGCAGTGAAGTCTGTTACGCTTGTCATCGAGGAGGAGCTATTTTCTGTCTTGGCATTCCTCTGATTTTGCAATGGGTTTTGATTGCACGCCAGTCCAAAGCCATGTGTTGTGGTTGTTAGTGTGACATCTCCCCATCAGTCAGAGATGCTGAGCGAGGAGTGAGCCATGTTCTGTTTGCTTTCTCCACCCTAAAGGCAGAGGAGCTCTCCTGGTGTTCGTCGAGTTCCTTTTGATGCACATGTGGGTGAATATAGGCAAAACTGAGGATAATCCAGTCGTTCCATTTAACTGAACTCCCAAATCACATCTTTGCTTTCAACATCTTTGCTTTGTTTCTGGTGGTTTTTTTTTGCTTTTTAGTTTGGTGGGTTTTTTTTTTTTTTTTTTTTTTTTGGGGTTTTTTTTTTTTTTTTGGGGTTTTTTTTTTTTTTTTTTTGTGTTCATACACTCAGAAAAAGACAAGGGAAAAAGAGAAAAATACCAGAAAATATCACAGTGACACAAGAATTAAATTTGGAAGCTTAACCATGGTGTTTCTTTCAATTCTAAAAAGTAGTGCTGTGGTCTTTACTGGGAGCAAAAACTGTGATAAATCCCTCCGATCAGTAGGTGCAAGTGCTATACTATGTAAATTGCTTTGAGAACAAAAAGCAATTTTTGTTTCACCACCATTAAAAAGTGATTGAAAGGCCACAGTTCCTTTCATCAGGCTACTCAGTTCACAGACTGTGGAAGTTAAAACCCCTCTGGGACACACAACTGAGAAGGAAAAGCTCTTTAAGAAGATATACAGGTTGAAAAAAGCAAGATTCAAGTAGTCATCAATGACTATTCTTTTAAAGGAGTTCTGGTAAAGGCGATAACCCTAAGACAGATCCTTCTGTTGTGGACATCCCAGATTAGAAGCTCCAAATCACAGAATCCTGTGTTTTGTGTTTACTGCATTTTGTCTCTCCCAGGGGTAACTCATGTGGTGCTGATTGCTCTCTATCATCCAGTTCATTTTTCTCCACCACATGATGATTTGTCTCGAGAAGTTTTTCTCCTCTGTTGTCTTTTAGTTCATTCCCCAATATAATTTCACTAAATTTTACATCCTCTGTTCCTTGTTCTCTTGCAACAAGAAGCTGTAATTCTCCCTTCTGTAAATTCTGTAGCAGTAGCTCTGCTGAGTTCCATTTGATTGGTGAGACAAAATAATTTACACATCTGTATTTCTTAAGAGTCCTTTGTGTCAGTTTTGAACCCATATGACTGGGTTCTTGGCCAAGAATTTGGCCAATAAAGTCATGTTCTGTTTCTCAAATCTGTAAATACCAGTTCCTTAAGATGTATCTTGGCCTGCAAATCCGCTGCGAATTCAGCTACATGTTGTCGCTTGATTATGGCTGGAATAAGCAGCGATTTCCTCCTGCTGCTTGTCAAGGTGTAGACATTCCAGGCTGTATTTAATAACACAGCTTCCTAAGGTGACCTCTTTTCTGCATGAATGTTGGCTCTGACCTTCATTTTGTTGAGCTCAGTTCATTACATATTCTCTCTGCTTGCTTCTGCACTCTCTAGGGAACGCTCTCATTTCAGTGCACAAGGGGTTTCACTGCTAATGAAAATCCCTAAGCATCACAATTAAAATTTACTCTGCTGTGCTCAGCCTGCGAAGAAGAACAATGTATATCGCGGTTAGTAATTTAGATCTCGTTAAAGCCAACTTGAATTATTTATTCCCACATCAAGTCAAAGTCATTTACATGCATATGTGAAACTGATATCTAAAGGGTTAAACAAAAGGAGTCCCATTCTGCCATCAGTCTCACTGGAGCCCAAAATAACTTAGCAAAGATGCTGCTTCAAAGTAAAGAAAATTCTCCTTTCTTTCTTCAGCTAGTCAGAGCAAGCTGGTGTCACCATTACAGAAGGTTTACTCCATTGTTGAGTATCTGTTTCCTTATGCTGCTTGGCCACTTGCTATATTGAAAATATGTTTTAGAGTAAAATTCCTTCCTTACAAAATCTGTGATGGCTGTTTCTTTCACTGGTCTGACTAGAACCGAATGAGTTTCTAAAACGAGTTTAAATTAGAATGAGTAAATAAATATTCCACCTATGATGGAGAGAAATGACGCAGAGGTATTTTCTGTGTTTATTTGGGTAAACCTGAATAATCACTCGTGATAGAGTTGTCCCTGATGTAAATACTTCTGTATTACTGTAAGTACTTCTGTATCTCTATGCACATCTGTCTTCTCCTCTCAGCTGAAAACAGTTCTCTGAATTAAGGGCAGGTTAATAATGGCAGAGGTCCAGCTCATCTCAATTTATACCTCACCAGCTGAGAGTCCACAAAAGCTGCGGTGGGAGCAGCTGTCCCTGCCTCTGAGCCGCTTCTGTGGGGCACCTGTACAGGGCCTTCCTGATGCTGGAAAGGGAGGCAGAACGTGCCTTACGATAGCGCTCCCCATTGCTTTCCTGGCCCAAAAGAGAAGCCTGCAATTCTTCCCACTCACACAATCTTGGGCGAGGATCCACCCCACTGACATTTCCCGAGGCGCCCAGCGGGCGTTGCTGCAGCAGCGAGGGGTGTGACGTTCAATCCAGCATTTATCCCTCCCTCAGGAATGGATGGATCCATGAGTCAAATCTCCATCTCTGCCTCACGGGAATTCTTGGCATTGGCGCTGATGCCTCGTCCATTTGGCTTCAAGCCTCTCCGTGGGCAGCAGCCACAACACCTGTAGCTTTCATCAGCTGTGTTTCACCATCATCTCTGTTATAGACACCCTGTACTTTTAAGTGACTGGAAAATTGAGCAAATTCAATATATTTAAAAGGAAGATCCTTTCTTCATCACAATGAATGAGGGTATTCTGCATATTTTTGTTTAACATAAGTAAAAAACCCCAAAATAATTAAATTAGAATGGGAATTGAATTCATCAAATTGAGCCTTAAATAAAATTAATAGTAATTGTAAACCGTCTTGAAAGTGAGATGTGTGTCTCATGAGTCTTAATTCAGTGCAATATTAACTCATTTTTGTTCTTATTATAACTTCATTTCTTTGTTGTCATGTTACATTTAAATGGTATTTTTTCTTACAGACATCCAAAAGATATTATGTTTGTGAAATGTACACAAAAAGCGTGCTTAGTTTCCTAGCATTTGGTACCCTTTGACTGAATCAATAAATATCCTCCCTTAGGTGGACTTCCAGAAGTCTTTGAATCAGACTTTAAGCCAGGATTCTAAAACTCTCAGTGTCTATAAAGTTAATGAGGTTCAGTGTTGGTAGCAGTACCAGGAAGAAAAGCATTGGACTTCCCATGTTTCAATCAGAGTTTTCCTTCTGGACCATTGAAAGTATTAGAAGACTTCAAGATAAATATATCCAGTGAATAAACTTCAAACTGTGACCCTGACAAGTTACAGTTTTTTGAAACCTTAACAAAATATTATGACATCTGAAAGTCAAATCTCTTGTTTCTTAAGTTCAGTAAGCAGGGATTATCCTTGAAATATCATGTGCAGGCAATTTTTTTTCTAATTTATTACCATAATTTGGAGTTTAAAATATATTCATTTATATTCAGTCATCAGCAACTCATATTTTTTGATTTTAGAGCTTTTCCTTTGATGTTAAAAACACACTAGGGTGTAAATCACAGTGTTGTAAATTTTTAAACTGCAGAAAGACTAACACAAAATTTTTAAGAAGCAGAATATATTACTGTTATCATAGCAAGGAATTTTGTAGTACTGTTGATGTTTTCCTATTTCTAGGTTCCGACTTGGAAAATCTAGGATAGTAGCATTGAATTATCTCAAGTGGCTTTCTGTAAAAGAGCCACTGTGTGACTGAGAAGGACATTTTTGGCATATAATGCTTTGGTATGGCAGAATCTTACGAGGCAGAGAAGTTCTGCTGGTAAAGGAGCAAGAGATGAAATATCATTTGTGAAATAAGAGGTGTCCTGCAGGTTACTCATATATGGAGAAACCAGGCAAAGAAGAGGAGATTAAGTGGGGCATTTTTCATACAAGTGAGGAAGAAAAGGTGTTCTGTGTGTGCAAGCCAAAAGGAACAATTTGTTGGTTAAATAATGACCATAGGCTTGGGGGTGTGAATGCAGGAGAACGCAGCATTCCCATCAGAATGGGTAATAAAATAACTCTCTGAAGATTTTGCTTTGGTTTAGGCACACATTCTTAGGCCCATTTCTAAGAATGTGCTTCTGTCTATAAAAATGGATCAATGTTTTATCATCAGAGGTAAAATGCTGACCTCAAACACATTAACAGCACCATACATTTCCCAATATATGTAGTATCCTCGCATGGAAAGTAGCAAACAACTCAGATTTAGATTAAGAAATAGGATGTGTGCGGTAATTATTCAGAAATGAGGGAGACAGGAATTTTCTATATTTACATGCAAAAGGTAGATCTGAGTGAATTCACAGGGGCATCTCTCCTGGTCAGCTTTTCTCATTGTGCTCTGCAGTGGAAAGGATCTAAGGCGTGCTGAATTCAGGCAGAACCTTTTGTGTGTGCATTTGTGATTTATAATAGCCTTGGACGTCTTGGGAAGTGTTACAGAGAAGGAAAATTTTAAAGAAAATAAAATCTAAACGATTGTAAAGCAATGCTCTTTTTAGAATCTCACTGTGAGGATAAGAGACTAAAAGGACCACGATGCTCAATTATGAATATTTTATTCCTGTGTAGTGTAAGATCTTCCAGATAAAATGCATCACATTAGTGAAAAACCCAAACACCTAGTTCATTAAAAGATAACTGCATCATGAAAGACAGGAAACAGCCTCTTGAAAGTGCTTGGCAATGCACATAAAGCACTTCTACTTAATTCAATTTGAAACTCAAGCATTGTAAAATCACCAAGCTACATTTTCCTTATCGGCATAATTTATGAAGCAGAATTTCTGGAACTGCAGTTGTTTGCTTAGTTTCCATTTTCTCTCCTATTCTCAGTAAAATATTTGTGTTCATCCCTAGAAACAGGGAAGAAAAAAAGAACTCTTCTTCTACAGCAGTTTAAAAAGTGTATTCAACTCAGATTTCCTACACATTAACACCCCTTAGGTACTTCAAATGCTTTCTGTTTGTGTATGAAAGTGTCCATCCTGGAATTTTCTCACTTTTGAGTAACTGAGTGCAATATCTTCTAATGATATTAGAACCACAATGCAATAAAATATAAAAAGATGCCGTCACTAGCTGATTCAGTTACATTTTTCACATCAAATTTTAACACCAGAGACTGTGAAATGTGTAATATTATGGTCTCCAATTCTTATAAATTGGCCAGCATAGATCAGCCCTAGCAGGAGCCTCAGAGCCATCTGGCTGGAGCTTGAGATCCCTCTCCAGAGAGCAAATCAGGTGTCAGAGTGCATCTTTTTGTTAGTTGGAGTGAAGCAACTCTAAGTTACTATTTCAAAGCCTGTGGTTTGGAAATAACTACAGTGAACCTGCAGATAACTCCATGATTTGAAACTCAGGGTTACTCGCCCTGTAACCATCCTGACATGGAAGGGATCCATGGGCAGGACCGAGCCCTTAACTCTGAGGTGTGTAACCATCACCAGCTGCATTTTCCAGCTTCACTGGAGTGTGTGAGGAAGGTGTGTGGAGTGGGGAGAGGACAACCACAGAAATGAGGAGTCCTTGTGACTCATTGTAGCAACAACTTAAACTTTGCAGTAACCTTTACTCATGCAAAGTCTCTTTGTAATTAGTGGAAGATCTTTTGTCAGCGGGAAGCTGGGTAATGGATACTGAGCCTTTCTTGGCTGAAGAGATAATGAAATACCTTTGAGGATACAGGACTGGATCTGAGGATGCAGAACCGCAGAAAAGTGTAATTAATAGAGGAAATTTCATTCTTTGTAGCACAAAGATTGTCATCTTTGAAGAGGATATTACAGACCTTGCTTATTCTGGTATTCCCAAAATAGCCTGAGCTCCTATGGTAATATTCCTACCGTGGATAAAGCAACGTGAGATTTATACTTTACTGTTTCTATGAAAGCACAGTATATTAACCACTAAGGCAACAACTACTGTGAGGCAGAGGAATGTCACTGATGTGTAACAGCAGAGCACTGCCTAAGTCCTGTGTAATAGTCACAATCCACATCTCAGCCTGGGAAGTCATTAATAGTAATAGTAGTTAATAAAGAGATAGAAGAATCTCTTTGAGGAGAAGGCTGCTGACGCCTTTTGCAGTTGAAGGTGAGGTGGTTCCCTGGCCAGATAGATCAGTCAGGTTCTGGCAGAAGAGGCTTTCCCCACCACGTTGGCTTTGGGGTGGTGTCCATGGCAGGATCTTCTACATTTCTTTTCTAAACCTTAGCAAAGGAATTTACTGAGAGGCTGTGTTTGACTCTCCGTTCTTACCAGCTATGGGCTTTGCAGATGATGTCTCAGAGCATCCTCTATAAACCACGGTCTGAATTCCTTGCCATTATCGTGCGGTGTCCAGCGTTTCATTGCCACACCAGCGACTGATGCTTCACTTATTGGGATTCCCTGAGCAGGTGAAGGGATTTCTGAGAAGAAAGGGTGAAATACTGAGCACAGAGGTTGCAGAAAAGAGGTGAATCCTTCTGTCATTTCTTTTAGCCTTTAAAGTAAATTAAAATGCACAAACAGCTGGTGCACACCTGCTCCTGGATTTAGGTCCTACTTGCCTCATATCTTCAGCTCAGAAGACTTTCATTTTTCTGTATTCTTTAAATGTTACTTTTCAGTATTTTCCAAATCAATTTGGCTTTCATGCTTTTGGTGTTATACATGGGATATACAAGATTTTTAAAAAATTGTTTGTTTACCAGAAAAAAGAGAAGAGAGGCTAAAGAGGAAAAAGATATGAAATTTAAAATATTCTGTATGCCTTATTTACACAAATTGGAAGTGTGTGCATATTATATGTATGAAATCTAGAGCTGCTGAGAAAGTGAAAGTTCTGTCCCAAGAGGAATTTCACCGTTTTGAGGCTGGTTTTATCTTTGAGTAAAATGAGAATCAAAATATTGTTACAGCTTTCAAAACAAAACCTTGAAAAAATCCTAACTTAAGAAACATTTATAGGAAAATATTTGATAAAAACTATACTGGTTCTGTATGAAATATTTTTTAAATTGTACATGAGACATTATCAGTCTGTGATTCTTTTTATTATTGCCTTTTGAGATCAAACTCCATTACTGTTCCTTAAATAAAACATAAATTATAAACAGCTGTGGGGGTTGTGCTTTCCTGGAATAAATCTCAGATTTGATAGATAAAATCATTTATGGTGTGAGTTGTGGATTCCTCATATAGTTTGTTTAAAATGACTTAGTTGCTTGAAATAGCCTTGGTAGACCATTACTGTGAAATTCCATTGTTTCGTGACACACGGACAGTAAAATAGTTCATATATTCTTGTTGTTTACAGTAAAATATAAATGAACAACATAAAAGGGGAAGGCACAAGAAGGAAAGCCTTTAGGTGTACGTGATGAAGTTGGAATAAATTACTGCATTGCACAAGGTCTTCATTACATTCCAAATGTGAACAAAAGGATCAGTGGCTACATGAAATATTAAATGTTGGCATTTCGTACAACATCCAGAGAGAGCATGCCACAAACAACCAGTAATTAGATGTAAAACACCCCTTTGAGTAGGATTTCTTTTTAGGAATGAGAAATAAGACTTACAGCTCAATAGAGCCAAGGTACTGCTGTAGGCATATTTGACTTGCTTGTACATTATGAGCTATGACAAATAAATAAAATAATAGAGATCAATTACAACAGGAAAGAACTGAAGCACAACTGCCAAAAATAGTGTACTTGTCTGTTCAGACTGAGACTCATTCTCCTACAGTCTGGCATATTCAGTGATTGATTTTCAGATGTTAAGAGCAGTTCTCCTTCTTGAGCAGAGGCAAAGATTCACATTCTTCTTCTGGAGAACAGGTTAGATGCTCAGACCTGAAATCTCTCAAAGCACATTCTTGAAATTACGTCTGTCCAATAGATTATGTAAACATATGCTCAATATTGAGAGAGAAAAAATTTACCCATACCCTGAGATATTCTTACTTAGATGTGGTCTCTGCATTTTAACTTCAGGCATTATGTTTATTCTTAATTAACTTAAATTGTCTTAAACAGCTTAAACATAAACCAGTCAGATTAGTTATTATGTGTGAAGGCAGCAGGATGATGAAAAGAGCCCAGAATACGATAAACTAGGAGGATGCATCTGCCTTTTACATCAGAAAGAAACTTGTCACCAGTATTTTTTAATTTTTCGCTGAGTTGTCTCCAGCTGCACAATTTGTTTCAGGCTGTTTTTATTACAGAAGATTGCCATAAATTAGTACCAGGTACCTGAGAATTTATGGAGAGGTGTGTTTGAAAAATGCCTTATGTTTTTTTTTTTAATAGAAAACCTCAACACTTACTGATAAGTTTTGGTCTGTTTTTTTTTTTTTGTTTGTTTGTTTGGCTGGTTTTTTTGTTCTTGTTGTTGTGGGGGGTTTTTTGGTTTTTTGGGGTTTTTTTGTTTGGTTTTTTTTTGTTGTTTTAATTTTTTTTCGTTTTTGTTTTCTGAGTTTTTTGTGGGTTTTTGGGGTTTTGTTGTTTATTTTAGTTTTTGTTTTTTGAGGTTTTTGTGGGTTTTTTGGGTTTTGGGTTTTTTGGTTTTTTTGCTTTGGTGGGTTTTTTTTTTGGTGTTTGGTTTGGGGTTTTTTTGTGGGTTTTTTTTTTTTTTTTGGCTTGGTTAGGTTTTTTGTTGAATTTTTTGTTTGTTTGTTTGTCTGTTTTAAAAAAGTTTGACAGCTTTAATGAACTAGAAGCTTATTTTCTGTCTGCAAAACCAACAAATGCTGCTGGTGCAGGTGTCCAGGGCCATCTTTTCTGGAGCCGTGCTTGTCCTGTGTGCTCCACGCCCAAGTTCAGCATCGCTGTACACGTGTAAATCGAGTGGGCACCAGTGAAGAGTTCAGTCAGCTCCTCTGTCATTGCTTTCTCCCTCCATGGGAAGCCACCCTCGGAGGCTCTGAACATCTGCTGAAGGACAGTGCTGGGGTCAGGGTGTGGCGCTGCTGCTGGAATTAGGGACAGCTCTGTCCTTGCCGAGCATATGGCAGCATGTGCCCCCATCAGTCATCTCTCTGCTGATACCTGCCTGCATCTGAGTCCTGATGAGGGGAGAGGGTGATGAGGGAAAGCCTGCCCTTGGCTACGGAGAGCTCTTCGCAATCGTCACGTGCAAGGTTAAACAAAGGGCAGCTCAAATGAGCTGCTCCCAAAAGTCCACGTTGCGTGCTTAGTACTGATTTCTCTACAGGTAATTGGAAATCCTCTAGCATTTCTAGCTGTCAGTTTCTGTGGACAGTTCTGGTTCTGCCACTATAAGGGGCGTGTTTGAGTAACTGGGAGCAACCAGGATTACGTCCCTAAAATATTGACTCAATTGAGCGAACTCTGCATTGAAAAAACCAACTGGATTTTACTTTGATAATGGAAAAGGAACAGTGTTCTTTCTCTGGCAAATACTTAAACCTGTATGGAACCTTATGAAAGCTTTACTGATAATTGTTCCCAGCTGATGATAAGATGACGAATAAAACCAGAACAACAGCTTCAAAGACTTTATCTGAGCTGCTATGACTGTATATATGCTGTGATTGTATTTAAAGTTCTACAGACAACCCTTTTATTAGAAAAAACTCTACTTTCACAGATGATGTCTGACGGTTTGGAAAATGCAGTTCAACCTTAGTGTGAAAGATTAACCAAGTGGGGATAAAATTAAAAAAAAATATATAATTTGTTCCAATATTGGGGATTTTTTTGTTACTACTTGACTGAGCAATACTCAAGTTACCTGCTTCCCTTTTGATTAATCTTCTCTTTAAATGACACTTTTGGCTTTGTAGTGGGGAAATGATTTTGCAGTAAAAACGAAGGAGAACAGAATAACCAAGGTCTCTCAACTCCAGAGCATTCCTGAGACAATCCTGATATTTTAATGTGATATTAGCTTTTTTTTTTTTTTTTTTTAATACAATTAGACCAGGAATTTTTGACATTTCTAATGGTAATTCTGGTATTTCAGAAGATGATTTCCCAAAGAAGAGTAAGTTTTAGAGTATTGTGTAAAATTCGAGTAATCCATTTGAACAGACTTAGGGCAGCAAATACCTGTAAAGAAAAGTTCACAGAAAGGTGATGCCTTGGGGAATGAAGTTCCAAACATGTTTTCATGGTGGCAGCTCTGGTTAAAATTGTCCTCTGGCTTCAGCATTTTTCCAGTGATCTCTCAGCTGGGATAACATATAGAACCTGTGACTGAATAAGAATTTGATTTAAGTTAGTAAAGACCCACCATTTAAAAAAAATTCCTGTTGTCCCATAACAAACAGGATGTAGAATAGAAGTAAGAATTGGTATTTAAAGATGTAGGGAAGGGGAACTGCATGTATTGAAACAGAAGACCTTAGGATAAATGGCCACATTGAATTTTGCAATTTTTTTTTTTCCTGTTTGCTTATTACATTGATATTCATTTTCCATTTGAAAGGATTTTTAAGCAAATCAGGCTTTCTTGTGTCAGCTCCCCAGGACAAAGAGTAGCTGCCACACGTTACAAGTGAAGGTGGCTGTTGGAGTCCAGAGTCCCTTGGTGTCATTTTGCACTGCTGTGCTCTGCTGCGAAAGGGTGAATTGAAGCTGCATAAGAAGCAGGTTCTGGAAACTCGAACATAGAAGAGCACTTTAAGTTAGCCAAGTCTTTTAATACTGCCAGAGGAGGAAATCCTATCCCCACTTGTTCATTCCAGCCACCACCTTTTGTTTACACGAGTGTGATCCATGCAGAGATGTAAAAACCCCAGAGTCTGGGGACTGCTGTGTGTTTATTTTGCCAGGTGAGTGAAACTGGGATCAGTTCCCTGAGCCACTACCTGAGCATTTCCTCTGGCTGAAGAGAAGGGGTGGTTTTGTGAGTGTATGGAGGGCTCTGAGCTGCAACACTGCCTTACAGAGCTTTCAGTGCTCAGGGAACTGTGAATGTACTGCTCAAGGAAACACTGGCAGCTTGCTTTAAAACTAGGAAGCAAATGGAGAAAAGTTTACCTTAGCCTGGAATTTGGTGTCACTCTGTCTCTTGCATTTGTAAATCAGTGCTGCCCAGATTAGTGCATGCATCATCAAGCCCACAAAGAAGATATAGGAGTGTGTTCTCTCTGCCAAGCACTGCTTTGTGCTACTTCCATTAACTGAGTTAAAAACACAGCGCAAAGCGTGAATCCAGGATAAATACCAGATGCAGGGAGTAAAAGATGTGCTTCAGTCTATCTTTTATCTGGACATCTGCAGTTTCATGACTCTTTCCCAGCTTGTTCGTGTTAACCTGACTTTGTATCACACACAGCTTCTTTTCTTGCTTGATCCATTGATGCTCTCTCTGGGGCAGGCCCTTCCTGGCTGTGTGGTGAGAGCACACACGCTGCACATTAGGATCTGTCTCCAGTTCCTCCATGTCCCTGGGACTATTTTCTGTGTTCACTCCTTGAAATTAAGGATTAATTGAAAGGAATGGGTCCTACATGGAATTGTGTTCAGTTTGTATCCTTGTATCATGTACACTGCAGATAGTGAAGGCAAAACAGATTAACCTATTTTCCTGGTCCTCACATTTATTAGTCATCTGCAATTAAAGAATGCTAATCTGATGGGGCAAGTGGTCAACTCCAGTGGCACATTTCCAGTTTCCCTCACCTCATTATATTTCTGCAAGGGGAAAGCAGTCAAATTCTTTTTATACCATTGTATATTTCAACGAGTAACATTCTTGCCTGGGCTGGTCTGACAAGTTTCGGTGCCATTTGAGTTCTTTATGCTTGAGCTATAAACCAAGGCAGGGAATAAAGGATTTTCATAATAGAAATGCTCTCACACCACATTATTTGTATCAGCATGAACTGTGGCACTACAATCACGGTTGTTTTAATTTGACTAAAAATGAATAGAATATTGTGAATAGATTGCAATCTAATAAGGGTCTTACTGCAAAACCTACCAATAGGATGGAGTGGAATCGTTCTGAACTGTGCTCCTGGGAGTGAGATTTCAAAAGAACTTATTGCTGACTTTTCTAAATCTTTGATCAGTGACACTAATGGAAATACAGAAACACCTATCTCCCTGTGTTTCCACTTTTCATTAAACTGTTGCCAGATTATTACTAAAAGAGAATTCTCTTCCTTAAAGCTTTAGTCTGAGAGGAGCTGAGCTGCTCCTGGGTAGAGTTGTGGGCTATAAAGTCCTATTGTCTGTAGAGCAAGCTGAGGGTGCTTAGCAATTCACAGAACGTGGCTCATGAGCAGAGAAAAAGTTGCAAGTAGATTGTTCGAGGTGTCTAAAACATCTGAGACAGGAGTGATTCATCCCAGTCTTAAGCAGTTTTCAGGTGGATTCTAAAATCAGCTCATCTTGGCATTGTCCCAAAATGTAGTCTAAATAACTTTATTTTGTCTAAATGCCTAAATGTTTTCATTACCAAAATTTGGAGGGAATAAGAATCACAGTACATTTTAGTGAAAATGCTTTTACTCAGATTATTGGTAATCTAGGCCCCGGATTTTTTTGCGGTTTCTATGGTAAAAGACCAGATGCTGAAGGCTAAGTTACAAGTAATCAAACCTTGTCTGTGTGTTCAATCTTCCCCCAGAAAGAATCCAATATAAACTTTATAAACTCACACCTGATCATAAAAAATGTAAAACACATTGGAGTTTTCAGGGATTGTTCTGTTATCCCACAGGCTTTTTTGTTAATGCTCTTAGTTAAGAGTTCAAAATTTCTATTTCATGACTAGAAATAAGAAGCCTGTTTCCCTAGTACTTTAGACACACATTTTGACAGCTTTTCTATGTTGCTGAATGTATTGATTCTGAAAGTTTTGTAAGTGGCTGTTTGACTAAGCATTTGTGCCATCAAAGCTATATTTGTCATTTGCTATTTTGAAGCAAAAAAATTCAAATGGAAAGCAAATTGGCATGTATAAAAGTATCAGGATATTCATAGATAGAATTAATAATGATGACAGCATTTGAAAGCATTTTAACTTCTACTTGCAGATGTTAACCAACTTTTAACTGTCAGAGTTCAGGCAAAGAACTGTGTGAGTTGTCTTGATTAGTTTCCCTTTGCTGTTACAGATTTTTTTCTGCCTTCTTTTGAAGGACTAAGTACTGAAAACTGTCAGATGCAAAGTATTGGACTTTATGCACGATAGTTTATACTAGGATGGCAGATCCTATGATCCTAGAGGCTTTTTCTAATTTGCAATTTTCATGTATTTCTTCTTCTTCTTTTTTTTTTTTTCCCCCCAAGCCTCAGTCACACTGTCAAGGGGAAGAAATAACTTTGTGTGATTTAGCCGGCCAGATATGTCAGAATCATGAAAAATTGCTGGTCCTATAGTCAGAGATCAAAGAAAAGGGAAGAGAAGGAAAAGTATTTACCCAGACTATCTGGCAAACACTTATTGATAGGAAATGCATTTGTTAAATTTAGGAACATTTTATGAATGATTGATAAACAGGATAGTGGTAGATTTTGCAGCAAGTAGAATCGATAGTAAATAAGTTTAGAAACCTCAAAAAAACAATGCTTGATATTCTCAGATGAATCACTTAACTGAGGCTCTATGGTTCAAATTAGTAATCACTTCATTCAGACAACCGTATTAATCTGAATTGCTTTGAACTCATTGTAGATTTGTTTAATTATCTACACAGTGAGGCAGGATGCTAAGGAACAGGATTTTATTCTCTTCACTTTTGCTTTAGAAATACTCAGTTATGTTTTGCTCAGGTATTTTGTCGTTTCCCACTTCTGATCCTAATCAGAGCCAAGAGAATAAAAGGTACAAGAAAACGCGATCGAATTTAAATTTAGTTACAACTTAGCCAACTAAAGACAGGAATATGTTTTATTTTAAATTAACATGCTTGCTTATCTCCTATCTATAACTTCCTTCAATGACAGATTTTGGTGTCATTTGCAGCAAGTGTTGTTCCTGTTTTAGCTCTGTGGCTTAGCCCTGTTTCAAGCTGAGCATATGCATTAGTGGCCGCAGATCTGGAGTCAGTGTCATCCCTCGCAGCAGCTCTGGAGGTATTTCACATGTTCCCTAGCTGCTCTGGGAATCGTGCACATGATGCTGACAACCTCCCTTGCTCTGGGAAAAGCTTGTCACTCCAGATCTCTGCTGATGATTGCAGAGTACCAAGCTGTTTAAGAAGATAGTCATGAAGTCTTGGCTTCTTCTTCATATTTAATTTATTTATTCTTTATCCATAATAGCTGCTCATTTCAAACAGTTCTTATTCATTGAGAAAGCTCCATCACTCACAGATGCTGTATAGATTTTTAATTTTCTCCTGTAAATGTTATATGATGCCTGACAGTTACCACTTTGGTCTAAGGCTTCAGGAATTAGATCAGCCTCATTAAAGTAGAACAAAGTAATTTCAAAGTAAACTGAATATTTTGTGCTGAGCAACCGAAAAAGAAGATACACTAATCTAAAATTGCCATTTTCATATTGATCAGCCAGGCTTTCTTTCCTTGAAATGCTCTGTAATGCATTTCCATTCAAATTAGGTGTGGACACGACCACTGCTTGCAGCTGTTAATGGGCAGCAGAGTGTTTCATGTCAGAGCTTGACCTTGACACTTGCATCTGGCTTTGTGTTCCAGCTCCCCAGCAATCTTACATGTGAAGATATTTAAAGTTTGGTCCCTTCTAGGAGCCTCTTTCATATTAATGATAAGAATTTAAATGCATTACTGAACATATGTGAGAGTCCACGGGAGCAGAATAGATTCTGTTTTAAATGTGGACATTATTAAAGTTAATCACGTATTAATGTTTTAGTGAATAAAGATGGATTTAACTGTTGCTTAGATTTTTCCCTGAGTCAGTGATTTGGGTTGATCCATTATCGTGTAAGGCCATCTGTGAGTTTTAGATGTAAATCTGAAGCCTGTGAATCTCTGGGATAGAACAGGTATGTGTTGTAGGCTTTAAGATTCGATGTGAAAGCTTTAGAATAATGTTGTTAACATTGTTTGCAAAATAACTGCGGTAGCTATATATTCTATCTAGTCCAGATGGATAAAATCTCTAAGGGACATTTATTTTTATGGCCTCTAACTTATTATTTTAACGCCTAACTTTTATGAGGCAAACTCATTATTTTTAGCAGTCTTTGACTATCTCTTAAATGCAGTGAAAGGCAAAAGAGGACCACAAATCTGTTATATTTAAAGCTGCTGAACCAAATTTCAACAATTACCATAGACCTTGTGCATTTCTTAAATTAAAAATAAGGGTAGCTGTCTCTTGACCGAGGCTTTTACCCTCCGAATAAAACCCAGACCTTATCCTGAAGGCTTTGCCTCTATTATAGACTCAGTGACGGTGATAATGTTCCATCAGGCTGTTAAAAGCAGCTTAATTTGGCTCTGAGTTCAGCCCGATACATGCAGTGTAGTCTGTGTTTTAGACCTGTTAAAACGGTCTGAAGACAGACACAGAACCACAAGAGGAGGGTTGATGCCACTTCAGGAGGCCACTGGTTTCCGTTACTAAACCCAGACAGATTCAGCTTTACCTGAGGAATATTTGACAGCTGTTTGTCCAACCTGTTTTTAAAATAGCCTGGTGACGCAGAATCCCCGTCTCCTCTCAACAGTTGTGTTTTAGCTCTTCATTCTCTTGCCGTTCAGCATGTTCTTAATGTATAGGATAAGTCTCCCTCGTGGTAACTTAAATCCATTACTTACTGTCCTGGTGAACACATTAGTGCATTTCTCTCTTTGCCAATCTCTTCATGACATCAGCTACCATTTGAAGTAGATCCTCATTTCGCCCCTTGGTCTTCTTTCACTTAAATAAAAGCATTACTTTCCAGCTTTCTTCACAGGTTTTGTTGCAAATGTCTTGAGGTTTGTTCCTTTTTGAACTTCCTTCGTTGATCCAGCCATAACGTGCCCGAATCTGATGCAGTATTCCAGCTGAGCCCCATGATGTGTCACACCTCAGGTACAACATTCCTGCACACATCACCTGGTAGGTTATGGCCCTGGGGACACTGTTCCATTTTTGGTCCATTAATTTCCAGATCATCTTCTGTAGAACCATTTCTATTATTCTACCTCGTAGCTGTGTGTCACTTTGGGGCACACACCGAATTATTATTTTACTGTTTCTACCACATCCTTTCAAATTCCATTCCTGTCCTCTAAAGTGCTTGCCATCCCTCTCTAAATGTTATCGTCTTCGTATTAAAGTGCTTTCTATTCTCCCATCTAAATCATCCCCTTACTGCCCAGAGTACAGGATGGATTAAGGATGGCAGAGTTCTGCTAATGGCAAACTTGAACCAGTTCTTTGTGGGATCCAGTTTGCTTCTCAAACAGTTCATTTGTTCCACTTTTGTTATCTACAGGTGGAGAAGAAGCGTTCGGTGTTCTGAGAACTGGCATGTCCCGGTAAGTCTCGTGTCACAATGCAGACAAGAGGAATGACGCATTTTGGGCTGACTAGGATGGAAAGATTCCTATTCCCAATGCACGTGGAACAGACCTTGGAGGTTTGGCAGGGTCAATATTGAGTGGGCCTGAACATGAACGACTGGGTTCTCTCAGATCTGTTAATATTAGAACATACTAAACAGAGCTGTGAACCGATTGTGTTGTGGAACAAACCGACACCTCCACTGCCTACTTGCATGTGCAGTGCAGACATTACTATTGTGTCTTCTCAATACATTAAAAATGTATTCGTAATCCTTTAAAATTCTCTCTTTCACGTCTTGATACAGGATTCCTTGGAAAATTGAAAGGATTTTTTAAATTTCATAAATAATGTACATTATGTCACTAAGATGCAGTTTAAAACAAGTTCATAGCACTTTATGCTAAATAATATGAAGGAGGGGCTTTTTTCTATTCATGTTGACCAGAACTTTGTCCCAAAAGGATTTCAGTTTTCAGTTTGCTAAAAATTGAAAAATATTTATTTGGAGAGATTTGAATCTTTCTGGCCAAATCAAATTTCTCATGTTGGTCTCCTATAGAATGTTCTCATAAGTGAGCATTCTTTGATTTTTAAACAATGTTTAAGCAGATTTTGCTATAGAGAAAGATAATATTCAGATTTTTTAAAAAAATATTTTATTAATCTTTTTTCAAAAATATTGAAAGTCTAAAAATATTTTATATTCTTATGTAAATCATGCAAACTAGGACATTTACATACTTTTAAATAATCAGACCATAATAATATGAATGAAGAGCACTGCAAGTAATTATGAATATATATTTCTGGAAAGTTGTACCAGAGTGATGTTTCAGATAAAGTTTTATTAAAACTGAAAAAAGCCATTTAATCATTTCCTTACAAATGTTTGGTACCGAGCACTGCTGAAGCTGTATCAGCAATTTGTTGTGAAACAGCATTAAATGTGAAAGCAAACCAGTATGAACCCAAGGAATCCTCTTAGGGAAATTTCTGTTTGGGTGGCAAAAAGGGGATTGATAAATTTACTTTATCATTCCAAAGAAATTACCTAGTTCAACATCATTTGCAGTCCAATATAATTAGATCTTGAGTAATGTGTAGCTGATTGTATTTGTAGTGCAAACAAAGCCCAGCTGTGGCTGTGTAGATCAGAATATTGATGATTTCATAGGGAAAACTAGATTAGAGACACAGATGGCTTAAGAGACCACGCTGACACTACAGCTTTCTGAAACTTTACAGCTGCTGGGAGTGGAATCTTGCACTTCTGCAGCTACTGAAAGGTGACCAGCATGGGACACTGGATTTCTACTAATTTTGGGAAGGTGCAAAGGCATCTATAAATCAAAGAGCCTGTAGCTTATGTAGATACCAGAAAGTCACAGCAAAAGGGTCGGTTTTTTGTTCCCTGACGTCAGCACTGCGCTCACGCTTTGCTGAGGACAGCACTGTGCAAGATGCAGCTATTTATTCCATACCAGCTCTGAGCTGTTTAATCCTTAATCTCTGGGTTGATGATTTTTTTGTCATATACTCTCCAGACCCAGAATAAATGTCAGAATATTTTTATATTTGCATTCCTATGAAAATGTTTTCTCTGCATACTCATCTCAGATTCTGACATGAAATGTGCCTCCAGCACTCAGAGATACATCCGGACTGAATTCACTTGACAACTGGATCGTAAATGAAAGACAATCTTGATGTTTAGCAACACAAACATGTTGATGGGCATTAGCTGATTACTATCAGCTTCATTCAGTGTGCCAACCCACCTTAGAGTACTGTGCTGTGCAAGTCCTTTATTAAAAAATGTAACAGGGAAAAGGATTCTTTCAGACAACATTTACAAGTTCAGGTTCAACTATAACAGAAAGAAATGCAACCAATCAATATCTGAATGTGTTAAAGAATATCTGTGATCCTACCTGCTAAAGTATTTATCACTCACTGCTAGGATGCATGGGAATTTGTGAGGCTATTAAATAAGAGGTTAAATATGCGATGAATTTTTAGTTCAGGAAGAGATACAGCAAACAAATACGGCGGAAATTTAATTAGCTGAATGGAATTATGCATTTTTAAAATGGTTTTGGCAAAGTACAGAGGAATAGGAAATGAACTGACTTATGTAAGCACAAAACTGATGGACCTGCTTTGAGTTTATACCAAGAAAGTTTCCTTTGGAGGCGTGTTTAGTTCTTTAGGAAATAAAAAAAGACAGTTAAAAAAGTATTTGAAACTGCAGAGCAGGGTAGCCCTGGTGATCATTTGGACTCGGTGAGAAATCTCAAGAATGAGCTTTGTGTAAAGTAGAAAAGATTAGTCATCATCAATAGTTATTTAACTGTAAGATTGGAAGGCTTTAGAAGAGATGAAATGCTACAAAGAACTAAGTAAAATGTGAGTTGGTTTGAAATAGGCAGCCTTTTAGTAAATAATGAATCCATCTTATTAAATGATTAATATTTCCACAAACAGATCATTCTTTAATCTATTTGACATAAGCATAGAGGAAACTAATGTCTGGGACTTGGAGCGAGCAAAATAGAAATAAAGAAATTAAAATAAAGAGGGCTTATATATAAGTGTATATAATTAATTATTACTTCCACTTGCATTATTATCTGACTCTGTCACATACTGCCTTCCACCAGCTCTACCTGCCACTCTACAGCTGTCATTCATAAACTAATCTGAGGGTCCACACCTGCTTTACACAACAGGAGAAAAAGAAATAGTTCTGGTGTTTATTCTTGGTCCTGCTGTCTTAGAAAGCTGGGATGTGCACCATGTATTCTGAAAGATCATCTGCGCTCACACAACAGATCTGACACAAGAAACGCCTTGAATTCCTCTTGGCTCTTCGAGTATCTGGTGTCGGATGTTCAGAACCACCAGAGTGTGGAAATTTTGAACACAAAAAATATTCCCAGTCAAAATAGCTGTCTTTAGTTTTAAGGTAACTTCCATAAAGCGGTTTCTAGAAGGATCATTTATTTTAATCTTATTGTTTTGTTATGTAGACCAGATTGATTCCAAGAAGTGTGGAGTTCAAAGGATGTTGCTGGCACGGTAATAAGGCCCAGTTCAGTCAGCTGAGGCTTGCTGGTTTATATGTTGAGCTGACCAAGCACAAAAGTGATGTGTTTTGTTGAGATTCTCATCTGGTTTTGTTGTTGTTCAGACTTCACTTTGCGCTGATACCTCTACGGAAATGTTTTGAATTCTGAGAATGTGAAATGCAGCGATCCCTGTGTTGTGTTTTGGTGCAGTCAGAGCTTCCGTAACAACAGACGCTGCCCAAAGAGGTCATTTCAAGCGGAGCCAAACCAGCCTTGCATTGTGCTGCCTGGCTCATCCTTTATTTCCAAAGTCCTTAATTCCCTGTAATTTTCTGTCAGTGTGGTGACACCTGCCCCCTGGGCAGGAACTGCAGGAAATCAATGCTCAGTCAGGTTAGGTCAGTCAGGTCAGTTTAAGGGCACCTCTCCTGCTGCAGCATCACGAGAGGCTTGAGCGTCTGTCACAGCATCGTAACACAATTGGCTCTTCCATTAGAGCAGCCTCTTGAAAAAGACAGCGATTGCTTCCTTTCTTCACTGCTCCTTTCCCTTTCCTCTCCCTGGTGGATTACTTGTCCTAGCACTTTATACAATTTTCAGTCTTACTTAACATTTTCCAGCTGAAATGTTTAAAACTCCCAGATTTCACCGGCTCAAGTATTAAAGTATTTTATGCTTCTTTGCTAAATGAATGAACTGTGAATATGTCCTCTCATAAAGAGGCTTCTGCCAACAAGACATTCCCAAAGTATAGCTCTTGATTTTAGGACACTTGTAAGTAACAGATTGTGTTGAAAGCAATTACAATGATCTTTCTCGTTTTGGAACTGATTATGAATTCAAGCTTTATCCATGCATACCGGTTTTGGCTGGCATAGAGTTCCTTTACTTCACAGTAGCTTGTATGAGGGTTCAGTGTAGTTTCAATGTTGTACTTTTAGTGTGACTAAAACAACCTTGGTTTTAGTTGTCACTGGGCAGAGCTTACCCAGAGCCAAGGCCTTTCCTGCTCCTCACTCCAGCCCACCAGCCAGAGGCATGGGAGGGGACAGCTGACCCCAACTGACCCAAGGCATATTCCAGACCAAGTGGATCATGCTCAGCATATAAAGCTGGGGAGGAGGAGGAAGGAGAGACACTCAGAGTGATGGTGTTTGTCTTCCCAAGCCACTGTTACGTGTGATGGAGCCCTGCTGTCCCAAAAATGCCTGAACGCCCGTTTGCCCATGGGAGGTTGTGAATTAGCTCCTCTTTTGCCTTGCTCACACATGCAGCTTTTGCTTTACCTATTAAACTGTCTTTATCTCAACCCACCAGTTTTCTCACTTTTGCAGCTCTGATTTGCTTCCCCATCCCACTGTGGGGGAGTGAGTGGCTGAGAGGGGCTCAGCTGCCTCCCGGGGTAACCTGCAATAGCATGTCCTTAGGTGTCTCTGAAAACCAGTTATTTTCTGTATCTTCTTCTGTTAAAAAGACTGAAGACAGCCAGTAGTCTAACCATTTATCTTTTGGTTGTCTGTAGAGTTATAACAATAGAGATGGTGTAATTCAGCGTCAAAAAAATCTATAGGCATTTGACCTTACATTAGATCATGTTTAAAAAAACCCTAAACATGCTTAATTGAATAGTATTTCATTCTCTTGCCTTTCCAACCAATATTCCTTAAAAAGCTGGCTCATGCACCCAGATCCTTAAAGGTGCATTTCTAGTCTTCAGAGTATTTTAGAATGACACTGTATATTCTTCTGTACCAAAAATATTTCCCTGGTGAAGCTCTTTCCCATTTCCCAGGAAAGGTAAAACCATAATCAACATGAAAGTTAAATTTATTTGTCATTTATCTTTCCTTTTGAAGTTGCCCAAAGTGTTCAAAAACATTCAGAGGAAAAAAAAATCTTGATAAAGGCCTGGTACAAAGTACCAGCAGGATGGGGTCATGTGTACTCTAATATTTGCTGTAGGGGCAGGGGGGAAGGATAAAATGTGACAATTCTTGGGAGTAAAACAAGCCACAAAAAGAATGTAAATGAAGAAAATGATAAAGCTTGAACTAATCTGTCTGGTGACCTTTAATTTTTTAATACGTAATGTGTTTATGGTATGTGCTTGTCTATTGATCTGTTCATTAGCTGGCCTTGAGCAAGCGGTATATACATTATTTATTAATTCCCACTTTCTTTTATGTTTCTAGGAATTCAGATCTTTGGAAGAAAAAAATGCTCTCCATCTTCACAGCAAAGTGATAAGTAATCAATAAGTATTTTGCGGATGGAATTTTTTTGGCAACCTAATTTAAGCAAATTGCATGCTTAAACCTTTAGTTTCTTCCTACAAGAAAGAACAATGCTGAAATAAATATGATGAGAGGCCATCCTGGAAAAGTGAGATAGAGTGTGCAAGAAATAACTACACCCAGAAGAATCCATTGTGCCCTGTCTGGCATAAAGCATAGGAGAAGCACAAAGAAGATACCAGTATTTTACTTCTGCTTTTTTTAAAGGAAATTAAATCCCAGTGAAATAAAACCTGTGTTTGGGTGGTGGTTTTTGTTTGTCTACTTATGTTCCTTAAATAGTCCTTTTCATCAAAATATTTATATTTTTCCAGGTGTAAAGCCCAGCTGTATTGCATTGTTCATATTAGACTGAAGCATTTAGTGGTTCTGTCTGTCCTTAATATTTGTCAATGCAGCAAAGGCAAGACTCTCTCTTTTGCAGTGCTGGCGAGAAGGGTGGATTTCTTTACCTCCAGGGCTGGCTGCTGGAAAATTAAAAGGTTGTGGTAGCCACACAGATAAAGAGACGCAATAATGAGCTATTTATTCTCTGGCTTTATTTTCTTGGCATTTAGGTCTTGCCTAGAAATGTGCTCTGTAGGAGAAAATAATAGCAGCATTAATTGCCTGCTTTGCTAACAAGTGTGTTGACACCTGCAGCCACAACGGAGAGCTCCACTCACAACACCCAGGGCTGGGCTCGTTAGCACACGATGTTCAAATGTGCCTGAGAGAGCTTCTGAAGGAAAAGAATTCATCATCTGGACGGGTGCTGGCAAGGTCTTTCTTCTAAGCACAGGGGGAAACTCAGGAACAAGCACTGAGGTGCTGGGCTGCTTCTCTGCCCGTGTTCTGATGGGGAGTGGGTGCTGGTGTTGGGATGGAAGGAGCAAAAAGGCAGGAGTGTCGTGTTAGAAACATCTCAGACAGAAAATGCAACTTTTTCACTGTTGTTTTGGAGGGAACACCACACCAGCTGCTCCAAGTGCCCAAACCATCTCTGACAGCCCTTCCTGCACTGAATTATTCTAGCTTTTTTGGGATGAAGCCTACTCTAAGCAGGTATTTCCTGACAACCTCAGGGCTTCCAGCAAGGCTCTGCCTGCTGTTCTTTGTGTTCCCAAACATTCCTACTAGAGAGGAAGAGAGAAAAACTGCAGATGACCCTGCTTTGCAGACAAAAAAAATTGCATTTAGTGGCATGAGCTGGTTTGTAAAGCTGCAGAGGGTCATACAGCAACGTATCAAAGATGTTCACACAGGCTGCTGCTTGTATTCAACATCCAGCATCACAGCACCAAGAGGTGTTCTGTTCGAAATGATCTATTGGAAACTTGGAGCCAGCTCCGTGGGGAGAGCTGTGGCTACAGGTCCTGTGTTACAAGCACTTGAGATACATCTTCTTGCTTAAAAGCTTTTTATCCTTCAGGCTAGACAGTTTAATAAATCAAATAATAAACCAAAGCCAAACCTATAGTAATAAAGCAAAACATAATATACCAACCCAAATATAATAAGCCAAAGTCAAACCTACATACAGGAAGGATAGATGTAGAGATAGATATTCATTCACATGTAGAGATATTTCCTGGTGCAGAAAATTTCTGTAACCCTTAATTTTGATAATATTCTTACACAATTTTTTTTTTTTTTTTNNNCTTAATTTTTTAAAGTTTTTTACCTATTTTTTTTTTTTTTTTTTTTTTTTTTTTTTGGGGTCAGTGCGGTAATTCCTTGGAGCTTTTTCAGCTGTGGACGTTGCACAGAACTTCTAAAACTAAGACAACCTCAGAGGAAACTGGTGGAAGACAGTTCAAACAGACGCACGTAGGGTGACATTCCCTGTGTTACATCTCACCGAACTGAAGCCTGCAAATGCAGTCAGAAAGATCTTTTAAATTAGATTTCATAATTTTGCTTAGAACCTGAAATCAACTTACCTCCACAGAAATCAACAATTCTGTAACCACAGTAGTACAGAGGCTGGGTAGTGGGTGAAAACGTGTAGGCAGAAACAGAACATAATTTTATTCTGCTTTCTTGGTGCTGGTAATGTCATAAACATCCTGCCATTCTGATATTATTGTGTTAATGTTAAAATATTTGGTTGATGCAAATAGGAGTCGAGATGTAATATTCTTTATATGGCATTGCCCAGAGCAAAGTAAGAACACCATGACAACAAGTAGCCTGCAAGCTGTCATGTTATTTGTGTTCAGCTTGCAGAACAGCTTATAAAAAGCCATCAGCTGACAGTCATCCTGAACGTCAATAGTAATTGAGAGAGAAAGAATAGAAGAATAACAAATGGTGAACATGAAAAAAGCCAAAAAAAGGTACAATAAAACACCCCAGGAACAATACTTTTCCATACACTTTGAGTTTTCTTAAATGACAGTCATTTATTAAAAAGTACAGCTTCTCGAGTAAAACCCTTGAATGCAACCACTTTAGCCTTCAGACATCACCATTCCCCCGTAGAGAACTTTACTAATAAAAGGTGACAGCACACAAGAAACCTTTCTAAAATTTTACTGAACAAAACTATCAAGCATTTATTAAATTGACAAAGATGACTACAGGGATATGAAGAAATTTCCTCTGAAAGTACATGTATTACATAGAAAAAAGTCTGAAGAACAACAGACTGTGTGAACAGTAACACAGCATTTAAGAATATTGCCCACAGTGCTGTCAGTATCCTTATGGAGATACCTCTTGTGATTAAGCCTCGCAGTAGTTATTAATCTATTTTTCTTTATTGTAAAATCATCTTTGATTGATTGGGATTTTGGACTAGCTTATGATTGTTTTTCCACGTACACGAGCAGTAAGTGACTATGAAGCAATGCGTCTTTGTGTACTGGTGAACGTGAGCACACAGGTCACGTTTGCCCTGGGGAAATTCGGTTCCAGGAAACAAACAAGGAGCAAGAGTCCACATTTGGCAGGGCTGGCTTAGATTCAGTGGGACTATTTGTGAGAGCAGAGTGAGTGGGAACCGATCCTTTAGCTGTCACTATTTCATTTGAAATGTGAAGTGTGTGATCTTGGAGCCAGGTGTTTTAAAATCTGAATTTTTACACATAACACACAACGACTAGTCTTTTCTAGCTGAAGTAAAAATGAAAATGGTGATACAAAGCTAAAAGGACCTACAGTTGGCATTTGTGGCTGTCCCAGGTTTTTCTGTATCCCTTGACATCTAAAATTGGCATATATCAGGGAACGCAGAGATAAGCTCCAAGTAGTGCACATGCAAAACAGTATTTTAGCACTTACCCATGGAAAAATCAAATTTGTCAGAAAAAATGCAGGGCACCGGTAACACACATTGCTGGTTTCCTTGAATGACACATGGGATCTAATAAACTACTTTTGCAGTGTGCTGCACCACTTTTCAAATACCAGGGAACTGAGAACTTGAGCTCGTATTTGGCTTCATTAATGAGGTACCCCACTAAAAGTATGAGCAGCTCTGCTGACAGCCCATCTGTTTGCTGTCAGCCAGGAATCGATAGCCTGGCCCTTGACTGCATCAGCTGCACAGAAACTTCGTGAAGAATTCCGTGAGCAATCCCTAGAAAGTAAACTGCTTAATTGTGCCTGTCTTAGCTGCCACTGTAAGAAATTAACATCTCAATTTTCTCTAGGTGTTAAGAGAACAAATGAAAAAAGAAAAAAAACCAAACAAGAAAAACCCTGAAACAAAACAACCCAACCAAAAAAAGCATGGATACATTATTCATGCCACGGAAAGAGAGAGGCAGTGATGGAAAAAGTAAATAAACATATCATCAAGAGTAAGTTTCCTTGGTTTGGACCTAAACCTCTGCTTCTGAAATTTATAGCATTCCCTGTTAGGAGTTTTCCAAAATATAAATTGTAGATCATCTTGGGAAACACTGCTTCGAATGCACAGTGCCTTGATGTAATTACGATTCAGTGAGGAAAAGCAAAATTTTATTACTTCAGTGCATAATTTTTGTCATATGTGAGTTTAGATGAGGGTTAACAGGAATTAATGACCCAATTTGCTCTGATATTAAGGGATTTTAAAAAAAAATGAGTGTTGAGTATGTTCAAGCAGAGGAAGAAACTGAATCTACACTGCATGGTTTTGGATAAGAGCTCTAAACTTAAGGTCACCACATAAGAGGACTGGCCTCCTCACATGAGCTTTGTGCCGCATTTTAGAGAGGAGACGATGCCTTTTCTTCCAGGAGGACATTGCAGCTGGGCACCCCTGCAGGTGATGGCTTCCTGAGACTCTGATTAACTTCTCACACCAGAGAAGAGTAGCAGCACTTCCCTGTTATCTAGGTAAGCCAGTCTACTGCTTTTAAATGCCTTTAGAATTAGATTTCACTGCCAGACCTAGACAGCTCGAGTCAGCTGTGGGAGCATTCCTATGCCTATCTGGATTCAGCTCTGATGAGCTGCACTGTGCAGGTCAGGGACCAGAAATCAGGATTTCATTCACAGGGAAACTGAACTTGCCCATGCCACAGCCACAAGCAGGAAGTGCCAGTGCCTGTCTGCCCATCTCACAACACAACAGAGGGGAAATCGTTTGGGCCACCAGCACTGGGATCTCTAACAGCCTGAAAGAACAGTCTGCCCTTTGTTTCTTTTGTCTCCCAAAAATCTCACCTGAAATAAAATCAGTTTCATAGAATTTAATTTATCTGCTACAGAACTATAAACAGCTGAGTCAAACCTGCTGGCATTTGCAATATGAATGTTGATCCAATTATTGAGACTGACAGCTGCTAGCACCTTGCTGTAATAATAAAATAATGACTTACCCAGGGCTTTTTGAGAGCACCTTTCATTCCAGGCCATCCTCAAGTGTGCTGTGAACCCATACACAAGCTATATATAGGAAGTACTTCACCCACCCGTGACAGGCAGCCACCCACAGATGAATCACTGAGCCTCCTCACAGCTCCCATCATCGGGACCCAGCAGAGCAGCGCTCACAGGAAATGAGGATGGCAGAGTGCTGATCCTCAGCTCCCTCATGCCTGCTTTTCTGCACACTTACTCAGGCCCTACATCAAAGGAGAGAAGTTTGCAGGTTTTTATTTTTTTTTTTTTCCTCTCTCTTTCATTATGTAACTGCCAGGCTAATATTTATGCATTATTAACAAACTATAAAACAAACCTACAGAATATCTTCTGATCACATTTGGCCAGATGATAAAGTTTCTTCAGCACCACTGTAAGTTTATGTATATGACCTCATCATTAACATAGCTCATAGCTATTAATGATTTTGCATATTAATTTGATAAGAAATGTTTTCTAACACAGACATAAAAAAAAAAAAAAAGACAAACTGCCTCTGTCACCAGTGCCATCCCCAGAACTGTTGCTTTGACTTCTGCCATCTCACTCCACTTAGCCTGTGAAATATTAATCCTCTTGTGCTGTGGCATTTGTCAGCCCAGGGAGGGTACTTCTCCACTGCAAGTCCATTTGCATCCCAAAGAAATAATGTCAGCTGAGAGAGTGAAGAAAAGCCCTGCCTGTGCTGTGCTGACAGGGGCTGGAGTGATGTCACTGACTCTGCTGAGCCCCAGCACATCCCCAGCACCTCCTGAGCATCCTCACCCAGCAGGGGCCAGAGACACACAACTTGTCATCCCGCAGGAACCATCAAGGAATCCTGCTGAAAGCCACAGTCATCACTAACAAGAGATTTGTATTTTTTTTAAACCTGAAACAAGGTTATGTTCCATGTGGGAGCTGCAAAAAGCCTTGTGGAAGCGGCCTAGCCTTAACTTTAAAAATCCAGTGCTTTGCTAAAGAGATCTTTTAAACCTTGCAGAGTAAGATTTTTTACAAGCTACTGCAGGTTTTTTTTTTTCCAGCTTTTCAGCACAGAGAAAGAGTCTCTTACATTTTTAATAGAAAAGGAATCCAAGAACAGGTTGAAAGTATATGCTGAGCACTGGGAACAGCTGCAACTCAACCCTTCCTTTGGCATATGCTAGCTCAAAGAGTGCTCATAATTTTCAAAGTGTTTTTTCAGAAGAAACTGTTGCTGTTTGAGTCAAAAGACTGTTATTTAGACGTGGTTGGGGATTTTTCCCTATTTCTGAAATTCAGCTTAATTTTCTGTGACTAGAAATGCTACATTTGGAAAAAGAAAAAGATGCGATCAGCTGCTGAACACTTTTACTGCTTTCATCTAGCACTACCCCATCTTGAAAACTGTTCTTACTATTCTCATGTCATTATTTGCTTGCAGTTAGTAGTTGGAGTGAGTCAAGTAAGCAAACTGAGCTCAGTGTCTGCTGGGTTAGCAACACTCATGTTTAGACTTGGTTAAGAATGAGTTTAGAGCCTGAGAACTCATTCTCCGGCTCCCAGTGCTGACTTTTTAATGTCAAAACTCTGTTACCATAATGAACTTCCATGAAGGGTTTTCACGAACGTACAAACAGAGAATCTGATAGATCTTTTGGCCAAAAGAAGTAGGACATAGATGTTTCCTACCCAGCTCCTAAAATTTAGGAAAGAAATTTGCATGCACCCATCCACGCCCCCACAATGCACTTCAGTTGTGATTCGGCTGTAGCTGGTGGTTTTGCTTCATGCATTGCTGTTCTGAGGAAATGGCACAAATTATTATTTCTAACTGAGAATTATTAAGATGGGGACCTGACTGCCGATCGACCATTCCCCTATCTAAGGAGTCCTGAGCCAGACCTTTCGTACAGCAAAATCTATGAGATGGCAGAAAGACACACACACACACACACTGACAGCTGATGTCGTGTAGGATGCCTCAGTTGGAAACTGTGTCAAAATTGCAGATTTAACACAATAAGGTGTAAAATCACAGGCCTTGACTTTTATGTCTCACTCTTCTCACAGCTTTTTTTGTTTTAATTTAATTTCTTCCACTGCTTGCAGTAAAGTAGTGTAGTTTATTTCAGGTAAGATCATTCTTAAGTTGGCAATCACAGCTGTCATCACATAAGACAGTATAAATTCTTATAACAATAGCCATAATGATTTAGAATAAGGTAGAGGATTTCCACATTTACATGATTGCTTAAACACTTTTATGATGCTGTATAGTAATTTCATTCCTTTTTATTTCTGTTCTGTTTTGGCAAAATTAATGTATATGCATTTTCAAGGTTCTGTTAAACCACAAAGGAATAGGAGATTCATTTTGAGTTCATGTTCTACCAAACGCCATTTTTGGATCTGGCAAGAGTTCTGACTTTTACTTCATGTTCATTCACTACCTATACTTTAATAGCTCTTCTGGGGTCCTGCTAGGGAAATAGAGAAACCAGTGTGTGTTCCATATTACAGATATTTAATGGAGTATAAATTGTTCATGGAGTTATAATGTTAGAAGAAGTCATAATGAGTTTCTTAGAAAAATATATTTCACAGTAAACTACACCTTCAAATTTTACAGATCTCAACTGTACTTTTGTTAGTATTTTAATAACAATTATTGTTTAATTGTAGAGTTTTGAAAATGTGTGTTGCAGTTTGTGCTCTAAACCAAACAAAACGAGGGGAGACGATGCCTTTTGATGATAAATACTGACTATTCAGCATTGACAGCATCTCGGAATTTTTTTGCCATGAGAGTTAAGCTGCTGGCTCAACTACAGCTTTTCTTTTGAGCCTTTGGACAGATAAACACATAATCTTGGACCCATGAAAGATCTGAGTAGCTAAAACTAAAATATTGACTTTCAAACTTACCACTTGTCATCTTGCTCTGGATTAATATAAATCCTCCACCCTGAGAGACTCCCAGAGACACATCTAACCCACGTGGTTGCAAAGTCTTTGGCTCTCTCAGGCCCTGTGAGCAAACAATTATTTTGGTATAGAGAGTGGAACGGTTTTGAAATGAGTAAGAGGAATCTGATTGGAAATACCTCTTACCTTGCTGCACAGGCACACCTGGTCCAGCTTTCTCTCCTTAATTTTCTATTAGAAGATACGAAGCCAAATGAGTTTCCTGGCCTAAAAGAAAAGCATTCTCGTGACTCCTGACTGGATGGATGCACCATCCTCCGGCCCAAATGACAGGTCTATACCGCATATTTCTTCTCAGCTACTTTGGCTTTACCTCCTGGTTGCTCTCAGCTGCAGACCTTCCAAGGTTAAGTTATGCAAAGTTGAGCTTATATCTTGGCATTGTCTTCTGTCTCTCTCTGTACCCATTTTCAAAATGAGAAGACTGCTTCTTCATTTGCTAGGGCGTATGGAATGCAAAATAAACATGGAACTGGGAGGAGATGCTCCCAAGTGGTCTCAGTGGACTCAGAATATCCAGCCTCCTCCTCATGAAGCAACACTCCATCAAAGCTCTGGCAAACCTGGCTATGAGTCCTCCACAGCTCAACTCACAATTCTTAATTCATGGCAGTGTCTTAGGACACCGTGGAAGCTCTAGAAAATTGGAATTATATCATATTGATCCATTTTAATTTCAGAAAGGACTCATCAAATTCATACCGTTCCTCAAAAATTATTAATCTTAAACTTTAAAAAAAAAAAATTTGCTTCCATGAGAAACTTAAAAAACTCTACTTTTATCCCCTTACTGAAATTAAAACTTGTTCAAAATATCCTAAATTCCCATGAAACAAAATTGAATTTCAGCCAGTTTTGATCTAAACAGTAAAGCCTTTTCCAGCATCAGAGTCTAATTTTAAGGAGCTATTAAAATACTGAAGCCTTGTTGTGATAAATATCAGCCTGTAGAGGGAATTTCAGTGGCAAAATTTTAATCTATCTTATAGAAATGCTCACAAGGTCATAGTAATTCTACTATAAATAGAAACATGAACAATCCACCTCAGTTTTTATTTAACCTCAAGGCCCTTAAGGGTTCTTGTGCCAAACAGCCTCACAGCACTAACACTTGATTTTGTGAAATTGCTTCAAAATCAAGACACAATGAAGTAACCTCAAACAGCCATGAACTGAATTAAAACCCAGTACATCTCCACATTCTGCAGTTATCTTCTTCTGAACTACAGTGCCTCATTTAAATGTTAATGGAAAAGAAAATATTTCTGTTTTCAGCCTTGATCATTGATGTTGACTTGATCATTCAAAATAATTACCTTTTCCTCCCTGCTTAGACATTTTATCCCATTAGAGTTACTCTGATTATCTATTAATTTAGGGTAAAATATAGAATAGTACTGAGGCATCTAGGTTATCATCTATGCAGGGAGGCTGAGTAAAATTAGTCCAAAAATTCTGCTTAGACTGACAAGATGAAAGCTCCCCCAGATTCTCAGCCTTCTGCTGCTGTGCATGTCTAGAAGTGCTGCCTCAGTATTCATCTTCCACACAAAGCGTCTCCAGATTTCCAGGCTGAGGCATTAATCTTTCAGTTTAAAGCCATTCCCCCTTGTCTGTCTCTCCATGCCCTTGTGAACTGTCTCTCTCCAGCGCTCTTGTAGCCCCTTTAGGCACTGAAATGCTGCTGTAAGGTTTCCCCAGAGCTCTCTCCTCTCCAGGCTGAACAACCCAACCCTCTCAGCCTCTTCACAGGAGAGGTGCTCCAGTCCTCGGAGCTCCTTCATGGCTCTCCTTTGGGTTCCAGCAGGTCCATGTCCTTCCTGTGTTGGGAACCCCACAGCCACTAAGGCTCTGGATGAACAGCACTGTTCTTAGAAGGAGGTGGCTTTGTCAAGGACTGAAGAGTAACAAATTGTTTATCTCTGCATGTTGGCAGAATAAACACAGCCCTGAACTGATATCTTTGGCACAATCTATATTCACAAGGACATGATGCAGAGAACCTCAGTAAGATATTCTTCCTTTCCCACTTGGAGAATGGATAGATTTTGAAACTTGAAAGAGCATGGCATAAATTTTTCTTGTGGTTCTAATCCATTGCAAATATTTAAAATAATGTCCTGGAGAATGAGCAGAAATGGGTATTTGTTGTGTGTGCGGAACTGTGTGTTTGTGCATACACACTTTTCCTACCACTGGGATGTACAGCAGACTTCATGCAGCCTTTGACCTTCAGTATGTCATAATTGTCCCACCTAGACTCCTGTGCACAGCTGTCACTGTTCCTTGGTGGCACAAATGCATACATTCCAGCACATTTAACTTCTGATGCTTATTCCATTAATTCCTTAATTCTTATTTGTTTACATTGGATCCGAATGTGTATATAAATAGTTACCCTTTTAATTACGGCAGCTTTATAAGGCACCACGTATTAAACAGTTGTTCACTCTAAAGGCAAGGGAGAGAATCTGGGTTTGCATTGTGTGTGGAGCCTTCTGGCCCCGAGTATTAAATTCCAGTATAATGAGGACCTTGTGCTGGTTGTACACTAGACAGGGACTCAGCTTATACTGCCAGAGATCTGGCAGCGATGGAAGACTGAGCAGCAGCTGCCAAAAATTACTTGATATTGTGCAAGCCCTTGTGCTGTACAGTTTGAGGGCTGAAAGGACTCATGTGCAAGAGCAGAATCTGCAAATGAAACGTATACAGTGGAGCAACATTTGTAATAACCATCTGCTGTGTATCCCCTCCTCTCCCTTTGGGCTTGCACAGCATAAAACATGGCGAGTCCACATGAGCGCTTTGGGATTAATGATATGGTGAGAAGCATTTTTCATTAGCTATATCATATTTTTGTCTGTGGAGAGGAAAAAATGATATTTGAGCCCCAAGGAAGAAGAAGCTGAGGTTTGGCCCTGCAAAGGTTGGAGATTTCCACTGAACTCCCTAATTTTACTTTTTTTTGTTTTTTAAACTGCAAAATGGATCTGAAAGTGTTGAAAGTAAAAGTCATTTTGGGGAAGCCGAGTGGAAGGAGCAGTTTAGAACAGATTTCACTTTAATTTCTGAGTAACAGCAATGAAAGGACTTTTCAAAATGACACCAAAGATAATCTCAATATTCTTTAGCTGAAGAAAAAGTTCCATTTATTTTTAAGCCTTTTCCTATGTAATTCCTGTTATCTTTGAATAGGAGTGGATCTAATTAGCTGCTCTTAGAGAAGTACTTGACAAAATGATTGCTTATGTACCCTGTTCACTTATTCAACCTTTCTCCAGAAAACAAGGCATAGGTCATTTTAACAAAGTTCTATAATATTATGGGTTTAACCTCTTTGCAGTGTGTGCTGTGAGTTTCAGGAATTTCGTGAACATGAAAGCACAAGCTTGATTAATTCTGTATTTACTCTTCAAGATGGTTAGCCTGATTAGAAGACAGCTGAAGAAACCAAGATGGTATTTTAAAATGAAATTTAAATATTTTTTTGTGCCCTGACAATTCTTTTCCATCTCAAGAGGATAAAATGGAGGGTGACAGCTCTGAGGGAAATTAAACAGATGAAGACTATTTGTAGACAAATTGCAGACATGCTAATCTTGTTAATTTACAGTAAAACCTAACACTTACCCAGACCTCTGTCATGACAGAAAGCAACAAAAGGGAGGCATTTCTAATTCCTCAAGTGCACTTCAGATTAAATTATGTTCTGCTACATTCACTGAGGAATCCTATTAATGCCTATTTGCAATTGCAATCCTTGGGTCAAATTTGGCTCTGTTTTTTTTCTGGTGAGATTAGATCATTGTGTTAGTTTATTTGCTTGTGCGTCTTCCCATCCTCTGTCAATTGCTCTCTTTCTCTCAAATGCTGCCAGTGCCATAATCATAATCATTATACAAATTATGCAGAAGGGCCCTGTGCTTGCATAGTCTTACCGTCTTCTGCTGCATTAGAGTGAAACAATGTCAAAACAAATTTCACTCCTTGCTTTCTGACAAGAACACACAATCTAAACTAGTCCTTGTAAGCCATGCTGGCAGCAAGAATTTGTAGGTAGTCGGTATAGAATATATTTCACCTAATTTTAACTATCCAGAATTCAATATCTTGTTCCAGCTAATCATCTGGATTCACTTGAAAGTCGACAGACAGTCTAGCACCTCCAGAGTGTGATTCTTCTCAGTGATTTTAGACATCTGTCTCGGGCCGAGATGTACCATCCACACCAGTTCAGAGTTTCACCATTTCAAAGTTTCACCATTTCCAAGGCACCTGGTCAAAGATGAAACCTCACTCGTAGGATTCCAGGTTGGAGAGAGCTGTGCAAAGACAAGGATATCCTTCCTACCTGGAGTCACAACCATGCACAGTTCTGTGCCATTTTAAAGGTGCTGTTGTCGCCACATACGTAGGAATAAATTAATCAGCTTTTCTCAAAGGTCACAGAAAACTGTTTGGGGTCTGACAGACTGCTCACACCAACAGGGGTTCATTCTGATAGGAGCCAAACACAGGACTCCCCAGGGAACGTTCACCAGGATTGTGTCATATTCCACTCTATTTCAAAATCATCAGGATGCGCACTGTGCAGCTCAGGTTGGTACAAAGACGAGTTACACACCCTGGCTGAGTGACTCCATGTGTTTCACGGGATTCTCTTTCCTAAAGACAACAGACGATCATTTTAAGCCTTCAGCAATAGCAGAAGAATTATACATTCTGTTGAGTTTCTCCAATACAAAACAAAAGTCAAACCAAGACTAATATTTCCCACTTGTTTTAGTAGGTAGCGCACAGCTGCAGTTAAGTGTTTGGCACTGGTAATTCTCAGACATTTACCATCACATACTGTCCAAGGAAAAAAAAATTGTCATTTCCTTTTAATGAGCACTCAGAATTTTTGCTAGCTGCCAACAGGATTATTTTAACAGGCTGTTGGAACAGAGGGTGAGAATGGACTGCACTTGTGTAGGAAGTCATTAATTGTTCAGACCATATCTTGTTGTGGATTTCTGTATGTAACATGAAAGTAATTTTGAGCAGTGACTTAGAATAATTACCACTGTGGAGAACTATTTTGCACAATTTATTACTGAAGCACAGATTTAGTATTGGGGAAGAATGACAAGTGAATAAACATGTATTTGAAGTACTATGAACTGGTGAAGTGGATTAGCATTAAATAAATTTGAAATCAAGACTAACAAATATAAACCTCCTTAGAGCCAGCATAGAAATATAATACAGGCATTCTCAAGTAAGGCTGAGGATTAAATGATGAAATATTCGACAGAAGCTAATGAGCCATCATCATAAGCAATAGGGTGTTAAAATGGAAAAAGGGAATTGCTATGAAACACATTTTTTCCTGATTAATTTTTAGATTTTTCTGAGTACATTTTTTCCCACATGCACATGAATCCTGAACTGCTACTTTCTTGCCAATTTGGAGCTGCAACTAATGGCTTGTGACCATATAATGAGTTGTAATATTTAACTTGGATTCTGTGATCCCAAATGTACTTAAAAGTTTAGATATTTTTGTTCTACATGTGGCAGCGCAGGGAAAATGTCCTCCTAGTCACAGAGAGTTACAAAAATATTCATTATTTTGAGATACAAAAATTCATTCCATCATCCTTTCTCTTTCCCTGCTCCATGGGAAGGAAAACAGAGATTGCACTCACAGACTTCTCATAAGCCCTGCACACTCGGTTCTCAGCAGGTGAATGAGCATCCTCAAACTTTCCTCCACAGGCAGAGCAGTGTGGTGGCTGGGAGGGGTGACCCAGGTGACCTGCCTGCTTCTGATTATGTCTTTTACACCAAGCTGGCTGGAGTCACTTAGGAAAAGCTGTTTCAAAGGCCATCATCATTGATTTCTCTCTGCTGCTGCTGAGGTCAACGAGTCAGTGTTCTCATGATTCTTACCCATAAATATCGATGTGAAAACTCTCATTGACTTCGGCGTAAGTGAGGACAGGGCTGTACTCTTGGAAATCCCATCTGCTGCATTGCAGTTTGCTGCTCCAGAAAAACAGGCAATGACCGTGCACGATGTATTATGAAGGCTGGAAATACTGGTACTTCAAAGAGTGCTTAATTAGTTCAGATAGGTCATAGGCCCTCAGAAAGTACCAATTGTTACTAAGGTTTTATTCCTCAGCAATAATGATGCCATTTTTTCCCCAACTGACAGATGGAAAGCATGCTTGCAGTGACCTTGTCTGGATTTTTTTTTTTATCATTTGCAGAGAAGTCAGAAACATGAGCAACAAATTCCTTCAGTAATTTGAACAACGTACATCCTTCTAGCTAAGCAATCTATGTCATCACCTGATTTTGAAATAAGTCCCTATTAATAAGCTATACCATCTATAAATAATTGTCATCAGGAAATCAGTTCTCAGATTGCTACAGTGCAAAAGATTAAACATTCTGTCACATGTTTTTATTTTTTTTCCTGTGGTTGTAAGCTTTTTTCAATAGTGTCCTTAATTCAGGACACAACTAGGAAGAATCATTACTGTTATTTCCACGTGAAAGGGAAGACTGTTTATTTTTCTGATTTGTTCTCAGTTCAAGACAGTTTTTCTTGACTTTTTTAGTTCTTAATTACCATTGTTTCTCTTTTACTAGGAGCGGTTGAACAGAACACACCTACCCACACCTGTCAATCCAGCAAAACTGAGGACTTCATTCTTTATTAAAAGATGGCAACAATCAATAACAAATTAAAGAATATAGCTATAAATTATTCATGACAGTAAATCCCAATAACTGAAGTATGCCACATGATGCAGAACATTAAAAATTTGCATTGCTTGCCATATCCAGATCAATATTAAAGAGATTGTTAAATTGACATCAGGGAAAACAGCAAACATGAAAAAAAATCAAAAGTGAACCACAACTTAAAATCCATAAATCAGTCATTCATAAGTAATTAAGGTGAACAACCTTTCCTTTTGTAGAATATAAAATACATTTAGAGATCGGCATTTGTTTGGATAAAATTTCAAAACTTACATTATGCAACTCTCTTGGTTTGAATTTTTATTTGTTAGCAGCATTGGTTGTCCAGTACCTAGCAATCAGATGAAAGCTCAGAACCACTAAACCTATTTAATTCCACTAAAGCTGATGGTGATGTACTATCTTAATCTCCCTACATTTGAGCAGCAATGAAACAGTAAGCAAACTTGAACAATACTTTGGCCTTCCCCAAACTCTGCTGAAGTTGATGGAAAATCTCTCACCTGCTTTGGATCAGGCCTCCTGTTGTGATTTCATTCTCAGATCTGGAAATTTAGAGAACATAACTCTATAACTAAATACAGAAAAAAATCTGTCATGAACTTTCTTCTGCCTGTCCTCGAAACATTTAATGCAATAGCCCAGGTGAATGATGGTTGAAATTTTTTTCACTAGTGGGGAGTTTATGGGGTTCTACATCCCAAAAGAACAACACCCAACTGCTCCTGAACGTTGACTTCATACCTCCCGGCATTGATATTCTGGATATACAGTGACAGAACAGATCCTGATCCCTCCAGGAAGGCATGGAAAATGTAACTGCAATTGTACCAGTGCAGGTACCTCGTGTCACAGCCTCTCCCGTGGCATCCTGATGGTGCCAATGATTGTTGAGTCCCAGCACAGGCAGAGGTTGTGGTGCTGAGCTCTGGCTGACGGATGCACCACGCAATTCCAAGGGTCTGGTGCACCTCTCTGGATTCCAAACGGGCAAAGAGCCAAGGCTCTGCATACCGTCTTCCTGGGAGAAATCTGTTGTCTTGTCAGCACAATAAATGTGTTAAGCATCATTAGCAAGATTCTTAATTACCTGTTTTGAATTAAGTAGTGGCACACGCTATTTACTGCTGCAGAAGAAAAAAGTGATAATTTCTGTGCAGACAAAGAGTTATGCTTTTGAAATTACTCCAGCACTGGAGCCAAGGTAAAAGTAGATGTAAATATAGTGTGAATTGAATTCAAATTCTGCAATTGATAATATTTTCTAACTTGGTGAGTAATGAAAATTCACCCTGAATTTTCTGCAACAACCGTTTGAACTGAAGGAAAAAGACACCCAATTCCCTCTGAAATGAATGGGAATGCTGTTAGCAGTGCCCAGAGGCAGATTTTGAGAACCTTATCCTTGATTTTTTTTGATGCAATGGGTTCTGCTCTAGTCAAGGCCACTAAAAGCTGAATGAAGAGCTGTGTTCTCCTTGCTTTCTGACAACAATGCTTAAACTGCTTCTGTCAGTGTAGAGTGACCAAATGCACATATTTTTTCCAGTACATGCAGTTACCTCTTCCTCTTAACACTTTTGTCCAACCTGGTCTATTTTCTGCTTAAATACAAAATTTAATAACAGATTGCATTATACGAAAAAAGCCACGCATGCATGTAACATACCAGTACTGGTTCTTAGCATGGTGCAGACCTCAGATGTATCACTAACAATCACCTCCATATTACTGAATAAAGAAAACTATTTCTTCGTTTCAACCTCAGGACAGAAAAAGTAAAATTTTTAGCGTATATTGTAAAGACACATTAGTTTCTAAGGAAAACATTTTTTCTCTGTTAAAACTACAAATACATCGGATGAATGTGAGACTGATTGCATTTTCTATGATTTTTTAATTTTGGGTTTCTACTTAGATGGGGTATTTTCTGTTTGCTTTATTGGTTTTTGGAGAAGGCACACCACAGTCTGATTGTCAGCCCTTATCTTATATCCATTATTGCTGTTGTTATTATTATTATCATTATCATCATCATCATTATCATCATGATAGTAATCATCATCCATTTTATTTTATTCCACTTATTAAATTGTTCTTATTTCAACCCATGAGTTTTATCTTGTTTTCCAATTCTCCTCCCCATGCAGCCAGGGTGGGGAGGGAGGTGGGTGCATGAGGGAGCAGCTGTGTGATATTTATTTAGTTGCTGATTGGGGTTAAACCGTGACAACCACACTACTGACAAACCTTAGGTGCCACTTCTATTGTATGTGTTTAGTTGAGTGAGGTTTCAGTGCACTCAAGAAGTGCTCAGAACCAGAATGAGTCCATTTTCATCGAGGATCTGCAGAAAACAGATGGCAGGCTGGAGCTGCAAAAAAAGGTTAATAAGTTAAGGTCTTCAGAAAATATAGTGCTCAAGGAAGTTTAAAAATATTAAAGTATGAAATATTAGGGCAGGTTATACTGTGCTGTGCTCAGGAAAATTTCCTTGAGAAATGGGAAAATATTGAACAGGTTGGGGGTGTTTATGTAACCATCATCATCAAAATCACCACCAGATCTGCAAAGCAGAGAATTTTTGCCAGCAACATCTCCCTCTGTTCTTTCAGTTGGCAGGGCCATAACTTTCAAATTATTGCATAATCTTAGACAGATGACTTCAGAAAAGGCCTTTCAGACAGTGCTGGTGAAACACAGCTCGTCATGAGGTCAGGATTCATCAGGAAATGTAAATGTATCTCTTGAAGATGGATGGAAAATGGCATGGAGCAGTAATAGAAGCATGGAGGGAAAAAAAGAAATTGCCTGATGAATCTGAAAGACTTTCCATTTGTGAGGAATACAGGAGGAGCTGTGTGTTCCCCCAACCAAACAGCGTTTCACCAGCAGGTGCTGGATTGTCAAATGCATGAGCCACTTCAGCTGGCAGAGTACCCTGATGAAATCAACTTATTTACAGCCCTGGATTTCTAATGAGCCGCTTTCCTAATTCCATAGCAGGAATGATCAGTGTGCCATAGGAGTTTTGTCAGAGCACACCTAGAGAATGAGACAGCAGCACTGCTGTGCTTTATGGGATCCTGGATGTCATTGTCCTCAAGAGTAGGCCCCAAGAAGGGTAAGTTAGGAGACGGTGATTAATTAACCACCCCCTGTTCTTTTGGACTCTGTCAGACTCCTCAGCCTTCCCATTCAGCAGTGGGACAGGGATGCCTCAGGTTTTGACATTTTTGGGTTTTTTTCTCACTCATATACAAAGTAAAACAGTAAGTGGTGGTGGGGACTGCGTAAGGTTTAAGCACAGCACGTGGCTTGAGCTAGCCCAAGGGAATCAAAGGCAAGGCCGGTTGGGTCTGGGGGCTACAGCTGTGGAAACAGTCAGGTTTGAGCGTTTGTATTAACTTCTGCAGGGGTAGGGCCACCTGCCTGGGGCAGTTTCTCTGTGCTGTGATTTATTCGGACAGAAGCCAGGGTTGGTGTTATCTCACCCTGCTGCAGGAACGATGATTATGTGCTTCACCTTGGCATTACTCGATGCAGGGCTCTCTCTCCCTCCAAGCCAGTCGGTGTCTGCAGGGTTTCTGTGTTTCTGTAGGAATTTTGCCAGCATCGGGCAGGTAAGCCCTGCAACATGAACCTCTGCATCAAGAACACAGCCAGCCACAAAGCCACCACAGGACAGCAGAAAGATCAGAGGAACACTGCTCCTCCTTTTCCTGGCTAAAATACCATGTTAATCCTAGAAACAGTAATACAATACCCTCCAAACAAACAAACAGGAAAAAGAAAACCACAAAAAAACCCCCAAACCCTGCACTGTTTCAGAATTAACCCAGGAGGAGACTAAGCTAGTCTTGGAACAACCTTTAGCCTTGCTTCTGCTTTGCTGCTGCAGGGTACTATTAAAGTTCTGGCAAATAATAATCCTGTCCCCTCTTGTCCAGGCAGGGGAAGGTGATAGAACCTGGACCTCTCACAGCTCATGCGACAGTGGTGGATAAATCCTTCCTGCCTTTACTGACAGTCACAGCCGCACTGTCAGTGAGCAACCACAATGTGATCAGAGCTAGATATATAAAACCTGGATGGAAGGGGGGTTGGGTTTTCTTCTTTGTTTTGTTTTTAAATGTAGAAATTTATTGTTTTATTAATTTTGACCTTACCAAGAAACACTTCACAGTCCTCCTACACCTGCAAAGGGAATTCTTTATGCCACTACTGTTATTTCACTGTTTCTGGGGACTTACTGACAAGTTGAAGCACAAAGCAGGAATGGTCCTAATGTCCTAATGATGTGACAGGAACAATAAAAAGCTGAGCAAATAAATGTGAAGAATGCCAGATTTTGGTAAAATCAAGAGACTTGGTGCAGGGAATTTTAACAGCAAATAGCTTCTAATACTGGTTTGTTTGTTTTTTTTTTTTATCACTGTCAATTAAATCACCTGATAGGATTTCCTGAAAAGCCTAATTTAAGACGTTGTGCTGATTTATTTATAAATATGTCATGGCACAAAGATTTTCAAGTTCATTTTAAAAAATAAATTAGACTAAAATGGTTTCGTAATGGAGGGAAGCAATGAACATCTGTGGCATCATGGTGCCACATAAAAAGACTTTGGGGGATTTGCTGCTTACAGGACCTGCTGAGCAATGATGCCAGAGCCCACCTGCTTCCTCAGCTTTGACAGATGACCAGAATCACCCAATAGTCTTGATTCTGACAAGCATGCTCATTTGTTTGGTCATATACAATCTGTCTGTCTAGATAAAATCATATATATGTAAAATAACACTTGAAACAAGCTTCTGAATAGTGAAACTTTAATCCAGCTAGTTGTTGAGTTTAGCACGGAACGATGATTAAAATTTGGATTTGCAGAAAATAAATCCCTGGACTTTCCTGTTCTTTAAGCATCATCAAACAATCTTTTGCATACATGGTTAGAAAACTGAAGTAATTGTTATTACCTTGGTGCTAAAATAAAAAAGAAAAAAGCTTTGTTTATTTAGGAGAGTCCTGTTATCTCTGGAGGTGACTTTGGTCTAATTTAGGTCACTTAGTAGAGAAAGCAATGAGCACCACAGACACAGCCCTGTCAGGTATTCCCAGTGTGGAACCATAATTGCTGGCCACAGGAAGTACAGCTGGAGGTGACTTCCAGTGCTGGAACAGCTACATCCAGAGGAGAATGTCTGACTTCAATCACATAATGGTGCTGTCCAAAGGGATCCACAAATGTTCTCATATTTATGCATAACCTGTTTGGAATTGCCTGATTTTGTCTGTCAGTAGTTTTTTGGTTTCCGTCCTGTAAATATGAAGCGCGTATATCAAGGCGTAACTGTGTTTAATTTGATTTCTCTTCCCATTAAAGGGTCATACTTAAAATATATTATTCAAGAACATTTATAAATTTTTCTGCTACCTTTGAATAATATGCAATTCCCCAACAATAAAAAAGTAATGGAACTATGAATTACAATTAATTGTGCTTAGACTGTTCTTTTATTTATCAGAAATATTTTTTCAAAACATTTCTGCAGTAGCCTCCATGTTTTATTCAGAGTTGTGAATTCTGTTTTGCTGATGCATTCCCATATTTTGCTTAATGTTTAATGATTTACTATTGTTTTTTTTCACTTTAAGTGTAAAACTAAAGCTTGTTCAATTTTTTTTTTACATTTCACTGCTGTAGATCTATAATTTTTCTGGTATTCAATTTAAAGGTTCTATGTTATGACTCCTCATGGTCATGACTATTAATAGAAATAGCAAATACATCAGATTATATAAAAAATAACATATTTTGCAGAAAAACCTTTCTTAATGAAGATTACATTTGAATTGGAATGATTGCTTTTGGGAAGTAATTGATATTACAAAAGCAGCCACCAAGTATGAAACTACAATTTAAATTACACCCATTGTTTAAAGTCTATATCAAGTTCTAAGAGCTAATTTTTAATATCACTTCTTTAACTTTATATTCAATTTGCAATGCCTGTTTCTCCACTGTCAAAGAGTAATGCAAGCCACAACCTGAGCTGGGGTAAATCAGCACAGGTTCACTGAAATTTGTAAATATAACTGTTTCCACCATCTAATGACCAACACCAGTTTTGCAGAGAACACTGTGTTGTACCAACATCTATTTTATCTACACAGCCCTGGGCAATATTTTCTCACAGAGACACACAAAACCTATTTATGTAATACTGAAAATTTCTGACAATCCTGTTGTAGTTACAGGCACCAAATGTTCCTGCCTAGCACAGGATGAACTCCACCAGCAATGCTGAGGAGTGAGAAGATTGGCAGAAATCAGACTTTCTCACCTCCCAGGTTTTATTTTGAAGCTGGCCCAAGCTGGTTTAGGAGATGTGGTCACCTAAAAGTTGTTTTACCTGAAAAGAGGTGGTGGCTGCAAATCAGGGATCACCGTAACCTCTGACCACCTCCCATGCATTTTATGTAGGCACCTTCCTGAGCACGATCCAATGGACAGGTCTAGAGGCCAGAGCTGGCAGTCTTTCATTCCAAACCAGTGTTTCTACAAGCTGAGGGTACAGCAAACCCCGTCAGACACCTGCTAAATAAAGAATCAGGCCCACTGATTTCAGGGGATCTCTCCTCACGTGTCAAGACACTCCAGGTTTTGCCACAGGAGGGACCCAAGTGGGACAGAGAGCTCCTGACACAGCAATAGCAGCACTGCTGCTAATGAAGCATTTTCCAATGAATAAATTGAGGATTCTCCTCTTAGGGAAGGTTAATCTAGCACCTTTCACGAGCACAGTACTCATTAATATGTATCTTGCATTTCTAAAACCTTGTCTCCAGCTAAAAAGCCCCTCTTACACGTAGTGATTATAGCTATAGCTATTCATATTTCCTTTTCATCTTCCCCACTTCCTGGGGTCTTAAACATGAAGCAAATTACTGCATTGCATTTGTACATCCATAAGTGGCAATGAGCCTTTTTAAATATAAACACTACTGTGGATTTGCATGTCATTTGAGAGAAAATATGATGGGAAAACTTTGGAACCCAGCATATTTTCCACTAATTTGTATAAACATATAATTTAGTTTTCATTCTCTGTTTTTGTCATAATTTTTGTCAGTCCAACAAGGCACTGAAGCTCAGACCCAACTTTAAACTTGTGCCTGTTCTTGTTGCCTTCACTGAGACTTAGCAATAACCCAGGCAGTGAACAGAACGGACTCTATGGGATGTGGGAGGCTCAGGAACTGCACAAAAAGAGCTTGCGGTGGCACCTGTCTTCAACATCCTACCAGAAGGTCATCATAAATCAACTTACCATAGAAACTGATTTTAGACAGAAAGGAAATGAAATTGCACTGAGTACAGTGGGTATTTTAAAGCAGTCTCTTAGGATGGAGGTTTGCCTGTTGGCAATGCTGTTACTGTGGATATTACAAATGAAACATTCTGAATGTGAAGGCTTTGGCACCAGGATGACTATCCTTGATCCCAGGCAGAGGAGCAAGAAAGAGAGGGAACCATCCCACTGTCTTGTTAATATTCCTGACAAGTGCACTAAGGACACTGGAAAAGCACCATACTGCTAATGGTGCCATGTGAGCAATAAAACATGCCAAATTCTGAAAAACACCTCCCTCAGGGGAGCAACTGAAAGCTGTTTACAATAGATCAGAAACTCCTGTCTGAGATTTATCAGTGACTGTCACAGGTGAGAAGTGTTTACTAACAAAGCCAGAACAAGTGACAGAGAAGGTGATGACTCCTTCAGGATGCTCAGCCTTTGGAATAATTCATCTTTTAGCAGCAGCCGTGGCAAGTCCCGAACTGGAGCTTTCAGCAGGCAGCTTGGGCACAGCAGAAGCATTCCCTTCCCTGGGCAGATCTAATCTGCAGCTACCCTGAGGCAGTAAGGGAAATGGAAAATGAGTCAAAGAGGATCCGATTCCGACTTCCATGAGAGCACTGCAGAGATTCATTTCCCTGTATTTGATTTGACAAGATTCGATTAGAAGTTCTTTACAGTGAGGGTGGTGAGGCCCTGGCAAAGGCTGCCCAGAGAAGCTGTGGATGCCCTTGGAAGTGTCCAAGGCCAGGCTGGATGGGGCTTTGAGCAGCCTGGCCCAGTGAAGGTGTCCCTGCCCTTGGCAGAGGGGGTGGAACAAGATGATCGTTAAGGCCTCTTCCAAGCCAATCCATTTTGAAACGAAACTCTCGGAAACCACTTTCTTTAACTGCCTGAGGAAACCAGAAGTTTGCCTACCTAAGGCTCTTTATCAGCTGTATCATACAACCAACAGAAATATCATTTTTTTATTCTGCTCTCACAGTTCATAAATTTTACTCTAAAAATTGAATGGAAAATGCAGTTGGTAACTAATGAAGGTGAACTGAGAAGTCCCTAAAAGAAGCTGGGAATTTTTTGATAGATATCTCATTATGTTATATTTTGACTGCTCAAACAGCTGTTCTTTTTTAAAAATAAACCCTTCATTCCAGGTTTGCTGCAGTACATCACAATTTTTTTGAGATTCCAGAGAGTGTTTCCCTCTACTTTTGGAAGCATCTTTCAGGCCCTGACAAGTACCTTCCAGGAAAGCTGACTGCAAGTGCACTTGTCTTCTTAAATTAAACACCCACCGCCATTTGCGAGCAGATTTCTTTGGAGACAACCAAAAGCCACAGAGACCTCAGCCCCTCCTTTCTTTAGGACTCTAGCAGCCAGAAATACGGCACATTCCTGTAGGCCCTATCCCATATTTGCATCAATCTCAATACAATAAGCCTTGTCTCCTCACCATACACTGCTCATTACAGCCATTAACAGCTCCATGAGCAGGAGGGGGGATCATTATCAGCGCTGATGCATAGGGAGCGGCTCTGTTCTGCATCTTCCATGTCTGCTGATACCCTGTGCCAGGAACTGCATCATAAAGATTCACCTCTTCTTTCCTGTGGCCACATACTAAGTTTTCCAGCTTCAAGTCTGTTATAACATAAATATTGATCAAAAGCAGGCTAGAGGAAGATAGGATAAGAATAGTGTGTGACTACATCAAAAGGTATTTCCAAAGAAACTGTGTTTTCATATATATTTTTCAATTATTGAGATCAAGATTAAACTTCTGCTTCTAGTGGGACTTTTCTTGTGGCCCAGACCCCAGGGCCTTAGCAAATGCAGAAAACAACTCTCCCTTTCTCCCATACTGAGTCCCCTGTTCTGGCTGTAAGCTCTTTGGGAAATAAATGAACTTTACTGCACATCTTTAGAAAGAACCAAAATTGCTCTGTAATCTCAGCTGCTGTTTAGGTGCTCTGGTCTAAGTAGTGTTAGATAAAAAACAGCCAGTGTTTTCACACCTATATCTTTACAGTAGAGTCATTAAGAAGTTTCTCGCAACACCTACATTTAAAGGCTTAAAACAAAATTCCATTGAAACTGCTCTAGGTATCTTGAGGTTACAATAGACTGTGATAACCAGCAGTTTGCAAATGGTAGCCTGCAGCCATAACAAAAAGCTTGCTTGATTTCTCTATTCAAGGGGTGGGAGAGTAAAGCAATAAATATGCAATGTGCTTTCCTCTGTGGAAAAGAAAGCGCAAAACCACAACAAACAGGAACAGACAACAACATTTGGAGATAACGCTACTAAAACAGAGACAAGTTGCAGCCTGAGGGCATTAACCTGCCTTCCCTTAAACCTCTGCTGTGTAGAATCATTGCCTACAGGACCTGTTTTGCTGAACTATTTAGCATCCAATGATCTTTAGATGAACCACATCAAACCAAATGATGACCAAATGAACTTTTATCCTTCCTTCCATGCTTTCTTTCCCTGCACCATAAGTCAAACCAACCTCCATCATCCATCCTTTATAAAGTTATCACTTTCCCCTCCATATCGTTTATCTATTGTGTCCAGGATTTTCTTTTTTTTTCTTTTTTTTTTGGTAAGTTTTGAAGAGCTTTACAAATGGAAGAGGTAAAGGAATAAAAACAGGTATCTGAGAGAGCAATAAGAAAACTGGGTGGCAGCTGGAAAAAAATAATCACATGAATTAGGCAAGATTCATAGCTACTGAAAGAGAACGTGACTCCACTGACACCAACAATCTAAGAAATGTGTGCAGATATGCATTTTTCTCTTATATTGCCATTCACAGGAGCAGCACTGCTAAAGGAATCCCCTGACTTTCCACTAACACAGTGCAATCCTGTTTCTCTCATACTACCAAATACATTTATGCCTAAGTCATAGAATTTATTGCTTTATATTTCACTTCCTGTCACATAGTCACGGCTGATTCCCAGAGTTACTTCTTCTCTCAGCAAAAAAACATATTAATATCCCTGCAAGTGAATATGTAGTGAATTTATTATAAGAGGAAATAGTTAGACATATACAAACCTGAGTGCAATTTAATCCATACATCAAAATACTTACAGTGCTGAATAAATTGAAAATGGAAAGCGTGATACAGATCTGTGTTTGGAATAGAAGTAAAGGAAGTCACTCAAGTAGTTTTGCTATCACAAATTAAAGTACTTAAGATTTCTTAATTCAAAGCTATAAAAAAATTCCATCCTGTGGGCACTGCAGAGCAGTAAATATTTTATAATTATCATAAACAGCTTGAAGTTCTATCAAATCAGATTTAGTTTTGGGCTTTTTTGTCATTAGGGGTTTTTTTCCCCCAGTCAAATTAGAAATGCGAAGACAGTATGTCATGACTTCAGTGAAGCAGCAGGGAGATGGAAAAAGTCTTGCTTTAGAAGTGGGATGGACAATTGATATCAACCATCCTGAAGCAATATATAATTTACTCCTTTTGGAAATGCTTAGAATTTCCAGTTAATCACAGAATCCAAAGGGTAACCTGCTAGGATTGAGTTTATTACATAAATGAGGAAAAATACATTACAAGGTTTAAAACCTTAAACTTTCGTGGTTGAAATAGTTTTGCCTTTTGGAAAACGCCCTGAGCACAATGCAGCTGCATGGCTGCTCACCACGACTTTCTGACAGACTTCCTCTGCTCCACTAAGAGCAGCTTAAATGTGCTTTTTAATTTTTTCTGTCAATGAGTGAGAAATTGTCCTTTCTGTAGCCTGAGGCAGCATTTATTGCTCTTCTAGGTGGTGCAGCATTGTTATCAGTTTAGATATGATGGTCCCCAAATGCCATGTCCTCTAGCAGGGATGCTGCCAGCACTGTGGAGCTTGGGTTTATTTTTACTGGAGTAAATTAGTGTTTCACACACAGGCAAATCCCAAAGCAGGGGGTCTGGCAGCACACAGGAATTCAGCCTCAGAAATTCCCGGTCAGTGCAGGGTTCTGATATCAGCACGGCCAGTCCCACCTCACGCCTGGGCTTTAATCAGGGGTGGAGAGAGAAGGTAACTTCTCCAGCTCTTTGCCCAGCTCCCTCCCCACTGCCGTCTCAGAATCCAAACCATGGCCGTAACTCAGTGCCACAAGCGTCACTCGGTTCCCAGGGATGGAGCTGCTGTGCTGGAGCTGCCTGGTGACATTACAGGTGACATTCCAGTGGCACTGCACATCTACAAGGGCTTAGAGTGCAGACCTGCCCATCTGAGAGAAAAGTGATGCCCATGTGTCTTCTGGTTGCTATAACACAGCAGAATAATGATAACTACAATAATTAGATAATACAGCCCTATTTTCAAAGGTGTGCTGCCACAATCTTAAAGATATCTCCTTGATATTTGCAAGTACTTTGAGGAGTACTTGCAAATTTTGAGGAGCGGGGTCTTGGTGCGGATCCACAGCTCTTTGAAAAGTGGACAAACTGATGCTGAGCTCTCTGGATCCCCAGTGAGACCCAAGCTCTTTTTAAAATTTGATGCCAGATGAAAAACTGGTTCTGCCTGTAAGAAAGCTCTATTGACAAACAAGCAGAAAAACAAAAAAAAGAAAAAAAAGTACAAAGTACAAGTACACGGTACAAGTACATCCTCCTGTCTGTCTTCTCAGTTTCTTTCAGAAAGCCTGAGCAATTTCTCCATGCTCTGAGGTAACACAGCCTCATCTTAATGCAGGAATGTGAATACAGCAGTGTAAATAATGGGGGTGCATCCAGATAAACATTCTGGATCTGTATCAGCTCTTTGTGGGTATTTTTAGCTAGTGAAAAACTATTCAACCGTAAGCTCAAAGCAGCAGTTAATTTTGTGTTTTCTGATTTTTTTTTTTTTTCAGAATACAACATATTTGCATAGCATCTTGAATTCTTCTGGGGTTTGGTAGAGAATTTGTTCCCTTCAACTTTAAAAGCATTTTTGCTTGATTTTGGTTGTTGACTTTTTTTTTTTTTTAATGTCAGAAGCAGAAAAATTCTTGATGGCTACAATCAGTATTCTGTTACCCTTACACTGATTCTTTAGCTTTTCTATTCTTACAGTGCTGTTACACCATACAAGTAGATTTACTGGTGACAACAGTAAACCGCGTTCAAGTTATAGTGCAGCATTTTTCTGATGAAGAGTTCTCCATTCAAGCAACACCAAGGATTTCATAGCACCTCTGTAGCGTTGCCAAACTGCAGCTGTGGCTCTGCCTCTGCTCAGGACACTGGGGTGAGCTGGGAAGAGCTGAGGGTGTAGCAGTTTATGCTGAGGGCTAAATACTGGATAATTGATGTGACTACTTAAATGCAAGATGCTACTGAGCTCTCATTGCCATGAAATCATACCACAGCCTCAGCACCTGAACCAGTCTCAGGCACAGATTCCAACCTCCAGCTGTTTTATTCTCTAGTACTTTTAACATTTCCCATCTGCATATGATTTTGTGCCAAGCACATACATTATTCCTATTAAAACGGTGCCATATAAACTGATTTCACTACTGCTACTGTTTAAAAGTATGAGTTGTAGTTTCTTCCCTGAGGAGAATTTAATGCGCAAGAAAAATACAGCTTGCCTGAATGTGGCTTGAAAATTTATAAGGACTGACAAGCTTTTGTCCGTGTATCTTATATTTACACCAATGTGATCCATTGCCCAGTGTGATTAGCACGTCCCAGACCTACAGCCCTGACAGGGCTGCTTTGTTCATTTCTTAGGGGCCATAAACCATCACTAACACGGACTTAACATTCTTTATCTGAATCCATTTCTGTGAAGTCAAACCTGATAGTCACCCTGCATAAAATGCACCCAGCCACACAGATAGAGGGGCTTTAGTCTCCTGTGGTGGTGCATTGACAGCGTAGAGGATGAGGAAAATTTAAAAAACAAAATATTGATCCATTTCTCTTCTTGCATTTCTACAACTCATGGTGTGTGTGCTGTGGGTGTGTTGTGTTTCTGGGCATATACGAATCTTTAAACCAGAATAATTGCCTTTGTGTGCAGAGGACTTAATACCTAGAATTCAAATGAGAAAGCAAAATCCACTCCCATTTCATTTATTAGGTGATGAAATTGTACTGAATTATGTCAATTTCTCTTCCTTCTCTTCATTTCAAATAACATGTTCTGTTTTAAAAGGGTGAAAAAGTGCCAAATAGCCAGAACTGGTACCCGCTGCTAAGCAAATGGAGACCAACAAAGTGAGTGGGCTTGAGATGCTGGTTAATTGTCTGGAGTAGGGGTTTCAGTATTTGCCCTTCTTAACAAACATGTAGAAAGGATTTTGACAACACTTGTACTGAAAGATGTCTCTTTTTTGTGTAAATATAAACTTGCTGAAGAAAATATAAATGTGGAAATAGAAACATGCAAATTTCCCAGTTATACACGGAAAAAAATAGACTTTTTTTTTTTCACATTCCAAAGGTGTGCATTCCTAGCAATTGTCTTGTAAAGAATGGATTTTAACTGCAGAAACAATACCATCTGATCACAAAGCACAGAGGATTAATACTTATTGGCAGCGAATTGGGAGGATTGAATTAATTCTCACTTTCTCAGTTCACAACAGTGAGAAATACATCTGCAGAAAATCAAAGCCTGTATTGATGATATTCAGAAAAAGAGATAATTTTTTTAGAACAAATAGCTGTAAGTAGCCATGTTATTTTCCAGCAACCTACAAAAGAAACATTACATTTTTTGAACTATACTATTCAGCTTCTTTCCCAACCCTTTCATCAAAAATCTCACCTCAATCTGCAAGAATCTTTTGCTCACTGGCTGCACTTTTAAATGACCAGCAATCAAGACGGTTAAGCTACATTACAAATCTAGCCTTCTGGTTATGGATTTTTAATTACTCTCAATTACTCTTTCTCTTTTTTGATCCCTTATTACTTGTTTTTGCCAAACACGATCCCAAACCAGCAGCCATTCAACTCAGCAGGAGTCATTCCATTAACGAAGTTTTGATCTGTAACAGCTTCTTTCATTTGCACTACAGACTATCAGGATCAAATCGCAGCTGAGTGATGTGGTAAAGCAAATTGACTCATGAATAGCAGAAAGTCTGGCTTCCAGATAACTCCAGCCCTATTGCCACCCCCATCCCATCTCCCCCGATAATTCCCATTTCCCCACAGCTCTCTCACTGTGGTTCTGCCCTGCACATTCCCTGTCCCTCTGCTATTATTCTCCCCTCCCACAGTAGCTCCCTCTGGTCCCCAGACCCTTCCCCTGCTGCATTCTACATCAGACCAGCCATCCTGTCGTGCTGATTGCTCTGCCCTGTGCTCTGCAAGCGAGGAGTCTGCTAAAAGGCTGCTGGTTATATGGCTGCTATAAACTCAGCTGAGAGCAAAGGAGTACCCTGTTTATCTCTCACTAAAGGCTCTTCCCCAGGCACCCAGCTGTCAATTTTAACAGAATATGTAGGAACTTAACACCTTCCAGATCTCTCTGTGCTATCAAATTAGTGGATATTTGCAAATTTGGCTGGAGTTTGCTAAAAAAATATCAAAAGCTGCTAGGAAGTAAGTGACTCGCAGAGAGATGGACAATGTCATCACGAGTTGTGCTTCCTTAAAAACCTGGACTAAATGTTCCCAGAAGAAGGATACAGTCTTATAAAATCACAGACCAGGCATGAATGATAGTGCACTGGCAGCCAAATCATCCATTTTCAAGAATGGGCTCATAAAAGAAGAGTTCGTTTGCTCAAGAGAAGTAATTCTGATGTGCGTTTGCAGCAGAGTGCGTAAAGCTCTCAAGGTTACTCCATCTGCAGTGAGGGAACACTTGTTTCCAGCTCCCAGGCTGCAGGTCATCGCAATCCCAAAAGAAGTGACCACAGTCAAACAGCTTATCCTGCTTATTCTAGAGTTTAGCTTGAAACAGAACAGAAAATCTCAACTACCCTTGACTTTTGTACCTGGAAACTGAACGGAACTTCACAATGTAGGCTTATGTCTTTGCAAGGCTGAATTGCACTCTGAAATTTGGAATGCTCAGCTTTAGGGGGAGTAATTTTCATTTAATTTCATCCACAAACTTTACTTTACCCTTCTGTTTTTGTATCAGGAGGGGAAAGTGAGCTTTGCTCACCAAGAGAGCTCATGCAGAGTGTCAAACCATTGTCCTCTAGCTGCACATTCAGCTGATGTTTACATCTGCAAGTTCCACTGGAGAAATAAATGCACTGAGCACAATGTTGCCATCAGTTAAAATACCAAGCTGCCTCTTCACAAGACAGGCCGTGCATAGCTAAGCATCGAAATATGTTCCCGGTACTCTTATTATTATGATATGGCCAAAGAGTCTTCACATTTTAATGATGTTATCTTCTAGAGGGATGATAATAATTTAACCTGCTTCAGTGGAGACAATAAAAATTCTTGTACTTTTACACATCTCCCTGCTGTCAATACTGGATTTTTTCCACATTTTTTTTTTTTAATGTGGAACGAAGAACCATCTACCAAACACAAATAGCAGCTAACAAGCTGAGATAATCCCATTGAAAAATGATTATTATAGGATCCTTGACTTTTTCCTCTCTGTCCTTTAAACAAAAACTCTTTAAAAGTTAACAAACTGAATTTTCTTTTTGACAGAGACACCAAACAAAGCTTGAAACGCTGCCCACATCTGTGAAACTATATCTAATCAAATTCACGCCTGCATTGGTTGCCTGGGTAACAATCAGACAGTTGCTCCTACAAACAAACTGCAAACAGCAGAAGGAAATGTGCTCTAACTGGAAGCATCTACTCTGAGCTTGAGCTCTGTTAGTTTAAGAAATAATCATATATAATATGGTCTTATTCACGAGGCAGTGGATGAATGGAGGAGGGATATTACAGACTGATTGGCTCACTCACGAGGATAAGGAAGACATAGGAAAGGTTGTGAGAAAATGAAGATAAAAGCCTGGCTCCATTTTTATCATTCTCTCCTTTTCTTCTCCCTAAGAAGCACAGCATGGCATTTGGATGTAACTATATGTCCCTGCATAAAGGGGTGATTCATGCCTCCTTTTCCAGCACATAGTTCAAGTTTTTGTCTAGATTTTCCCCTCACAGCACAGGCCCCCAATTGATCGGCTCCGTGTGAGGCTCCTCCTGATGACACACACAAGAGATGGCTCTTAGGAACATATAGAGATGTGATAGGCACTGCACGGGCCGTTGTTTCCACAGCAACGGGGATCATGCAGGAGCTCTGAGCCAAACTTCATCCTCACCCCATCCCTCCCCCCTCACGTCTGACCACACAGGTTTCCTTCTTCACGCTTACCACAGACGCTTCCGGGGGAATCCAGCTCTGTTTGGACGGGTGAATGTCCCTCACACACTGAAATGGAGGAGTTGTATAGACAAGTATTGGCTCCAGGGCTCACATGATTTTCAAAGAAGCCTGGTTTGTTAACCTCGAGCACTCAAAAATTACATTTTAATAAGTAAGGTTTATTTATATAAAATCTTGAGACTTGACTAACGAGTATCTTTGCATGAGGTTTAATTTGACTTCTGGGTTATAAGACTTAAGCCCCTTTTCGTACTAAGGTTGGCTTGAAAGTTAGACAGGTATTTTTTGGTGATGTTGGTTTAAACTAATAAAATGTAAGCTGCTTACAAAATAAGTCAGACCCAGGACAAAAAGGATCTATGCAATCATTATGATAGTATTCATGTGGCATGCTATAAATTAGGCATATTGCAGTAGTCCTGTAACGCTGGTTCAAAAAAGGAAAGAAAATAGAACTGTCAAAGGGCTGCTCCTTATTGAAACCTGAATCAAGCACTTGCTAAAAGTAAGCACTGCAGAGGAACACACTTGTACTGCAGATTTCCTACACTGCTATGTACAGGCTAAAGCCCCTAAATAGTGCCTTACATCATGGGTTTCAAGTTGGTAGGTGTAACTGCAAAACTGAAATCATCACTAAAAAACAAATATAAAGATGCCAAGCTGACTTCCTGGCCACAGAAGCAGAACTGACAGAAACAAAAGTAATGTGGGAAAGGTTCATCAGCACGATGGTTACTTGCTTTGCCAGCAAATAAGCCTCTTGCAGCAGCAAGGACCAAGTTCTGGCTGCTCTTCATGGCCAGTTTCCCCCCCCAGATTCATAGCCCTGTTTATTTTGGGGAGTTTGCTTTGCCCCTAAGCAGCAGCAGGCACACATTCCATGATGCTGGACTGGCTACATGGCACAGATTAACAGAAACCAGCTGTGATGTAAATGCTTTCCTCATCTTTACACTTGTCACGTTTGTATGGTAGAGAGAGTTTGTACAAAAGGGCCACCTCTGTGCCTGGGTTTGCAGCCACGTGTGCCCATGTGCATTCTCACCTCACCCAGTGAAATCAGGTGGCAGGAAGCTCCCAAATTCCCTTAGACCCTGTGTAATTCCAAATCAAAGAGAGCTCTGATCATAGGGTGTTTAAATTTGATGAAACAAGGGGCTTTCTAAAAGGTTGGTAAAGGAAAGCGTCTTGCTCCTTCAAGCTTTGAAACAAGTCTGTGGCTGAGCTGTGGAGGAAAAGGGGAATTTCTGTTTCCTGGTGCCTTCGTTTAAAATATCTTTTAAGGTAATGTCATGCTTTTAATCAAGAGAAACTGTCCCAACAACACCTCACCTTTTTCCTCCTTAGACCACAGTCTGCTTACGTGTACATTAAGCAGATTGTAAACTAGCGCGGCCAGGATTGGAGCAGGAGCAAGGATCATCTCCTGCAGGTCCTGCCAGCACTGGCCTTGCAGCTACTGCAGCTCCAGCTTGGAACAAATGTCCCGAGGCAGCCGACTTTGGTGGCTGCTGCTGATACGCGTTTCCACATCCAATCAGATACAGAGGAAAACATGCCACGGAGAGTTGTGAACATGAGCAAGGAAATAAGGAATGTGCCAAAAAAGCAAGAACAGCCCTCAAGTCTCCAGTATTAGAGCATCCACCACATCTGCCTCTGCTGACCTCACCTATGCTTACATTTGCTATGTAAGGTGATGAAACTGCCATGTGCACGTACAGAAATCAGTAAATTCTGAAGTATTGGAATTTTTAAGGACTGCTTTCTGTTGTTTGTTTTTTATCCCAACTCTGGAAAAATGTGGACAATCTTCAACTTCACAAAAATTTTCCCTACAGGCTTTTACCTGAAGCAGATTATCTGTTTTTCAGCACTGAAAAATGAGATTTTTCCCAGTGGTTTAGCAATAAACATGTAGAAATTATTTTAAGCTTATTGCAAAGCAAAACACTTTAACAGTTAGTGTAGTCTGAAGAGTATTTTCTGAGAAATATATTTTTTATTTCTTCCCTGCCCCCATAGGATCGTTTTCCAGCACTAGAAAAAAGCCATCTGGTTATGATGATACCAATGGCTCTGTGGGAAAGCATCAGGAAAATGCTAGTTGCCTATACTGACTTTTTTTTGTGGAAGACCTGGGCTGTTTTATTTGTACAGGTTTACTTATTGCTGAGATGTTTTACACTCTTAGCTAGGCAGAATTTCTAAACCCAACCATTGAAACCGAATGGTTAAAATGAATGAATGAAGGAATGAATGAATGAATAAGACATTAACTAGGAAGCAGAAACTGAGGCAGAGTATGTGTACTCTGAAGCAGTACAGAAAGAAACAGATTCCAGCATAGTCCTAGAACCCCTCATTTTGTCTGAGAAGAAGGAAAAAATCTCAACAAATTTAGTGCTAAATGAAAGATACCTTTAGGAAACTGCCTTATGTAGGGAATTGTGTTAAAATACAACATCAATAAGGAGATATGATACAAATAAAAGATAAAAGGCATGATATGTACACATTAAGTTTTTGCTTTAAAAATCATATTTTTGTGGGATTTGCACTTACAATAAAGTGCATTTACAATAAAGTGTAAATTGCACTTACAATAAAGAACCCTGGGACATTTAGTACCAATATTACATTTTTTTGAAACCAATTAATTCATTACCTGATACAATATTATCTATGAACACAAGCTTCTATGTCAGCAATTTGTTGCCCCCCTCACACCTGAATTTAAATATGAAATTGGGCCATCAAAATCTACCGTGGCCATCAAAGTCACAAACCCGCAGCCACACAACTCTACTATAGTCTCAACAACTGAAAGTAGAACTTATACCAGAACACCATTTCATGAAGGTGGAAGAACATTACTTTTACTTTTTATCTCCTGCACATATATCCCAGGGAGAATTCACAGTCTGTGCTTCCCATTTCTGGAAACAACGCACTTTACTTTGTAAACACTGGTCATATGCATCACTTAGGTATCCCTGGTTACAGAGATGTAAAGAGCTCTTGAATTACATCCCACTTGTTTTCCAGCCTCTGTGTCTGTGAGGGTTGCTGCAGCAGCAAATACCGTGGGTCTGAACCAGAGTCTACCATGGCTGACAAGGAGATGACATTAAATACAAATCTGAATATCTGAATAAATTAGGCAGCTGGTACAACCCCGGCTGGTCTTGATTTATATGCAGAGTAAGCAAGGAAAGAGGAGAGAAGAAGGCACTAGAGAGTACAAAGTATTTTCCAAGCCGACATATTTCCATGGTATGAAGTGGAAAAACCTGCTTTTGGTTCTTCCAGCACATTGCACTTCCGTGTACACCAGCAGCACTGCAGAGCCTGGATCCACTGGAAAGATCATCCTGGGGCTCCTGAGGTCAGTGGAGCTCTGCTGGCTCCAGCAGATGCAGGAGAGACTACCAGAGGGGCTCCATGCCAAGCCTACCTTTTCCACCCCCACAGTGAAGGCAGGGCAGGGAACATCCCCAGCTTCTTTGCCGGGGGATATTGCCCAGTGCCCAGCCAGTGAAATTTAGGGTGATGCCCACTGCTGCCCTTTCAGTGGTTACAAAGAAAGAAAGAGGGCGAGCCTGCAATCCATATGCACCCTTTGCTGCTCACTGGGTCAAACAAAGGAAGTTCACCATTCGAATACTCGAGTTAATTACCCAAAGAGAATAAAGTGCCGTTCAAGAAGCTGAAATTCACTGTTTTTACAGAGGTTAATTCATGCAGTGGCTCATTCCCAGCTATGTTGTTCTAAAAATGAAGGTGATCTGTGTTCTGCCACCACATTTTGAAAATTGATGTTTAGTCTTAGATCAGAGTAGAGCTTGACGACACCTTGCTGTAAAAATAAAATGATAGATTCAGGTCTGCATTTTACAGTCCCACAACACTGATCTTTGATATTTCTCAGGCAAACTTTCTGTTTGAGGTTTGGAGATGGTTTTATTGTTTTTTCTCTCCTAGAAAAGGTTTATTGCTCATATTCAACCTCTGAAATCTCTTGCGCACTCCCTGTCATACTATTTTTCAAAAACAGCATTTGATCTTGCGAAATAAATAATATGAATAATTCACGAGAAAGACATTTTAAAGCCCAAAAATCCACCCTTCCTTTCTTCCTCCTACTTTTTCTTTAGGCATTAAAGCTATTATGAACAGGCACATATTGGTAACGAGCTAGACTGCCTGTGGATAGCAGGAATATCATCGGCTGGAGAAGCAAAACCACGCACAGAAAAAAACCCTTAAATATAACACTTGAACAACAAATACTGCCAAGACAGTATTGATTCAGCATACTCTTGAATTATGTTGAAGCTTTTAATTCCATGCACTCTCACTCTTTTTCCTTATGACCTTATTACATTAAGTCATACACCTTTCGCCAGCATTAGCAACATTTTCAGGTTTGTGAATAAAAACCAATTTACTTTAAAAATGCATGTCCACAAATCTGTATTCCTAAGCTAATCATTGGTTTCATTAATATGTTTGCATTAGCCATTATTTAATACTTTTTAAAAGCATGTGACATATTGCAAAGCCTTAAACTTATCACATTGTTTCACCAGTGAGAGACTGGTCAAAATCTGTACCAAATTAACATCAGTTTTCAGACTCTTTCAATCCCACAGCGTGGCTGGCTCTCCTTTAATAAAAGGGAATGGTTTTAAGGACCCATCACCAGTTTGTGTCTCCACTGGCTCACCAGAAATGCCATCAGAAGAGGAGCAGGCTTCTGTTTCAAACACTGCAGCACAGCCTGGGTGATATGGCAGAAAATGAGCCCTGCTCACTGCTCACTGCTCACTGCTCACAGCTCACAGCACAGGCACAGCTGCTTCTGGGTGACAAATGGGGGAAGACTGATGTTCCTGCGTTCTGTTCCTTGTAGCTACCTGAGGTGGCACCAGGGGTGACCCATGGGGTGACTGGCCTTACAGAGGCTTGCACTCTCCCCTGGATGAGAAGGAATGAGGATGGCAAGAACAATCTCCAAACCTACAGATTCCCAGAGAACTCAGAAACATCGTGTGGCCTGGAATCTAACTCTGCCCCTCGCTTGCTTTGGAGTCCACCTTTCATCAAGATTGCTGCTCTTACAGCTCTCCTGAAGCCATGGAAGAGTATCAGCATAAATGAGCCCATCTGTTTTCAGCTGGCAGGGGTTCAGCAAGACACACTTTAGCAAAGTACTTAAATAAATGCTTAACCTTAAGCTTGTTATTAAAGGACCTAGAGAAAATGCTTTCCTGGATTAGGGACAAAAACTACTGGAAACTGAAGGAGGTGTTCATCATCTGTGGCACTGTCAGAGGTCTGACAACAGAGAGGGGAGCTGCTTTCAAGGTTTGCTGAGATCTGTGTGTGGTAGGGGACACAGTCAGTGGAGATGGTGGCCATGTGTGACCGCAGAACAGGACACAGATTGTGGCGTGGAGATTTCACATGCCATTTTCAGGGAAAAAACCCCAAAGAGGGGAGGATTGCACAGCACTGCTTTTTCACGGTGTTTAAGCTCTATTGGCTTGTGTCTTGGGCTGCTTCACCCTCCAGATATCAGTGGCACAGGTCCCACGGAGGCACAGAGAAGACCTAAATTGCCAAGGATGCAGAGCCAGCTGTTGTGCCCATGGGTGCAGGGGGCACAGGGACAGGGCCCTGTGCCAACACCTCTTCTCCTCACACTGCTCCCTGCTCCCTCAGCCAGGGGAGGCAGAAGCGAACAGCTCAACTTCTGGGTAACAATGTGGGAAATGAAGATGCAGGTGGCAGCTTCTCTACAGGTTCATAATAACTCTCCCTTTGCAATACAAATACTGCCTGCAGGTGTTTACTCCTGCCTTTTTACAAACTAAAATGAGACAACACGTTTGCACATGACTAATCTCTCCGTAATGCGTTTTACCTCCTGCAAACTGCTTATAAATATAATTATTTTTCAAAAGACTGAGAAATCTGTCAGATCTTTATATATAGGTCCTTGTGGATGACACAATCCATCACCTTTCCAGTAAAGAGCTATCCAAAATGAAATATTTAATATGTGATAAATTAAATATTAATGGCCAATGCATTACAGACATCTCCAAACATTTACATGAGTGTATAAGTTAGTGTTTATTTTTGTAGCAGCTCAGTCTGTTCCCACCTATCTTGCTTGCTAACTGCTTCACAGGCCTCTAAGCAATCCCATGGCCCGCAAGTCACCTCCAAGCAAAAATTCCAGCTCCAGCATTCCAAACCCAAGTTGTTTCAGTCTCTCCTTCAGCATCTCTCAAATATCCCCCTACCTTACTGAGGGCTTCTTGGCTTGCCTGTGTCTGTCTTCGTTACCCACTTTAGCTATTACTGTAGTTGAAGGTTGTGGCGGCACAAATAAAAATCATTTAGCCCTGCTTTAATTCACACCAGAGCAAACCCAGCATCCCCCTCTGCTGAGGCATCTGCAGAGGTTCTGTGGGAAGTTTTGAGCTGGCAAAGGAGGGGAGGCTGAGGAGACTGCTCAGGCAGCTGGAAAGTACTGCATAAAGAACAGAGCATCGTGCTGGGGTAATTAAAGGGCTCCTACCTGATTTATTCCATGATCAAGGCCCTAAACTTTACATTTAACTCCCCTATCTTTGAAAAGCTGCATGCTTATGTGCCAGGCTGCAGAAGTGCTCAGGCTGTTTGAGAGGGGAGTTTTTAAAAACTCAGTTCCTCCCCAGTATTAGTTTGCTGACACAGAGTATTGGGTCCTCTGGGACAGATGCTGTCTCTCATGGAAATCAGTGGGGTTTTAAATCCTGCAATTTTTTTTCAACGCTTGAAACAGATCCCCATGGTGGCAGTTCACAAAAATGCTTCCACTGACTTCTCTTGAGCAAAATGATCCTTAAAAAGAAAGTAAAGCTTCCATTTTTAATCCCCTTCAAAATAGCTTAGACATGTGTGATGGAAGTAGATATGAGAGGTAATTGCTGCACAGTGGCCCAATTATTCACTTACTTCAAAACAAGCCAAAACTTCCACCTGCTATGAGTGAAGGGCTTAAAAGGTGTGGATTAAGAAACAGATAGAAGAATCATTTTAAACCTATATAACCGTCAGTTTAAATTTGTTTTTCTTTATTCTTACTACAAATTATCATTAACCTAAATGTGACTGGTGTTCTTCCTGTGAGGTTGGTTGGTTGTTTTTCAACTTGAAGCTCCTGTTTCAGATGAATAAAAGCCTCTAAACTCCATAGGAAACTGCATTTTGGAAGATTTTTTTAGTGCAACTAATACCATACAGTCCTGCCACAAGGTTCACTGGATCTTTAAGAGACCTGGTGTGGTGTTAATATGGCTTAACATGGACTGTAAAGGTTACAGACATGGAATGACATATTTTACAAAAAGGATTTTCTTTGTTGCCTTCCTAGGATTCTTTTCTTTTCTAACAAAAAAATCCTCGCGTTATGAAGTTCAGCTACAAACTATTCCACCGAGTTTGGGTTGAGTTGGAGTCTCCTTGTGACAAGTCCAAGTAACAGAAACTCTTCTTCACCCTTAATTACAGTAGCAGTGCTGGGTGGTGCTGCATTAAACTGACCTTTGGCTTTACGTTAGCTGAGATAAATAAATAATAATAAAAATAATCACAATTCCCCAGCAACAAACACAAGCATATCTTATCATTCACAGTGTGAAGTTGTTACTACAGTGCCATCTTCAGTGCGTTACATAAAGTGGAGTTTTCCTGTAGAGGATTTTTTCTTTGTTCCTTATGGGTTGGGAATGGATTAATAGAACATCAACTGCAAAGAGGAATGAGGGGGGGAAAAAAAAGGTGAAATCTCTCTTTCTTGAAAAAAACCCTGGACTGTTGTGATTCAGAAAATTAACTATTATACCAGAAGCACAGGTAATTATTAGGCAAAGCCATCTGAACCTGGCCACCACAATAGGTTTTGAGGTAAAAAATTATTGTCCTCATTTACTGCCAGAGACACTCAGCAATACCACACAGAAATGCATGTGCACATGGATTATTTGTAGCACATTACCAAACCATTACAAGTGTAAATTCAAGTTTGACCGTATACTATTTCCAGACAGGGAAAAACATGTTATCTCCACACATCTGACAGAGAACCTGGGCTAGCTGTAGTGTGGAGGAAATCTCGTTCGGTCAAACAAGTTCTTCCTACCTGGTCCCTAGAGTTTAGATTGGAGCCAGAAGGGAAGATTACTTCTATTGCAAAAGGGACTGGCCCATGTATTGAACAGCAGCCAGCCAGGGTGAGTATTTAAGCTGTTGATTACAGAGCTCCTGTGTTATTTTGCTTCCCTGCAAGGTCTAAACAAGGAGGTTCCTGAGCCCTGCTACAACCTTGTTCCTTGGCCCAAGCCAGGCATGTTCTGGGCCATGGCACAGGTGTGCTCCAGAGGCTAAAGGAGAAGGCATTCCAGCAAAAGTCACTGCCATGCTTGTGTTGTCTCAGGGTACATCTAATTCATGATAATTCCAGTTCTAGTTCACAGCCAATTCCTGCAGAGAGGGTGTGAATTCATGCAGTTGCTTCAGCCCCATATGGCACTGAGTCACATTTAGGCAAAGTGACCTCATCCATGCACGAGGTCACAAGGAATATTGTGTGGAGAAAGGAAACAGGAGGTGACGCCAACTCCACATCTCAGTCCCACAACTTGTCAGTGTAGCGAAAAAGGGCAGAAGTGCCAATGTTATTGGAAAATATGAGTGATTTTATTATTGTAATGCAGATGTTCTTTGGGGAGGGAATGTATTTGCTTCTCATTTTTAGGCTTACACATTTTCTTGCATATGGCTTAGAGCTGTATTGCTCTGTACAGAGTAAACAGGACTATTTAACAGCTGAAGGAGAAAAGTCTACAGAGAGGAAAACACAGCTTATCCACTTTCACTGGTGTTTCTCAATCTGAACAACAGAGCGCTATGCGCCATGGCCCTCCCCTTTTGAAATGGATTGTATGCTGATAATTCTCATCATTTGCATGCTGCTTTCATTTTGAAAGCACAATACAAATGTATAGCAATCCTTACCCACATACTTCACAATTTATAATCCTTACTATCTTGGTTGTCGTAAGTGGTATAAATTATTTGACAAAGCTACACAGAGAGAATGTGTCACACTCTTGTTTTGTTGACCAACATGGCAAAATCATAAAATCGTGCTCTGGCATAGCTCCAACAGCTGATTTGAAACTCCAAATTCTAGGAGAAGCTACTTAAAAGATAAAACCTCTTACAGCATCCATAGCTTATATTCTTGACAAAGGATTACAAAGTAGGGACCGTGTTTGTTGGCAGAAACCCATCTCTCCCAAACTAATTCCTGAATATTTCATTTTCTGAACATTTCACTTTGTTAAGGCAAAACTCGTTTTCATTGAACAAAAAGAAATCTTAAATCTAGATCATTCAAAATGTTGTCGCTCTTTATTTTCATCTTTAAAAACCATGAGAATTAAAAGCAAAGCTTTTTCCTGGACATTAGGACCCAATTTCCTGATCACGTTTGTAAAACCACTGATTTATTGACCTGATCATAGAAGTAAAGATCTTCATAAGAATCAAACAGTGCAGCTACATGACGATATTTAAGAAAGAAACTATATGAACCCCAATTATTACAAAGAAATCCAAAGAGAATCACCCCTTGAGATGACATTTGTCCTCTTGCTGCTAACCAGCCTCATCCTGCAGGCACAACTCAACAGGGGCCTGAAGACTGGTCCTGAAGAATGCCTGCTGATCTAACTTCCATTAAAGCAGACAGAGAGGGAGCACTGAAAACCTTGCATTTAATTTCTACCGCACAAAAGGCAGGAAGACATTGAGGATGAGTCTTTGCAACTAAATCGTGCCCTGAGCAGCACATGTAAGTCCCTTGGCACCCAGGGGGCATATTCTAACCCAAGAATGGACGTTGAAAAGTTGCATGCTAAAAATACAAACCAAACTACTTTCTTCCTCTCTCTTAGTAAAATACTTTTAAAGTACAGATATTAACCAACAACGTGAGCATTCTTTAAAATACCTGCATTTTTCTTTTTCAATCTGGAAAATTCAAATTTAGCTCATTTTGCTTTTCAGAAAAAAACAAACAAACAAACAAAAAAACCCACAAAACTAGGAAAGAAAGAAATAAAGGGAAAAAAAAAAAAAAAAGAGTTATTCTCCTACCCTTCTCCACAAACTATTTTTGGGTATAAGCAAACAGACTGCACATACATGAGACTGGTGAGCTGGAGCCTTATTTGCGGTGTACAGACAAGAAGAATACCCCGCTGAGAAGGACTCACAGGGTCTATGAAATCCTGGCAGGAAGCAAGAAAATCTGCTGTATGGTACATCCTTTCCTGCAGTTTCTTGCAGTGAAGAGCTCAAAATCTGTCAAGACATGCTGCCCTTTGTGACTCTGCTCATTGAGATGCTCTTTCTGTGCAGTGTTTCATATTCAGATGTGAGCACTAACGTAGCGTGTGAAGAGAGCCTCTACCAAAGCCACTGCTCAGCAAACATCGGGTACAGACTGACCCCCACACCCAAACAGCCTCCAGTGTGCACAGAAATGTGTCCACACCTCAGTTAAAAGCCTCCTGGAGAAATATGTGTCGCATCTGGCTTAACCCAAATAATTGACCAAGACTTTTCGGTGAACAGTGACACCAAAATCCAGCTCGGGTGAGTGGGTGCAGATGTCTGCAGGATTCAATCCCATCCTGTTGGGATTCAATTGACAGAATCACATTTACTTTACGCTGCACAACTCACAGTCATGGGAAGCCACCATTGACCAGCTTCAAAAGCCCAGCACGGATCTTCCCAACAGAAGCTTAAACCATTTCCGGCATTTCTCTGTTTTGGATCATACACCATCTGATGTGACTCAGAAACCATCCAGGACAGGCTCTTAGTTTGCCTTTTATATCTGTTTTTTTAGGAACTGACAAATCCCACTCTTTTGCCTCTTTGGAAGCTGCCATCAAGCGAAGCCTAGAAAAACCTTCAGCTGCACAGGACTGGTTCACTGGAGGTGAAGTGAGAGCGTGGAGCGGGAGGATGCTCTGGAAGGTCATAGTGCACACATTTCCAGGAAACTACATTAAATCAAACCAAGAAATGAAATCAACCTAGATGAAGGAAATTTAGGAATATTCTTTGTTACTCTACCTTTACAAAATTACAACTAAACCATTTAGAGATCATATTTTTGTTTTCTGATATACAAAAGACCGAAGAGACTTGTTACCCATCAGAGCTGTACTACTCTGTGTTAAGCCTTCACATACACACGTACAAAAATTTCAGATTTAGTAACAACTAGGACTTTTTTCCTTATCTGATCTTTATTTGTGCTTTTGAGGAATTATTTATGGAATTATTATTTAGGGAATGGAAATTCAATATAACTCAGTATCTGTCTGTTACAAGTGACTGGTATTTTAAAAATAACAGCCTGTTGAAGTGTACTGCTTTCAGACAATAAATGAATTATCTCAAGTATTACTAGTGAATACAAATAAAATTAGCAGTAAAACAACGATATTTGCAATAAACTCCCTACTTAATGGAAAACAAGAGCAGAGTAGCTTTGCTCCATTACAGGGAGAAAGTAAATTGTATTGTTACGAAAGCATTTGTATTTTATGTGAGATTTAACCCAAGTCTATGTATAAACCAGCAAATTTATATAGTTTTGTACCCTTAGTACAGCTCTGGGATGCCCACAGCTCCTGAATCATCGTAGAGTTCCACTGACATCAAACAGACACAGGACTGCCCTCAGTCTGCGCTCTCCCTGCAGTCATTTGAAAATAGTAACAGCTTTACCACACAAATCAACAGAGCATAAAGCAAGATTATATTACATTTCAAGACAAAATTACTTATTTTTGTTTCAATCATGGATGGATCTAGTATTTTCTGCTTTTTTTGTTCACTAGGGTAAGGTGAATTCGACTCCATTGCAGTCTGTTCAGCCAGTCTGGATTTACATTGGTGAATTTCTGAGTTTGTCCCTGAGCAATAATATTCCTATTTTTACATTCAAACACAGCATCAATCATAATACATAAGGACAAGTGAGTTGAAATTGGAAATAAAAGACTAATAATGACAAAACATATTAACAGAAAACTCTCAAGCTCCTCTGCATTCAGGAAAGCTGTGCACACTTATTATCAAAACATTAATAATTAATTCTTGGTTCTTGAGCTAGCCTTTAGAAAGAAATTATATGGAATATTATATGTAGGTCTTTCTCTACTAATGCTGTGGGTTTGTTCCTAATGTTACACTTCAGCTGCAAGTGTAAAAAATCTGTATCAAGTCCTGATTTTCTACTCCATATCACATTCTGATTCTCATTCACTGCCACTACAATGCATGTTAAACCCTGCACAAGAGGGAATGTTTAACCTAAATGGAATTCTGTTCCTGCTCTCCTGCCTTGCCATGAAGAGTTTTTGAGGCTTTGTAAACCATTTTAACTACAATATATAAATTTGGAAGTTAAAACTACCCAAAGATGTCTTTTCAACTTTCAGTTATAAAACTAACATAACCAAATGAAATGGTAGATGGATTGATATTTTTGCTTCTGCTAAGGACAAATTAACTTTTCTTTCCTCTGAAAAACTGTTATTGAAAAAAAACTAGTAAGAAGAGAGCAGAATCAAAGCAAATACGCCTCACTTGTTCCTCTAAGCACTTCTGGATTGAAGAACTCAGAATCCAACTAAAAATTAAATTCTGCTTGTGGTAGTAATGGGAAAAAGTTCACTGACTTTGGAGGGCTTATTTGCATGACAGGGGAAAGAAGATTTTGTTGGACAACAGAAGACAGGAAAAACTTTCTAAAATACAACAAATTTTTGAGGTTATTAGAAAACATCACTTTTAACCACTTTACAGATTCTCTATCATCCATATACAAATGATCCAAAAGAGAATATCACAGGCACTTAACAAACTCTAGTTTCAGAAATAAAATAGTACCAAACAATTTTATTAATATTTCATACAAATTTTGAAGTCAACACTGACTAGTATTTTGATGTTGATGAAGGCAAACAAAATTAATAAACAAGAGGTTTGTGTGTTTTACATTGGACTGGATGTCATAAGTAACTGTCTTAATTATAAACTAACCTAGAGTAGCAATGATCCAAACAGGGTAAAGCCAATACATTTTGTTTTCTTTACTTTATTTCAAAATAGAGTGATTATAAATACATTCTTCTTATATTTCCTTCCTAACTCTTTGGATGCAACCAAAAAAAAAAGTCTCACTGTGCTCATTTCATACAATATCAACATACAAATCATGCAAAAGATATTATAGATATTATACCACCATCAAGTTCTGGATGTTTTTTCTTGATTCTGAAACATTTTTTAACATTATTCACAAGGCCATGCCTTTATAATTTATATCATCATTATGGCTTTAAAAAAAAGCATATAAAAAAGATATTTATACTAGATTGCTGCATTATTGTCAATCTTGAACACTAAATGCAAAACATAAATCACCTGTTCTTGTGTTCTTGCACCGTGGTATTTGCTTTCTGATAAAATTGCACAATTTTTTTTTCTTTTTCAAAGAAACAATTACACTTTATTGACTTCATTTAAAAATGGAAACTTCTTTATAATACAGTGGAGACAACAGAGTATGTTAACACCTTCACTGGTTCAGTTTATGTCTATGGGTCTTAACAGCCATTTTACAAGCATGGCCACTCAAACCAATATAATGAACAGACAGACCTGTAAAGCCACACCCAAGAGTCACCTTCCCAGAAAGACTGACCAGAGATTTGAATGGACATCACACTAAAACTGCTGTGCAGACACACACACCGCTTCAAAACATGGAGAAAATAAACTGACACGAAGGTTGCCATTCAAAGGAACAACTTCACAGAAAAAAATAGTGTTTTGCCAGCTTCTGCATTCTTCACTCACACTAGTATGCCTACATATTGCACCATACACTGTAAAACACTTAGGAACAATTTCTACAGGAAGGTCCAGATTGTGCAACCTTTACTGATGCTGGTGAACCTACACTCGACTGCATAACCCCAGGGGAGTCCCTGGGCTCTATGGGTTATATACAATGGTTCTGAGCTGGCTTGGTTTGAAGTCAGTGACAAACCTCGATCTAAGCCCCACTCCTGGGCAGTATCTAATTATTACTTCATGAATAGTACCTCTGCACATGATTTAGGATGAGCTTAAATGTTTTACTGGACTGGGGCCTCAGTGATCAGGAAACTCTGACCCAGTGTGATAGTACAGCATAATGATCCAGGTCTTCTTCTTTTGATCAGCAAACAGAAGATACCACTCCAAACCCCCAAAAAACCTCAAGCAAATGGGAAAAAAACAACCCAAAAAAACCCCACAGCCAAAAAGAACACCCCCAAAACCCCCAACAACACAAAGTAAAACCCACAATTTTTTTAGCTGAGGAAGGTATGATCATTTATCATTGTTCTTTTGACTCAGGGCAACACAAGCCAGAAGCACATCGGTTTTATCATCACTTAGAAGTATTTGCTTATTTGCTATTTTTAATAATTTTAACACACCCCTCTCAGGAGGATCCTACAGGACACGACAGTGACAATGTCCCGAGTGTGCCAGACACCTCCTGCTTTGGCAAATCCCAGTAAACTTGGACACGTCCTCGAGGCCACACTGTGCAGAGCCGACACAGTGCCCTGTCATCCTCAGCCTGCTGATGGAGCCATCAGAACCTGCCCTGTCAGTGCAGCATGGACCCTCCTTAACCCACAGACAACCCACTCACGTGTTCCTATCCAAACCTTGGCCATGTGTTGCACCATTGGTCAACCAGGAACTTTTTGTGCCAGAAATGCATGTGTACACGGTACCCATGTCCTGAAAATCCCTATGACATTCTGAATTAAGTTAATTATTGTGCATGGATAGCTGCAGCTTTTTGAAAGAAACTCAGCCATTGATTTATCTGCTGTAATTTTATTATCTGAAGTCATGTATATATGTTGCAGTATGGAGAACAATAATAAAAGCACCCTCTTTCTGAGCCACAAGAGCATAAGCAAATGTCTGAAAGCAGGGAAATGTTGTTTTGCTTTCTCTTAAGTAAAGAAGCATTGCTCTTTTTTGCTTTTCTTCCCCCCCCCACCCCCCCCCGGTCTATTTTGTTAAAAATATACTGCAGGCTGTTTGCCAAGTATCATTCCAGAATAAAAATTTCAACTCAGTGTCATAAAGCCCTGAAATTAGAGGTTTATATTGGAAAGAGCTGACACAGCCTTCTCCACAGAATTATTATTGAGCCTTGCTCTAATTTTTGCTAGCTTCAAATTCATGGAAAACATTCATGTTGTTTGTATCCTACTGTCTTAATTGACTTATGTATTGATTAGAAAAAGTAGGGAGGGGTAAAGGTTCTGAAAGCAAAGGAGATAAGAGGGTCTTTTGACTCATCAAGTCAAAGAAACTTTGTTAATCTTATCTCATAGATTTGCTGTAGGATGCTTTACCAATATATCTCCATTCTCATGTCAAAGTACCATCTATCAGTGAGATACAATGGGGATTTTCCATTCTCCTACCTTTTTTCCTGGCTATTCAGATTCAGCTTTCACAAAGGCTTTCATTTTGCTCTCCAGTTATGAGCTACACAGTCCTCTGAACTGAGACCACTATATCTGTTTTACACTGTGGTTTTAGACAGGATTTGCCATTTTGTTCACTGTTCTGATCAGGTTTTGCTGCTTAACAGCAGCCAGAGAGATAATAAGAACAGAAAACTTCTGCATATACAATAAAAATATTCCCCTTAGCATGAATTTCTGTAAATACTTGTAGTGAAAAGTATTTAGATTAAGCTGTAGAGACCTGAAAAGCAACAAAACTGACGGCAAATAATTGCCTGAGACACAATACTAAAAAAACTAATGAACCTATTTTAAAATGCACCATTGGTAACAAATCTGAAATAAGATAATATGCTAATCTCACAAGAATAGTACAGAACAATTTTATTATTATTATTCTTATATCTGATCACTTAATTCTGGATGATGCTATACATTACATCCCCGGTTGCTGTTTGGTATATTGTTCTGGTTTTATTTATACTGAATGATTAATGCATTGTGATCAGGAAAACAAGTCAGGCATATTAAATACATATTAAGGAGTACATATTTTTTCCTATGTAGTATACAAAGTATTTCATAAATATGAATTATGTTACAAAAATAATTTCTGCTACGCTCACACAGTAAGCACTTTGACAATTTTGGACAACCTGTTGGGGTTGCAAGAGTTTCACGTAACTGGGAAGGAACTCTAGTTTTAATTGGAGACGAGTCTTAGAACAGATTCTGCATAAACATCAAATATTTTCTTCAGATGTCACGAATACTGCAGAAGTCAGGCTGAACTATTTTCTTTCTTTCTTTTTTTTTTTTTTTTAATTTTCCGTATAGACGTGTATGCTTCAAGTGGTCAGATTTATTTCATAGGTATGTAATGCATGGTATATTTTAAACAAATATTTGCACAATTTAACATTATAATTCCAGTGGTTTCAAGATGCAGCCCATAAATGTAACCAATTTACACATACTATTGAATGTTCTCTCTTTGCATGCTTATTACTTTCCAGGTAAGCTTTAAACAGTGCCATTAGAACACCACAAATCAAAGGATTACTCCAGTTCCACCAACTTAAATCCACGTGCAGGATGAAGGACCCAGCTGAAGTACAAATATCAGTACCAGGTTTCTTGTGTTTGTTCTAACAAATCACAAGGAGATGATGGTTTGCATTTAAGATACAAAACATATATGCCTCTTGAGGTTAAATTCAGTGTAACGTGTATAAAGCATCCCTTTGGCAATAGAGTTTGCAGTATCCCTACAGGATTCCACAGGGCATGAGCTTTATGGAGTAAAATCTATTAAGGAAATTCTCCTCTACTTGACAAATCATACGCAGCTACAGTTAATCAGACACCCTTGGATACACCTGCCTCTATGCCTATCAATATAATATAGTATTTGGAAGTTAAAAGTCAACAAAAGGCACTTTCATCATTAAATAAATGTCCTCTGTAGGCAATAAGATTGTACGACCTATATTTTATTCAAAGCTGTTTGCTCTTCAAGGACTTGTAGGTAGTCAGGTGAACCTTGAAGCTTAGCTTTTAGTTCAAAATATTCACTTTTTCTTTGTTCTACTACAATTTTACTATGATTACCACCTATTAGAGATTTCTTGTTTTTTTTGTCTTGCAGTTTCTCTGGGTAACGTATTTCAAAGCCACTGACCCCTATGCTGTTGTATTCTTTTTTACTTTCAAGAAAATTTTGAATAAATACATTGGAATCCCTTCCAGGGAATAACTCATCCAGTTCATCGATTGTACTAAGTCTTTTTCTGGAATCCACATGCAACAAATCCTTCTCCTTGTCATTCATATTTCTCAGAATGACTTTTTGCCCTGGTGGGTCAGCAAACGTGAAGCCTGTTTCAGACTCTTTCAAGCCACAGGTATGACTTTTGCTCATCTGCTCAATGGTTTGAGGAATGAAGGCCTCTGCACCCAGTCCATCTTTTTTGTTCGACTTGTGATCGTGCTTTCTTAGCTGCAGTTGCATAGAACTGCACTCTTGATTTCCAATCCCTTCATGCTTTACAGTTGGTTTTTTGTTGCGCCGAAGCACAAAAACGAGAAGACAAAAAGCAACAAACACTGTTAAAATCAGCACAACTAATATGCTCAAGATTAGGATGGACAATGGAACTGGGCCACCAGGAGGACTCCGGACTGGTCCCGGTGGTGTTGTGAAAATAACAGCGGGCATGGGACTAGTGAACAGAGCAGATGGCTTGTTTAAAAGTTTAGGGCAGAGAATCTCATTTTTCAGAGACTTAAGTTCTATGTTAGCAAACTGCACAGGTGTTTCACATTTCAATTCCTTCACCACAATACCTTCATTTAGCTTTTCAAGCCACAGTTTTAAAGCAACTAAATCACAAGTGCAGTCCCACGGATTACCTTCCAAATCTATTTGTGTAAGAGATTTTAGCTGATCAAGAACACCACTTACAGGTAAATACATGAAGTGATTGTTCCTCAGATTCAGTCTAGCAAGTGGTGCACCAGCAAAAATATACGCCGGCAAGCTTCGCAGAAGATTGTTGTTCAGGTAGAGCAACTGCAAATTTGGCATTAAGTCAAAGGTGCCTGCTAGGATTTCTTTGATAACATTGTATTCCAAATACAGATACTGCAAGTTGTGGAGGCCAGCAAACATCTCTGGGCTCAGACGCTCTATCTGATTGCCATTGAGATACAATCTCCGTAAATTGGTAAGGTTGCGGAAAACGTCCCCTTTGATCACTGAAATCCGATTGCTGCCTAAATGTAGCAGATCCAGCCCCTCAAACTCAGCGAAATCTGTAATATCCACATCCTTAATATAATTGCCATTTACATGCAGTTTCTTGGCATTTAAAGGTTTTGGTACGAGTTCAGCCATCGATTCTATATTTCTTTCTTGGCAATTTACACTTAATCCCAAGTCTGAAGGATGAGTTTTGCAAACACAAGGGACCGGACAAGGAGTTAAAGGAGGCACCCTGGTCTGGTAAGATACGATCTGACTGAGATTGCGATTAGACAGTGCTTTGCCTGCTACTATCCCCGAGATCTTCGAAGGATTTGTAGTCTTTGGCGGCTTTGTGACTAATCTGTGCACTGATGTTTGAGTGGTGTGGCCGTTGGGCGTGCTGTAACCGGGCTCCAGCTGCGAGGGAGGCAGGATGCGCACGTCAAAATCACTCCCTGTCCCCATGGAGCACAGCTCCTGCTTATTGGTTTCTTTCAGCAGCCTTCCATACAAGTCACTGGGCGTTTCACAGATAGCCTCTCCAATGTAGATGTTGTAGGGCATGTTCTCCAGCCACGCTTTCAAAGGCAATAAATCACAAGTACAATTCCAGGGATTGTCTTCCAGCTGCAATTCAACAATTCGCCCAATGTGTTCCAGAACTCCAATGTATGGAAGCTTCTGTATTCGATTCCCCCGTATATCCAGATGCGTTAGAGAAGCAAATCGAAAAATATTATCGGGAAGGAATGAAATCAGATTGTCATTAAGTATCAAGACTTTCAGCTTGTGAAGCTTATTGAAGGCTCCTCGTTCAATAAACTTGATTAAATTGTAGTCAGCTTGGAGATACTCCAAGTTCTCTATGCCAAGGAAAGTGTCAGCCCGGAGAATCTTTAATTCGTTGTTGTTCAAGTGCAACTGTTTTAGTGCACTGAGACCCATAAAGGCCCCTCCCTCAATATTCTGTAACTTATTATTACCCAGTTGCAAGGACACTGCATGTGTAAAATTAAGAAAGGAATTTGGATATAGAATAATTAGCAGGTTGTTTTGAAAGTTGAGGTGGTAAAAATTAGACCATGGCGGTTTAAGCTGATTTGGTCTGTAGACTGCAACCTTCTCACAGTTGACATAGAGTACATTCTCAACTGACACACAGGAGCAAACATTGCAGATTTCCACAGATATATCAGCATCTGCAGTTGTAGAAGAAACTGGAGATGACAGAACCAGAAAGAGCCACAGAATCATCTTCTTATGATCAGCAAGCAACCTTAGGCTCCTGAACAAAGATAAAGAATCTGAAGAAGAAAGAAGGAAAGAAAAAAGAAAACGTTTTTCAGTTGACATTATTCCAAAACGTCACTTGGGTTAAAAATTGTATACCACTGAGCTACTGTACCTGCCAAGGATTATAGATAAACTACAAGAACTGAATTTAAAATAACATGAAAGACTTTAACAACCAAACAAATGCTCAGGAGATTGGATGATTTCAAACACGGAATGTAAATTTCTGTAGACAAACACAAATAACTCTCAGGTCTGTCAAATATATTTCTCTCTCTTGTACATGCCAAGCATGCATAACTAACAAAGTAAAATAACCAAAGGAGATTCCAATTTTATGCATATTTACTCTCCTCAATCCTTTGCTGCTCATATGTTGCTGTGCATTTCAGGGATATTAAACACAAATGCTGATGTTATGCATGCCCAAACATCTGGGCTGGGATAACACAATACAGAAAGGATGAAGATGCTGACACAAAAAGCAATGCCAGTGCTCAATCTATGTATCTAAAGCATCAATACACAGAGATTTATCACTATGATAAAGATATTCACTCAAGAGCTACACAGGCATGCACACACATTGTTTCTGTCACTTCTGATACCTAGTTTAAACAAGTAGGTGGTAAACTGACTGCAGAAATAAACTATCCACAAAACAAGATCAGCTCTGGGTGACCAATGGAAGCACACAGACATGGAAGAAGCATGCACAAGCACACAGCCCCATCCCCAGGATTAACAAAACACTGACTTGCCGGGCAAAACAAAGTCACAATTCGCCAGCCTGACACTATTGAAACCTGAGAACTAATTTTTTTTTTTTTGTTCCTAAAACATTATGTAATTTACTGTTATTGCTGCATTGATAAGAACCCTTTGCATATAGCCAGGCCAGCTGAGCTGCCATTTTTTACGCAGAAGAACCAGAGCCACAGCATTTCCTCTGAGTTATAAGGTAGCTTTTTTCTTTTTTTTTAATAAATCACTCAATAATCAATACATCGCATACACACACACACACCCCATCTTCCCATTACCCCCACTTCCCAACTTGTCCCTTTCGTTTCTTGTTGTGGGAAGCCACTGAGTTGGCAGGAGGAAGCCAGAATGAAAAGTGAAGAAAGCAGGAGCCAGCCTGAGGGAGGGAGGGAGGAGAACCGGGCTGGAGGGAGACACAAGGGGACGATGTGCCTGGGGACCTGGAAGGGAGGGCAGAGGAGGGATGAGGAAAGACCGCAGGACAGAAGGACAAGAGGGAGAGGGGAAAGCAGAGAGGAGACAAGGAAGGATGAGAGGAAGGGATGGCTGAAGGGGTCAAGGAGGCCGCTTAGCGGGAGCGCAGGGGGAAGGGGAAGCGGAGCAGCTGCTGCCGATGCCCGCAGGCTCCCGACCCCGGCGAGAGCGACCCAGGGGCGGACCGGTGCCCCCGCGCCCCCGCCGCTCCATCTCCCTCCCCCTGGCAGACACCGTCCTCCCGTGTCCCTGCCTCGCCCACGCTTGAATCCCCTCTTCTTCCTCAGCCCCGGGGCCCCGGCCGGTGCCGAGCGGGCGCTGCGCGGGGCTGGCGGCGGGGCGGCGAGCCTGGCCAGCACTACCGCAATTTTTTGCCGCATCCGGCTCCGCTGGTGCCGGCTCCCCTGTGCCTTGGGCGCCCGCCGCCCTCTGGCTCCCGGCGGGGGAGGGCGGGGGGGACACGGACGCGCTCCCACGGCGCGCACATCTCGGCCGGGAGCGGGCACCGCTCGGCTGAGCAGCCCCGCAGCCCCTCCGCCGTCCCTTCGCAACAAGGAACGACCGCGGTCCCCGCCGCTGAATGCAACAACACACCACCCCCGGCACCTACGCCCACAC